>CM052665.1:4947955-4992089 GCA_028533165.1 Leontopithecus rosalia
TACATATTTTATATACCATATGCAAATATTTTGTTAATGACTTCTGCAGCTATATCATGGGAGATATTAATCTATGATTTTCTTTGTTTGTAATGTCTTTTACAAGTTTTATCGTTAGGTTTATGCTGGCCTAGTGAGATGAGTTGGAAAGAATTTTATCCTTCTCTCCTGATAGTATCTATGTATAATTACTTGGATGTTTAATAGAAGTCGCCAATGAAATGACTATGCCTGAATTTTTGTTTCATGGAAGTTTTAAAGGATACATATAATTTCTATATCTCATTTAGATTTTGCTGAATTCCTCTCAACAATGTTTTAAAATTTTCACTACAGTTGTCTTTCATATCTTTAGTGTTATTTTACTAAATGGAAATTCATATTATTTTATTTTTTGTCAATTTTTTGTTACATTTCTTCAAGGAATTTCTTCATTATATATATATTAATATATATATATTTTATTTTCCTGATATATTCATTTTTAAATGTGCAATATAAATTATTTTATACATTATTACTCTCTGAAACTATATCGATTTTTCCTGAATTCTTTTTTTCACCTTGGAAGATCTATCACAATTTTATTAGTAAGCTTCTCTGAGAAATGCCTAAAGTGGTTTTATTGGACCTAGAAATCTCAAAAAGCTATTTCCTAACCAAACTTTTATGAATACTTTACATAATGTGAGTAGCAATATTCTTACTACTGTTTTACACCCATCTTTAAAACTCTATAACTATTTCAAATTATAGAATCACAAAATGTTTGATAGCTGAAAAGAGATTTATAGATCATTTAATATAAATTTACTTTTTTGCTTTTCCCACTAAAATAACATTCTGTCCTTGTCAAACATATCTTTATGCCTAATTATTATGCCTGGTTCAATAAGCTTAACAGTATGTTTGCCTATGACTTGTCAATTTAAATGCTGAATGTGGGCATGCCCAGAGAGAGAATTATAATGCATAGGAAAATTACATTTAAACTAACCTTAATATTAATGATTAACTAGAACCTGTAACCAGAAAATGTACAGAGCTGTTTTACATTTGTCTACTTGTCTTTTTGAAGGTACAGTACATAAGAATGACATTAGCTGTAATTATTTTTAGATTGTCACTAATTTACTCTGTTGCCGTTAAGGGAGGTTCAACAATTGTGTTTTGAGTTTCTTCAACTGAAACATTATATTTGTTTCTCATATCTTCATTTCTAAGAAGGTAATGGTAAAAATTTTGAAGAAATTATTATCCATGCACAGATATACGTTTTTTAAAAAATGATTTCACAAATGTCCTCCTGATCTAAAATTTGCAAAATAAATTCTTCAGGAGAGACGCCTACCTTTTCTATAGGGTAGCATAAATACTGAGGCTACCATGATAATATTTAAATATATAAAGCAGGTTTCCAGCTCTAATTATTATTTTATACCTTTTGCCTCTCAAAACATACGTGCAATCACTAATAGCTACTTTTCATTCCTCAAAAAACTACGAATACAGAACACCTTTGAGAAGCAGATGAATGTGCTATCAGCTCAGGAAAAAATATTTGTATCAAGAGTGTTGTCTTCTGATAACTTCAGAGAATCCAGTATTAATATGAGAAGCCAGGACTTTTATTTGCAACTCATCAGGGGCGTTTTCTGACAGTCAAATGAACAAAGTGAAGATGTAAACCCAACTGTGACATCCTACGAACCTTGGGATCCAGAGTAGATGTATTTGGGTCTAGAATCTGAAAATCTCTTAAAAGAGATGCCTCAGTTTCTGGCCAGTACTCTAAGAATTTTATGCCAATTTTTTCTTAAAAAACGTTATTTTCTAATTCTGATATGACTTTTAAACATCTTTAATGAGATATAATACCTTTATTAGAAAATTAATACTTTTGAATTATGCAATTCAGTTGTTTTTCATATTAATTACTTAATTACTCCGGAAGAAACCTCATACTCTTTAACAGTCACTCTTTGAGCATTTTCTCTGAACCTTCATAGCCCAGCTCTAGTAAACAACTTATTTTCTGTTTATAAATTTGCCAGTTTTGAAAATTGCATAGAACAAAATCATACAATTGAGTGATCTTTCGTGACTGACTTGTTTTTGGCATAATACTTCTGGTGTCATCCTTGGTGTGGCAGACATGATTTTTTCATTAGTTTTTATTGAAAAATCCTATTCTATTCTATGTTGTGTTGTATTTATCCACTGTTCTATTGGCCTAAACACTGGGTTTGTTTCCATATTTTGACTATTATGAAGGATGCTGCTAGAAAAATTTATGTACAAGTTTTTCTACACATTTACATTTTCATTTCCTTTGGGTATGTACTTAGAAGAGAAGTTGCTGGGCCACATAGTAACCCAATGATTAACTTTTTGAGGAACTAAAAAATGTTTTCCAAGGTGACTACACCACTTTACATATTTTACCACCAATGGATGAGAATTCCAGTTTCTCTACCTCGTCCCCGGGATTTGTTATTGTTTCCCATTTTTATTGCAGCCATCACAGCGTAGCCCTTTCTGTGTACTCCCACTTCCATCATTTATTTTTGAGAAATCATGGTCGTCTAAGCCTTTTACACTTCTAGCTATTACATGTGGATCTGTTATTATTTGGGAGGGAGGTTTATGGTATAAGAAAGAGACCCAGCTTAATTCCATGGCATATAAATATCCAGTTCTAATATCATTTGTTGAAAAGACTGTGTTTTCTCTCTTTATTGTTTTGGCATCCTCTCAAAATCATCTTGTTTTAATTTTAAACTTTTAAATTTTTGGTTTTTCAATGTTATCTATATAACATATTTATATGGTGCATGTGTTATTTTGATATAAACATATGGTGTGTGATACCAAATGAAGATAATTGAGATATTCTACCTCAAAAATGTATCATTTCTTTCTGTTGGGAATACTGCAAAGCTGACCGCATAGTCATTTTGAAATATGCATTATATTATTATTAAACTGTAGACACCCTACTATCTATCAAATACTAGGTCTTATTTCTTTTATCAAACTGTGCTTGTACTCATTCACCAACTCTTCATACGCCCTCTCCCCACTGCTCTTCTGAGCTTCTGGTAATCATCATTCTGTTCGCTACTTCCATGAGATCAGTTTTTAAGCCCTTAATGTATGAGTGAGAACATGCTATATTTGTCTTAATATATTTTATATTAAGACCCTTAATGTATGAGTGAGAATGTGTTATATTTGTCTTTCTGTGCCTGGCTTATTTTGCTTCACATAATATTCTCTAGTTATACCCATATGATTGTAAATTACAGAATTTCATTATTTTTATGACTCAGTAATATTTTACTTTATAGATATTACATTTTATTTAATAGATTTAAAAATCATTTGATACCAATAGTCAAGGTGTTGGCAACCATGTTATGCTCTAAATGATCTTCCTCTTCCTTCAACTCAAATCCAAAAATAACATTCACTTCCGGAAAAGCAGTCATTTGAGATCCCAGAAAACACAATGTCTTTCATCTTTACCTATCTCCTGTAATTAGAAATTATATCGTTAGAAGAAATGCAATGAATAAATGAAAACTAAATGACCCCATGGCTAATTCAACTCTCTAATTTTGCAAAGCTGGGAATGGTTAGAACATTTGACATTTCGACTAATTTTTGAGCTGCACTAAGTACAAACCAATTTTTAAAAGTATTAGATTACATTTTTTGAATCATTTCTCAAGCTACTTTTATTTTCCTCACTTTTTCACCTCCAAATCTTCAAAAATCAAATTTGTTATCTGATAATCAGCAGCTCAGTTCTGATGTGTCAGCAATAGGAATTCTATGTCCCCTTTCCAGAGATTGCCTTTAAAAAAAAATTCTATCACTGTAATGCTTTTTTTTTTTTTTTTTTTTTTTTTTTTTTTTTTTTTTTTTTTTTTTTTTTTTTTTTTTTTTTTTTTTTGCCTATTGGAGATTTGGGCTGGACACAGAGTGTTTCTCCAGAGAAAAATATGGGATTTAGTAAGCTTTCTACAATGGCCTTCAACTAAAACATAAAAGATCCAAGAGAAAGTACCATATTTTTTTAAAAAAGCTTTCTTTTCTTCACACTGCAATTTTCTAAGAAGAACATTGTAAATCACAATGGGAAACAAACAAACAAATGAAACTAAACACTGCCTGTGCGTCATTCTATGATTTGGCAACAAAAGTGGTAAGAATGGTGGTAATCTTCCTTTCTTTTCTTGTTATTACATAGAGACAAAGTCCATTTTATCTTAAAGAGAACTGAATCTTAGAAATATAGTTGCCATCTTAGTTGAAATGGCCTGATCTCTAAAAGCCTGACATTTATCACCTAAGAAATGTTAGAAGATTTACAGTACAATATGCTTTTAAAGTATGAAAGATGTGCATTATTGATTGTGGTGGGAACAGCAAAAAGTTTGCATTTTAAGCAACTTTGCCTTCCTTAAACATCAGCAGATGCCATCAATGAATTCCAAATAGAAACATGTGAGATTTATCCTCTTCCATGCACTTCTCTCAACTAACATTGCCCATTCACTCAAGAGCACTTAGGTTCCAGGAACAATAACAACAAAAAGAAAGAGCTCTTGAAATGCAGTGAAGAAGGATATTTCTGCCCAGGGAGAAAGACATCCTTCACGTAACTGTATTTTCTTCATAGAATATACTCTTTTTTTTTTTTTTTTTTTTTTTTTGAGACAGAGTCTCGTTCTGTCACCAGGCGCCAGGCTGGAGTGCAGTAGCGCGATCTCCGCTCACTGCAACCTCCGCCTCCTGAGTTCAAGCAATTCTCCTGCCTCAGCCTCCCAAGCAGCTGGGATTACAGACACACGCCACCACACCCAGCTAATTTTTTATATTTTAGTAGAGACGGGGTTTCACTGTGTTGGCCAGGATGGTCTTGATCTCTTGACCTCGTGATCCACCTGCCTCGGCCTCCCAAAGTGCTGGGATTACAGGCGTTAGCCACCGCGCCGGGCCCTATAATATACTCTTAAAGACCCTGTAACGTCTGCTTTAATACTACCAGAAAATATTTTGATGCAAAAAAGATCCACTGAGGTTTAAATAAAAATTTTTTAAAGTAACTCCGAGGATCCAAATGTTGATCGTGATGACAATATCATTTTCTATTTGCAACAAAATTAAAATAATGTAGTTTCTCATGATGATTATGAAAAATTTGATACGAAAACTGAATTAGTGCCAGTTCTAACATAGTACATCCAAGAAGGCATATGGCACATTTTTTTAACGTAAGGAACCTTAACAAATGCACAATACAAACATCTCAGAGCACAAATTCATGAAAATTCACAACTATGAATACTTAGGTAAGATAATGTAACAACCCAAAATGGAAACTTCTTAGACATTACAATTACCAAAATATAAATTCAGAATTATGTATTAGCATTTCATGTTCTGTCTGAAATATTGGTTTAAAAACAAAACTCTAGTAGCAGCTATAATAATAATCCTTCCCAGAAACTGTGAAAACATCTTAAAGAATTTAAAAATGCACGATCTGAAATAAGAATTTATGCAGAAGTTTGTCTGTGGTAGTGTTAACAATGAAAAAAAAATTGAAGAAATCCCAAATAGAATAAGAGCGAAATGAATACCATATAACAGAATATTACATAGCTCTTAGAAATTTATAATTATCTAAAGAGCATTCAATTAGTGGCCAAATTGCTTATGATAGAAAATTTGAAAAAATATCAAACTCTAAAATCATGTAGAGTATTAGTTGGCATATTTGAAAATATAGGGAGAGAAACAGGTTAGAAAACTTTTAAATTACCAAGCAATTCCATGGGGCTGTAAAATCACGGGTAGTGTTCGTGTTCTTTGCTGTGTGTTCTCCCTTTTAATATAGATACAATGCTATGTAGATAGAAAAAAACTGTTATCACTGGGTTTCTAATGCCAGAACAGCAAAAAGAAATGCCAACATCTTGTAAAGCAGCTGGATTATCAGAAGAGGATAAAGATTCTGTGTTTTTCCATTTAAGCTTTAATATCAGTTACCATTGTGAACAAATAATGATGGCTTCTGTCGGGAATCAAGTGGAAAATTCAGTTTCTAGAGAAAAAGATACTAGATACTTGCAAGTTCACCAGACAAGTGTAAGAAAACAAAAAAGCAGGTGATTAATTCATTTGCTATGCTGAAGATGTGTATGTACATACATATGTATATTTAAATGCTTATGTACATTTACACAAATATAAACATGTATGTATATATGCAATAATCAAGATACATATATCCTGATGTGTGTGTATTAATTTCAGTATAGTTCATTCCATATTAGCCTATTTATCTCAGAAATTACACTATACCTAAAGATTTTAGTAGAATAAAATACTAATTCTAAATGATACTGTTGGCTCTGCTCTGGAAAGATTATTACATCTAGCTTTGCAAATTGTTGCTAATGTAATAATCTTTCCAGAGCCTTTGTCTTCCCTCTGGATGAGACTTCTCATCGTCCCCATCTTTCTCTAATGCATAATTGTTATCTAGTATACTTGTGTTGTCTTCTGTGTGTAGATCTTTCTTTGTTTTTTTTTTCCGTTAGAATTTATTATGGCATTTTTTTCATTAAAGATTTATTTATAAAATCACCTTTCCAACCTACATTATATTCCCAACATCAAATTTATACATAACAGTCTCTGTCATTTTATCACAAGCATCTTGAGCATCATAACTCTCTGATTTAGGTAAGCCTAGTGTCTGGAACATGAGAATGAGTCCTGATTTTGACATTAAAATGAATCAGCTATCCATCTCTAACAGTCCAGTTACGTAGGATTTTTTAAACTAATAGACATGACAAAAATTTAAAAAAGTAAATGTATGTTGGCTACTATAATAAATATTACAATTTGCTAAACATTCTAATTTTTTTCTTCCTAGCACATGATATGATTGAAACTTAGTCATGCTATGACAGACAAGACTATGTGACATGAATAGTCAGATACATGAATAGCAATGACATATGTAGTTTCCAGGGAGCAAAGTTGATCTTTAATGTTTTATCCTCTCTTCTTTCTCTCTTGGTGACATGTAGCATTCCAGTTGGTAGATGCTTCATCAGCTTGAGTCCTATAATGGAGTAAGAAATAAATTTTTGTTTTAAGCAACTGAACATTGGTGTTTTAACATAGAATAACAAAACTTATAAAGAGCAATGAAGCTATTTATTTATGAAGCTTCTTTGAACAAACACAACCACGCTCTGTGTACCACTTCTGGTAATTATGGTGTTTTGTATAAGTTATCTCATTTAGTCCTAGAAAGAGGCTGCAACATTAGCATTAAAGATAAAGAAGTACAGAAAAGTGAGACAATTTACTGAAATTCATACAGCTATTAAGTTGGAAAGTCAAAGCTTGTCTCAATCGCATTTAACTTAACCACCTTAGAGCATTGAATACTAAGAGTTTATTCTATTAATTCATTCTACACTTAGAATGCAATATAACATAGTACTTAATGGGCCTGCTGTTATACTCTCTGGGTTGAAGTCTCAGCTTGCTCATGTGAAATGTGTGACATTAGGTGAATGACATCTTCTCTCCGAGTTTTTATTTTATCATCTGTAATATGAGGTACAAATAGAAACTACTCCATAGGGTTGTCGTGAAGATGAAAGCATTTGGTATGATACTGATATTAATAAGCATTCAGTAAAATATTCTATTATCTTTATCACTTATTTTATTCTGGATACAGTGATAAAAATGTCATTACATTAAGCAAGTCATTGTCCTAGTTCTCAAGGAGAGGCAGACAAGTAAGTCAATAATTGCAAAGGTACATAACACTGTGTGATGAATGCACAAGGTCTTGCAGGATGACCAAAAAGAGACATCCTCATCTCACCCACATGCAGCTCACAGCCTCTCACGCTGGTCAGTTAAACCATTGCTGAGCTATTTCCCTTGACACTGATGGGTAGCCTCATAGCAGGAGCTGAATGGAGGAGGTGACATGACAAAATGTCCCCAGCATCAGTTGTAAGATTGAGCTGAACTAGCCTGGCAAGGGAGTGCCATGAGGTTGTGAATCAACTCAACACATGAAATGTCTTATAAGAATATGGAGAAGAAAGTAGAAAACCATCACGAACAAATCAAGGAGGCACTTAGATTAGATCAAACACAATCACCAAGGCATACACTTAGGACTTCTTAATGTTTTCATGTTGGGATTGCTCCTGTAGCCCAATTTATTTGATGCTGAAGCAGGAGGACATTTCAGAAGCTATCTAAAGAAAGTCAATATTTCACACTCAGTTGAGTAACCCGACCTCTTTGAGAGCAGAATCCAAGCAAAATATTAGCTTTCCTGATGCTCCGCTATGTGTTCATTCTTCACCATTGTATACCACGTATTGTAAAAATACAATCCATAAATGCTTACAGAATAATTTACAAAGTATATCTGTAACTCCTGTAGCAGTGGGAAGATTGGCGAGACAGCTTGTGAAGCAGGCAGCTAAGAATGGAATGCAACACTGTCTCTGGATAGCACTGTCTGGTTTACAGGCAGCCTGAGATTTCCTCAGCAGTGAGCAGAGAAAGGTGAGTGAAGGTTACAGAAAATATCTTTGGGACATACACTGTTTTGAAAACCTATCATTCACTCCATGCTGATAAATGTAAAAAGATAATTAAGTGTAAAGAACTCCTCATTGAACAAATGTTTACAGAGCATGTACTCTGTGCACTCATTCAGGTGCTGCAAAGTATTGATCAAAAGATTAGATTTGAACTCTCATGCAGCTCAGATTCTACTGGGAAAAAAAGACATCACAGATAAATACATAAAACAGACCTGATAATGTTTTATAGTGTTAGAAGTGAGATAAAGACAAGACTAGGTATTGTGTAAAAAAGTGACTCAGGCCTATTTTGACTGAGTGAATCTGCCCTAAGAAGTTAACATTTGAGCAGAGACCTGAGGAGCTAGGTGGATACAAACACATGAAGATCTAAGGGAAGAGTCTTCCAGGGATAGTTTTAGGAATAATGTGGATACCTTAAGAAGAGGACACACTTAGACTACGTGAAGCACTGAAAAAAGGCCAGCATGGCTAAAACATAGTGGACTTTGGGGAGAGTTGAAAGAGGTAAATTCAGTACGGTAGACAAGGTTGTACCCCATAGGGATTTATTATTAGGGTTACAGACTGAGATTAAGAGTTTCTGAAGGAAGACCACGATGTATACACAGGATTCCCCATTTGAAGACCATTTCTGCCCTGTTGCTAAGCAAACTCTTCCCACCCCAATACATCCACAATCTTAATGGGAAAGAAGAGAAAATCTGAAAGCACATTTATCTAGAGAGTGAGTTAGCAAAATCAACGTTAGAGAAAAAGAACTCTGAATAGATTCAAGATTTAAATCAAAAATAGACTGTATTTGATACTAGACTATTTTCAAATTGCTAAGCCATCTCTCTTGCCTTGTGTTTTAGCTTATAAAAAAAGCAAAGAATCTACTTTTCTTTTTACACCCGTAATTTAATGTGAGTAAACCTGCTACACTGCTGCATTTTAAAATTGATCTTTAATATTATATTAATTCTACTGGCCAGTTTCTGTTCAGTCTGATCCTATATCATACTTAACCTCCATTGCGGTCATGATAAAATGGCTGCCTACTCTCTTCCAACGCTCATTTTAAAAAGAAGCTCATTAGCATTTATCTGGCAACCAGCATGTTCCTAGAAAATGTAAGCTTAGGAGAGGGAAATAACTAAATTCCGCGAAAGAACGTTAGCAAGACAACTTTAGCATTTGGATGGCCCAAATGAGTAAACAATACAGTGTTAATTTTACCTTTTAAAACATGTATTTTGACAGTAATGCTTAATATAAACTTCTCTCCCAAGTTTTATTGTTATCTTATATGAAAGTAATTGTTATTACCTGTACTTCAGGTATGAAAGAAATAATGAGATCTTATACATCTCTGTGTAAAATTTCAGCTATACATTTGAATTAAAAAACAATTTAACTAATAGGACATTATACATTAAAATAGAACCCTGTTAAGATTTGGAGATACTGTATTCTGGGAAGACCCTGTAACATTCAACATGTGCTGTACACTGTGGTGAAATGTTATTGGAAACCTAGTGAGACAGTGTCTAGCTGTTCAGGAGCTGACAGGAGTGTTAATTTCAGGAGCAAACTGCCACACTTGAGCATGACCTGGAAGATTCTTTGGTGAGTATAAGGCTATTTTTATTCCTTGCCCAAATAAATAATATAATCTTTACTTTTTTTCCCTGATCAAAATCCATCTCTTTTTCATGATATGGCACAATTAAATTTGCTTTAAGAGAAGTCTAATCACATCAAGGAATTGCAAGAACCTCTTACTCAAATCACAGTTTGTGTATAGGTTCTATTTGAAGTTTATTTTCAAAACTCACACTTTTCAACATGCTATTTTCATACTTTAAAATTATTTTTAATAGAATTAAGATGATAATATGAATCATTCTTGTAGCCACTTGAAAGAGAAATGTACAATCTCACTTAAGATGTTATTATTTTCATGGAAGTTCCTTTCTTAAAAAATGCATGTCAAAAAGCAAAGAGTGAAAATTGTTGTTTATTGCAAAAGTTTTAAGTATCATAGCTTTTCCCAAGAGAAGTAGATACAAAAGTCTTCTTAAGTGCTTAGGCTTTGAATAAAATAACAGTATTCCATTACTAACATCTCTTTTAAAAAAAACAATTAATCATTTAGGAAGAGTTTTCCTTGAGCAGATATAAATAAGTACATAGCACACACTAATTTAATAGCTATATATATATAGTAGCTTCTCATTTGCTTCACAGATTTCTAGTCACTTTCTTCACTTATTTTCTTCAAGCATTAGTTCAAATGGAATTTACTAATCTTATTCATAGTAATTTTATTTTTTCATATGCACAACAGCTCAGGGAAAGACAGTCATAACAAAAATTAAATTAGTAAATAAGTATATACCACATACTAAGTTCAAGTATACCTTGTGCTTAGAGCATCTGTTTCCTTAAAAAGTCTGTATTACGGTATGGAGATAATTTAAATATGAAAGTAAAGGTATTTTTTTTCTGAAAATCTGCCTGCCAATGTGTCTTAAATTTAGAATCAATTTTAATAAAAGGGATGTTTGAATTAAAAGTGAATTCATTTAGAGTACATGTATTCGTTTGCACCAATCTTCTGAGAGATTATTCATGTTGAAAGGGTATGAATGTATGTATATAGAGATTTTTAAAAATTCTTAATCAAATACAATAGGAGAAGATAAATATTGTATAATATGCATATATGTATATACACACATACTGATATGTATACTAAGAAAACAAAATATTTGTAGATAATTTCAAGTCTCTTACCTGTGAATATGGCTTCACTACCGAAAAAGAGTTAATTTTAATCATCATCATTTTATATAAGACAAAATACATATTACTTACGTAATACATTTTAGTTCATCAGAGTGTGAACTTTATGAAAATAATGGGCTACTACTGGAAGTGTGGAAAAGTTAATATTCTAACATAAATAGGCCCTTTTAAATTTGTAATCATAAACCTTTTTTAAGGTCTTTACCAGATCTTACAGTTTATATTTTAAATACAATTTTTAGTTGCTCAAGTAACACATGTTCATAGTAGAAAATGTTTAAAATATTGAAAAGATGTATTTTTCCCCAAAATAATTTGAGATGCAGAAAATTTGTGAGGATAATCTGTACAATAATTGGTCTTGGATTAATTCCAAATGGTAAAACATGGAACAGATTGACTCTTTATTCGTTATGAAAAACAAGAAACATTTTTTAGGCCAAATCTATAGATGGTATAGAACGTATGTACATATCATATGGTATGCTTAGGTTTTTGCAGAGTGATATTTTATTATTTTATTCCTGAAGATTAAAAAAAGAAACTTGGGAAACAAACTGTTTCTTTTATTTTTCAAAACTTCTGCAAAGTCTGTATCTTTGATTCCTCATTCACACATTGTCGGGATAGCTGACCCCCGAGTTTGGTGGATTAATAGCACTGCATCAAGTGGATATGAAACAAATGTGGCACTTCTAAAGCTGCAGCACCAAACTGCAAATTGGAAATACACCCTTGGTTATACTGTCAACAAAGGAGACCCTTGATGTGTGATCCACTCATCATTCCCCTTAAGCCATTATCAGACAGCTGAGATCAGACAACAGTGAAAGAACATGTGCTTGATTGTTAGCATGTCAGACGTACATTATTAAAAACAGTAGGGACAAGGGGTGAGATGAGAGGAAAGGCATTGGCTTCTTTGTTCCGTATGTGAGGGTTTATTTGGGAAAAAAAGAATTCTGAGAAGCACTGCCATGTAACTCCTTATGAAGAAGGCCTAGCTTTGCCTCTGTTCATTCGATAATCAAGTTTATGTTCTTTCTTTTTGTTTCTTTCATAATGAAAATGATTAGGAACTTGTTTTAACTGCTTACTCATTCTTACCCCTTTCAATTGGAAGCTCATTTTCATCTGGATAAATTTCTGATTGTTTTTCAAAGAACTGTACCCAAATTACCTGGTTTGATTCAGCAAGACAGTTTTAATTCACCCCCTCTGAACGGGAGGTGTATGAAAAGTTAGGAATGATCTGTTTCATTCAGACCTTACAAATGAAAGTAAAACGTATTAATGATCAAGTTCATTGCACATAATATTATGCATCGTTTGACTAAAATAATGGGTCAAGTTCAGAGGAAATAATGAGAATCTATTAATAGCTTTTAGGTACACTTGAGACATTGCCCATGAATAATTTTTCCACCTGAATATATAAAAAAGTACCACAACAGTGTCAAAGACAAACAGAACTAGTGACCACAAAACCTAATTTGTAACATAAACTTTTAAAACATAATGAAATTTATAATAAATTTTCTCATGGAGTTTCTATAAATATAGGGAGAAATCAGAATCACACAGAGAAATTTACAAATTCGCTTTTTCTCTACTTCTCCAAATTGATTATGTTGGGTAATACTTACTTTAAGTATTCTTAATCCTTCTTTTTGAAGTACAATTTTTTGTATTCTTCACAAAAAGAATGTATATTTTTTCAATATTGTACATAATAGTTATTTTAAAAATATATACAACTACTTGTTTTATTTCCTATGAAAGAGACACATCTATAGTTTCAGTTTCTTTTTTAAGTAATCAACATTTGTAAAACAATTAAAATGTGGTTTGTGAAAACCAATGAAGGTTCTCACTTTTAATACATTACTTTTGCTCTACTTGGCCAAAACATGAATAGTTGAGGTTCAAATGTGACAAGAGTAGAATTAAAGAATACTGTATTTCTTAAAACTTGATTGAAATTAAATTTAGCATGATAAAATTTGAAAATAAATGTTTTGTCACAGATTAACAAAATAACATAAAATAAAAATCATAAATTTTATGATTTCACTTAATTTAAAAGAGACATAGAGTTTATTTAAAATGTTTTTAGTCAACTACAAGAGTAACTCCTGAAAACTCTTTAACTATTTTATTAGCTACAGTCCAAAGTATTGATTTGAAAATTACTCTTTGAAATTGAGTAATTGGAATTACTCTTGTACAAGAATGACTAAAGTCAGAATATATTGAATTAAAATTTTTATAAGTCCTTAATATTTATTTGTGGATCTTCAAAGTCACTATCGTTATTAAGAAATTCCTTTCTTAAACAATTGCTTAGCTATGCTATGCTTAGCTACACTATGCCTAAAATAATTTAAATAGCACAATATAGAGCAAAATGGTGTGTATTAGCAATAAGTATGAATATGTGGCAATATTTCTATGTAACATGAAAATATTAACATTTGTTTTATGTGGTATGTATGGGGCAGAGAGTACGAGAGACAGAACAAATAAAAATATTTCTATATATTTTTCTGTGTTAATTGTAAGGAAATATTCAAACACTTTGAGTATATTAATTTCTTTAGCAGCAAAAATTTTTTTTTGTATTTTTCTGAGGTAGAGATTTTTCTCTTCATTGTGAACAAAATTTAGTTGTCGAAAATGACGTCTTAAAAATCTCAGTAATATTTTTCGAAATCTCACAGTAATTACAAATATTATTTTTCATCCAGAAGTATAATTTGTGGAAGGATGTATTTTCATTTTTTTTTTTGAGATGGAATTTCACTCTTGTTGCCAAAGCTGGAGTGCAATGGTGCTATCTCTGCTCACCACAACCTCTGCCTCACAAGTTCAAGCGATTCTCCTGCCTCAGCCTCCTGAGTAGCTAGGATTATAGGCATGCACCACCACACCAGGCCAATTTTGTATATTTTCAGTAGAGACAGAGTTTCTGCATGTTGGTCAGGCTGGTCTTGAACTCCTGACCTCAGGTGATTTGCCCACCTCGGCCTCCCAAAGTGCTGGGATTACGGGCATGAGCCACTGGCCTGAAGGATATATTTTCAAGCATTTCTTACCTGTTAGTCATGATCAAAAGTTGCTTTAACTCTAAGTAACACATCTATGTTTAATGCACAAAGAACAAGAAAAAGTCAATGCCAATTTTTAAAAATCCCTTAGTGTATTTCTTTTGCATCTTGGCCAGAGTTACGTCATGTGGTCATACCCAGCTGAAAGAAAGCTGGAAGGACAAACATCTGGCAAAAAACAAAAACAGAAAAGCACAAGCTTGGTCACATTTTACCTCAAACAAGGTCATGATTCAGATATATAAATAAATATCATAAACAGAAAAGGCTATTTATACCAAGCATCATTTTTATTTAATGATCCTTTTATTTCACCATGGGTAACCTTCTCCATCCTTTTTAGTGACAGAGAAAAGGGCACCACTGAAAAGTGTTTTGGGATAAAACTAAAAATGTAAGTTGTAAGCTACGATATCAATGAACATGCAATTATTATTATTTGAATACGATAAAGGTTGCATTGCATAAAGTAACAAGCTATTTCTAATAGCTGACTTATATCCAAGGTGTGGTTTGAGACATGAGTTTTTGTCTTCTTTTTTCTGTACTTTACATTGTATTGTGCCACTACAGAATATTGCAATTACAAAATGCAGTTCATCATTGTTGTAAATAAATCAAGTTTAGTTGCATTTTTGAAGTGAGTAATTCATAATTTCCCTTTGGAAAGTGGCATTTAAATTAATAAACTGTTATTTTATATTTCTGCTTCTACTGATGTGTGTTTTACTTTTTCAGAAAACTAATCCAATAAGGTTTCTATTTTAGGATAATAGGAAATTGTAACATAAACTTTTCCAAATGCTGCTTTTTAACTCAGGCAGGAAGGACTACATCTGAAACATTCTCTGTGTGTCCCACCCTCTTTAACTTCCACTATCATAAGAAAGAAAATAATTGGGAATGAATGAGATGAAGGGTAGAAGGAGAGGAGGATTATGGGAAAGAAATGTATGTTTAATTCCCAGAAAACTCCCTAAAGACGTCTTGTCAGTTAGTTTCAAACTATCGGAAGAAAAGAAAATATTCATTCAGATTTTTAATTTACAGAATGACAGGCAAATATGTATTCAAGAGGTCACTTACACTATTTTCTCTCTCATGTGGCACCATACATAAACCAACTGAGACCAAAGAGACCCAATTTGAAAATTTTATTGTGTCATTCATTCCTTTACATCAGAAAATACGGACACAGGCACACACATTACCACCACCACAGCAATAACAACTGCATTTTTTTTTTTTTGGTCTTCAGTCTCAGAAATATGTTTCTTATTTCAAAGTAACTCAGTTTCATCCTTTCCTCTCCTGTCCTCAATGGAGATGAACACCTGTATAAGTGCTCTATGTAGCTATGTAGCTACCCTGGATATTGCTGAAAGAGTTGTAGTATCTTCATTCATGTCTTCCGAAAGCAAAGGTCACTTTTGTTCTATTACTATTCCACATATATGGCATTCCGTAAGCCTTTACCCAAGTTTGCTGTTTATTTTAACTTTGGAGTTGCCCCAGTCACATCCTATTGAGCAATGAATCGCAGAACCCCAGAGAATTTACCCAAGCAAATACTCAGAGGAAAATAAAAACCCATCAAATGCTTCTGAGCCTTTTAAAATGTAGGAAAAGAAAGTTCTTGACATATATAAGCCAATTGAAAAACCTTAATCAAAACCATTCTTTTCTTTTCCTCCCTTCCCTCATATTTGTTATTTCAAATGAAAATATACTTTTAGATGCTTTCTTAGAATTGTCCATTCGCCAAAGCATTAACAATGTGTTTAAAAGAAAAACACACACCAAAAACCTAAGCAGATTAGTTTCTATCTCATGGCATTAAATGTGTGTGTGGATTGTGCATGCTGACACCTACACATGCACATGCTCTCTCTTTTTTTTAATCTCTCTCTCTCTCACACATGTACAGGCACACTCATGCAAAAATTCTTTAAAACCAAGGGCTCTTATTGTCATCCCCAAGTCAGAGTGGAGAATATTCTAGAATCCTAAGCTTACTTTATCCAATTCTGGCAGATTTATTTTGGTTGTTGTATGCGACATATATTTAGTTAAAGCCAAAAAATATTATTTTCAGGATTTTTCTGGTTTCTTTAAGTAGACAATCCTAAAAGTAATCTCATTTATAAAATTTGCAGGTGATTTTCTAAACTAGAAGATGAATCTAGGTGTTTTTAGGGTTCCATACTAATCATTTGTTTTCTTCAAAACATATTATTAGGGTCGAGAGAAATAGAATGGAGACATAGGTGGGTAATATTTAGCATGCAGATCTGGGGCACATTCCAGACTTACTAAATCAGAATATTTGTGCTAGTGTCCAGGGATGCCAAGGTCCTCTAAGATCAACATTTGATTTCCACTCTTTCAGAACCACTACCATAGAAGGCATAAAACCTAAGAAAAAATACTGCCTTTACTTCTCATTCTAACTCCAGACCTACTGCCAACATTTAAAGCAGATGCAATGGGTTTTAAGATTACTGTCAAGAGCAAATTTAAGTTAAAAATAAAAATTAATGGAAAACTTTAAAAGGTAGAGGCATCTCTCTCTTGTACCTTTTGGAGGAGCTGCCACTGGTTTCTTGCACAAGTAAGTGAGAGAGGGATCTCTTTTTATCCCATTGACTGTTCCTAGAATCCTTGTTGCATTACCACATGTCATGTAGTAATTGGTCCCTTGAAACATGAGCCTCTCTGAGGAGAAGACTCCAGTACACTACATTCTCGGGGTGGACCTGGATAGGGAAAACTGAGTATGTATAGGTCCTAAGTTCTCACTATCTTCATTTAGTGGCTCATATTAATTATGCTACTTTGATGGCCAATTGCTAGCACTTGTTAAGATTGCAACACTATTCACAGCTACAACAATGATCACAATAGTAAAGACATGGAATCCACTTAATGCCCGTCAGTGATAAACTAGATAAAGAAAATGTGGTACATATACACCATGGAATACTATACAGTATAAAAAAGAACTAGATCATGTCCTTTGCAATGACATGAATAGAGCTGCAGGTCATTATCCTTAGCAAACTAACACAGAATCAGAACACCAAATACCTCAAGTTCTCACTTATAAGTGGGACATGAGGGATGAGAACAGACGGACGTCATGAATCCATCATAGATGAATGATAGATTCATAGACGTCCATATGAATGGAAAAGGAGGAAAACACAGAGGGGTCTTGTGGAGGGGAGAAGCTGAAAGGAAGGAGAGGATCAGGAAAAATAACTAATGGGTACAAGGCTTAACATGTAGGTGATGGAATAATCTGAACAACAACAAAAAAACTATAACACAAGTTTCCCTATGCAACATACCTGCACATGTACCCCTGAACTTAAAATAAAAGTTAAAAATAAGGCCGGGCGCGGTGGCTCAAGCCTGTAATCCCAGCACTTTGGGAGGCCGAGGCGGGTGGATCACGAGGTTAACAGATCGAGACCATCCTGGTCTACATGGTGAAACCCCATCTCTACTATAAATACAAAAAATTAGCTGGGCATGGTGGCGCGCGCCTGTAATCCCAGCTATTCAGGAGGCTGAGGCAGGAGAATTGCCTGAACCCAGGAGGCGGAGGTTGCGGTGAGCCGAGATCGCGCCATTGCACTCCAGCCTGGGTAACAAGAGCGAAACTCCGTCAAAAAAAAAAAAAGAAAAGAAAAGAAAAAGAAAAAGTTAAAAATAAAAAGATCCCCAAATGCTCTATAGATTTTTTTTGCCACTTGGTAGTTTGCTTTCTTCAACTTCGAGGTATAAGGACACTGCTTTTTGTTCATGCAGTGCTTGACACAACTTTACACATGCTATAGATCACATGTGAGATTCAGAGCAATAGCGTCGGGAAGACTGGGTGTATATACGATTCACAATCAACTAGGGTCAAAACTGAAGCTAAAACTGGTAAATAACATGAAACTGGCTTGAATGTTTCAGACTCTAGATTAATGCTCAGGGCTTGTGATTCTGTGATGTTTTCTTTATTAATCTATGTAAGCAACACCTTATTTGTTTACAAATATAAAAACTGTGGGCAAATATGAATAATATTTGTAAACAAAATAAATAATTTTACTCATTTACCTCACTTCCTTCACTAAAATATGAGCTCCAAGATAGCTGGTTTTTACCCCTGCTTTATTTCTCCATGTTCAGTAAATAAACCTGTGAATGGCAAGCAGGAGGAATTAAAGTTTGAAAGCAAATGGACCTCTAAATAATCCTCTTTATCTTTAATTTGCCTTACTCAAAGAAATTTAAATATTTTTCTGACTAGGTCTTAATTAATTTGATTATTAATGTCTTCTTAATGTAAGTTTAAAATATTATATATTTATACTTCTTTAAATAGTTGTAATTCTCAGGATTGATGTTGGTCATCTATGGAAAACAAACTGGATGATATTTCAGGTATATTCTAAGCTCTGACAATTTGCGACTTAAGGAATAATTAATTTCAAACAAAACAACATATACATGTTTAATTGTGATATTGCCAGCAGGATTCTTGAATACCACAGTTAGAGAAGCTGAAGCAATACACAAATGACTGAAAAATATACAAAGGAGTCTGAACGGTTTCTACACAACAGAACTGTTTTAGTTTATTGGAAGATATTTTATTTTTCTTAAGCTAAAGTACTTTTCAGTGATGTTGCTTTCTATGTTTTGTTGTTGCTGTTGGTTTTTGGTCTCTTGCATTTTAGATTATGTTTGCAAACAATTACATCAGTTCACGGGAAAATAGTGTAGAGACCTAACAGCCTTCTGTGAGCCAAAACTACTTACACACAGAGCAAATCAACACCAGTCAAACGTATATCAACATGTAAGAATATAGCATATGTAGCAGATAAATCTAAAACTGCTATTGCAAACTGCCACTCCAGTCAATATATATCAAACATACATATCAAACATATTATCTATCATGTAATTGGATGGCTTTTACATTGCTTATTTCTCTTTTACTTGTGCAAAGTATACATTAGTGTGACTAAAATCATTGTTTGGGAAATTCAGTGGTTGCCAAATCATTGAAAATGTCAATCTGAGTTATTAGTCTATGAATTAAGGGCAGAGTAGTTTTAACCTGATTTGATCTTTATCACTTCTCTGCTGAAGTGGACATATTTTAAACAATATACCTAGAAAGAAAAACAGGAATTGGTGAAAATATTGCATTTGTGTAACACTGTGGTTTATCCGACAAAATCATATCTAATAAATTAATTTGAAAGTGTTCATTTGTGTCTGTATGTGTGTGATGAGGATGTGCTCTTGTGTATATATGCGTGTGGGTGTTTAATGCAACTTACTTCCCTATGAATCACTGGATCTCTTAAGGAATGAAGATTTGCTTTTTCTACCAATATGTCAGTCTCCATTTACATAACACTAGCAAATAAACTCCAAGCTTAAATAAGCTGAGGGATGGCATGGGGAGAAATGCCAAATATGGGTGAGGGGGCAGAAGGCAGCAAAACACACTGCCACGTGTGTACCTATGCAACTATCTTGCATGTTCTGCACATGTACCCCAAAACCTAAAATGCAATAAAAATTTAAAAAAAATAAATAAATAAGCTGATTGACATTGTCCTTAAGGTTGGATAAAAGTTTATTTATTTATTTATTTATTTTTGAGATGGAGTCTTGCTCTTTTGTCAGGCTGGAGTGCAGTGGCACGATCTTAGCTCATTAAAACATCCACCTCCCAGGTTCAAGCAATTCCCCTGCCTCAGCCTCCTGGTACCTGGGACTTCAGGCATGCACTACCATGCCCAGCTAAATTTTATATTTTAGTAGACACAGGGTTTCACCATGGCCAAGATGGTCTCAATTTCTGACCTCCTGATCCGCTGACCTCAGTCTCCCACAGTGCTGTGATTACACGTGTGAGCCACTGCACCCAGCCAGATACATTTCTGAAGATCAACATGTAGATTTCTATTTGCTAGTTGTAATTGGACACCTTTCTTAATGGGGCTTTAACAAATGTATAAAGCTCAGGTTTTTTGCTCAGTGTTTTCTATGCTTTGATGAGGCCATGCTTCAGTAGGAGCTGTACATGTGTATCTAAGAAAAGTCTTTGACTCACTCCAGGCATGTAGAGACCTTTTGCTGTGAAACAAGATCTTTCAGTTACTTTGCATTTCTTAGGACAAAGTATAGGCATGCAAATGCCTATAGGTGCAGGGCAATTTTCATAAATTTTTGATCAAACAGGAGAAAACCTTTTTGTGAAAGGGGTTCTGTGCTGGTCTATCTGTATTTATGTATCAATATATCCACAGATCTGTATTTATTTCTATGCCTACCTTCACATTTATATCTATATATCTATTTCTACTTCTATGTCCATCAGTTTGTCCATCTATTTACCTATCTCTATCTCTCTATCTATCTATCTATCTATCTATCTATCTATCTATCTATTTATCTATCTAATTGTAGACTTGCCAGCCTATAAATCAGACCCAAACCACCCTGGCCTAGAATCACAAAGTTACTTTGCCTCAGAGCTGCAGAGACCTGAGTTCTCCTGCTTATTATGGAGTACTTTCTCCAGTGCGTCTCAAGTCACTCATGAAATATACACATCAGGATTGTAAAGCCCTCTAACCATTCTCTGTTATGATGCATAGAAGAACACTTAAGCAAAAGTTTTGATGATAGTTCTGTTATTGGAATAATTAAATAGCTGCTCAATTTATTAAATTTTAGCCACAATGTGACAATCTGCATCACATATTATGGGGAATAAAATTTTGCTAACAATGCTGAGAGCAAACATTAGTGTAAAACAATACTTGGTTGAAAAACATAGTTAATTAACCCTTTTAACAATTATACTGATATTTATATTAGATGGTGGTTCTTTCCAACAGAACTTCTTTGTTAAATGAAGAATTGGAGACCGTGTGCCACGGGGTAAAGGTGGTGTTGGGGAATTCCAACACCTTTCCTAAAGAGAAGCCAACTCATGTTCTTGTCATTAGGTCTAGCCAGTGGTTTATGCAGGTACAGTAGCACATACATTTTAAATAACTAAAACTTTACATTTTAAAGGGAGAAAGATACACTTACAAAACTCTGAAATAACACAAAAGGAAACAAAGAGACTGTTGATGGAGTATTTTGACAAACGTTCTTTTAAAGTGTTAGAGGACGTTGCTATATTCTAAATAAAGAAGGTGGGATTAAAATGTGGCTCACTGTGACACAATAGGAAATTTGGATGGAAGGTCTTCTCGGTTTCAAATGGATGTGGGTCAGTGAAGTTGTTAATGGAATTACTTGTGCTTTTCCTCAGCACGATTTTAACCCAGACTTTCCAAATAAGGACGAGGAAATTGGTTTGAGATAAAAATGAGACACACAACAGTCCATATTTTTTCTTTTTTCAAATCTTCTCTTTCAAGAAGGAATATTAAATAATATTTTTCTCATGGAGTTTTAGATGACTTAACAGATGTTTAAAAAAATTACCTCATGCTTATTTGTTTATTTAGGTAATAAAGCACATAAAATTCAAAGTAACTTTGTACTCCTAATTTGTGAAAACTAATTCCAAAGACAATGATAGACTCTGGAATTTTCAACAGTGTTATTTGGACAGAGAATAATTCACTGTGTAATGGATACCATAAAGAATGTTTAAATCTTAAATGCCTAAAGAAATGCTTTTGGCACACCTGGAGAATGACATACTTGGGACATATATTGGATATTTTCACCATCTGTGAGTATTTTAAAATACTTGGTTTTTTGGAAAGAGAAAATTATGGAATTTGGGATCTCAAGTATATCAAAATTCCAGTTTTCACCAATATCCTTAGCATTTTCACATTTTTAAATAATATTTTGTAGTCTAACACAAGTCTGCTAGAAATGATCCATGTTTTATCAATTTATACAATAAAAGTGTACATTTTCCCATTAAGCATTATTTATTATTAGAATAATGTGATATGCTTTAGCTATTATAAGGTAACATAAACACAAAAGGTGGGAATTTCACGGGAATCAAGGATAAAAGAAATAAACTTCAGAATTAACTTGTAAGGATAATATATAATTTAAATTAATGACTAACGAATTTAAATACATTTAAAAAACTTGTGTTCTACACATTTTTATTCAATGACAACAATACAGTCTCTCTCTTCTGATCTGTTGGCTTATTAATACAGAGACATTTTACCTCAGGGGACAATATATAAATTGTATCCTCCTAATACAACTGTTAGGAATCAATATAACACAGAAAATAAGACTAGTCACTGGTGGAAACCTTTCAGAAACTAGCCCACCATTTGAAGTGACTTATAAATATTTCTGCAAAAATCTCATGAGAAACATTCTAATCTAAAAGTAACTAAAGTGAAGTCATTTCATCTCCGTACAGTGAGGGGGTTTGATTAGAAGATCATCCCTCTCATCCTTAGGAATTATATCACATTCATGCCAAATACACAGAGAAAGGGAGAAACAGGATAAAGGTTCAGAAGCCAGCTTAGAAGAGGCAGAGTCGGGCCTGGCGCGGTGGCTCACGCCTGTAATCCCAGCACTTTGGAGGGCGGGTGGATCACGAGGTCAAGAGATTGAAACCATCTTGGTCAACATGGTGAAACCCCGTCTCTACGAAAAATACGAAAAATTAGTTGGGCATGGTGGCATGTGTCTGTAATCCCAGCTACTAAGGAGGCTGAGGCAGGAGAATTGCCTGAACCCAGGAGGCGGAGGTTGCGGTGAGCCGAGATCGCGCCATTGCACTCCAGCCTGGGTAACAAGAGCGAAACTCCTTCTCAAAAAAAAAGAAAAAGAAAAAGAAAAAAAAGAGGCAGAGTCACGCAATAGGTGAATAGTAAAAGGAAATCTGTTGCACTTTGCAGAGTCCAGGCCAATGTTTATTTAGGGAGTGAGTTGTGTGGTACAGAGCTCGGGCACCAGGGCTTAAAAGGAATGGGGAAAGTGAACAGCGAGGCATGGAACAAGATAAATGAGCAGTGAGTGAATGGGCCCCAGAAAGGAAGAAGCAAGATTACTATGGCTGCAAAGCAAGTTATGTAACTGTTGGTACAAGCACTGTGTGTGACTTTTGTCACAGTGCATGCAAGTGGGGAAGCCCTAGATTTACCCAATAAGGCATACTTGTGGCTTTGGGGTTGGGGTTTGGCCAAGATAAGTGTTACAGATGCCTGCGGTACAGGCTTACACATACTTATCCTTCTTCATGTCCAATTACAACAAAGCATATTGGAATACCATCAGGTAATGAACCATGTGTTCTATGTTTGGTATTTCTTAGCTATTAAATTCTATGACTATTTTTACTCGAATTTAAACTGTTATTAGCCACTTAGTAGTGTTTTGAAACATTCACTCTTGGAATCCCCCACGGCATATGGAAATAATTTGTATAAAGATAATGCATTATTTTTTGCTTATGAATGGGTAGGGATTTTCTTAAAAAGTATACGATAGACTCATCTCTTAAACTTCTTTGAAAACTTGTTGGCAATATTTAGAAAGTCACAGTTACATTTTGATATAGTGAGCTGATTTTAATTTTGATAAATATATTACAACTTGTAAACATTGTGATAATTTCCCATTTGGAAAACTCTTTTGAAAATACTTTAGAAGTAGCCAAATGAGCACGTGGCTTGATTGTGTGTGTGCTATTGTATCAAACACTTTCCACCTCCAAATGTGAAATCTGTATAAACCTGGGGATTATAACTATTTGTATGAGATGATTAATACATGCCAGATGCCCACCATGAACTTTACATTATTTGTCTCATTTAGTCATGAGAACATCATGCATGGTGAATGAAATTGCATTATTCCCATTTTGCAGATATGGAAACTGAATTCTAGAGATGCTATGTAACTTGTCCAAAGTTATCATGTCGCTAAGAAGTTTCTTCTGTGGGATTGAAGACTTGACAGTTTGAATTCTAGATCTGATATATTAGCTTCCACAGATTCCATTCCCATTTTCTCATGCTCACTAAACTCTGCTACTGACATAGAAAAAAAGTTTAAGGAGTGCTTTATTGTAAGACTGTGATGATGGAGGTGTTTATTTTAACAGAGACCTTTATCTTATGATAAAATTCTCTGGAGAGTAGGGAGTAGAGACAGCTAATTTTGCTTTGCCCTGAGTCTTGATTCTGGAAGTCAGTGTAAAGCACATGCTTCCGAGTTATTCTCTCTAAGAGATGAGAATGGTGGGTTACTTACAGAACAGTTCCCACCAGTCACTGGTTGCGGGTACCCTAGGTGGACATTAAGTCTTGTCATTTCAAGGATGCCTGGCATGAGCAGAGTGGTCTCTGAATTTAGAGAACATCATCGGGTTCAGTGATGCAAATATTAGAGTTGGAATTAACCTGTGTCCACAGTAATGATATAGTAAAAGGGATACAGTTGGGGCAGCAAAGCATCACCTAAATTGCTAAAATGGCCCTTCTAAGGCTGGGCGCAGTGGCCCATGCCTATAATCTCAACACTTTGAGAGGCTGAGGCAGATGCACTGCTTGAGCCCATGAGTTTGAGACCAGCCTGGACAACATGGTAATATCCCATCTTAATAAAAAGTTTAAATTTTTTTTAAAAATTAGCCAGGCCTAGTGGCATGCTCTTGTAGTTCCAGCTACTTGGAAGGCTTAAGGAGTAGGAAAACTTGAGCCTGGGGGGCTGAGGCTGCCGTGAGCCATGATGACACTGGACTCCAGCCTGGGTGACAAGACCCCGTATCAGAAGAAAAAAAGTCCCTGTATATTGAAGAAAACAGCAGGTTAGGGGAGTTCATAGTGGTGAGGTTGCTGCCTTTGCTGCCGCAGAGCAAAGGAATGAGACATTGCAGCATGCGGGCTACCTACCAGCAAATAGCATATGCTGCTTTGCTGCATCTACGTATTTTGAGTTCTTTTTCTATTTATTTCTTTACTATGTCCTCAGAAATACTGTGTCACCATGATCTACCATAATGTACACAATTCATGTGTGCTGATAGTGCACATAAGTAAGCATCCTAAAATTCATATATAAAAATGAGAATTGATTCACAGGCATTAAACGGAAGGATTCAAATTTGCTTTTGGATGGTGTAAAGACACACCATAGAGTTAACTATTTTGCATGATTCAATTAAATATGTGATTAAATTAGCTGGTTTGACTCAGATCTTAACCTCGGATGAAGAATGCTGGCCAATTGAAATGGGAGCCAGGAAACTCCTGGGTCACCACTTTATCCCCAAGAAAGGAAAACACCCTTGTGAATTACTGGGAGTCGACTATTAAGGAAGACATTACTGTCGCCAGGGTTTGCATTCGGAAGCTAATGTAAGTTACTGAATGACTGAAGGAAAGGTAACTAGCATTGATAATAAGTATCATACAGCAGCCAGCCAGCCGCGCAGTTCACATGCGCTCACGTTGGCCCCTGTACCCATCAGTTCCATGAAATTTCTGTTTTGCACAGTGAGGAAACCCAAAAAAGTTACATATATATTACCAAGGGCATGAAATAAATACTCAGCAGATTAAGTTGCTTGTGTAGAAAAAGCATGTGAATTTCAGTGTGTTTGACTCTAAAACCCATGCTGTTTCTACACCACTCCTGATTCCTTATAGATCACTGTTTCATTCTGCACTCAGGTGAAAATGCAGTATAATATTCAAAACCAAATGTCTCCTTCTAACATACATACAACACACACACACACACACACAGCGTAATAAAGTAATATATCAGACTTCATTTTTGGTGTTCGACTGCTGAAAGCTTTTGAGTTCCATCATGTTCTTTCTCTTTCGGCCCCGCTTATGTAAAAGCTAATAAGAAATCTTGTGTTCTCCCTCCGTTGGCTGTGGAAAGGTTAAACCATTTAAGTCCCAGTCTGAGTGGGGATCCTCTCACCCTACCCCCATCCTCTAACTACTATAGAAACAACAGAGCTGGTCTCTCCTCCCTTTCCTAAGCCGTTTTTTGCCCTGTAGAGAGTCCACCTTGCTCTCCCCAGAGTCCCACTGTGTAAGTAACAAACACCTTTTCAAACCTTCCTTATGCGTTGTGTAACATTGTTTTGTGAACCAAATTCTGGGTGGTGGGTCCACTCCCCTGCCACAGGTGACCACAGCATTTGGCATAGCAGTCAGGATGTCTAGATGGTGACCGTCACCACTGGGAATCTCTCTTCTCTGGCCTTGGCTGCTTGACTAGATTGACTCCATGCCGTCAAGCTTCTGCTTTGACTTGTGTTGTATCTGCTGAGTCCTACTGAGACTCTTGCAGCTTTTGCTAACCTAAATATTAAGTCTCAAGGATTAGCACTTAGGGACAGGAAAATGGGATTAGGCCCCTCTTTAAACGGCCCTGGGTCATGCGCATTGCCCAGACTTCTCTGTGTGTTCAATTGATTCGTGTTTTTCAGTGACAGCATATTTTGTTTCCTACTTTAGCCAGGCTCAAGGCAGCAACTCTTACCCTTTGTGTTAGTTTGTTTCAACCAGGCATTGACTGAAACCCATGCTGTAGAGTGATTGGGGAAAGACTGATGCTCTGTGTGGTATATAAATTCACTGGGTGGTTGCTCATAGAGGAAAAGCATGTATCATGTGACATGTAGAGCAGCACTTTTAAAAGCAGATGGTTAACCAGGACTTCACAAATTACCTTTGTTGCCTAATCCTCGGACAAAGTTCCTGTTTCTCACAATTATAGGGAGTATACCTACGACACGCCCATGGCACAGCTAAGGCATTAGTTCAAAGCTGACTTAAGTACACAATCCTCAAATCCAGAAAGCATCTATTGCCACAGGAAAGGTTCCTAACTCTGAAGGTGCACATTTGGTTGCTCCTTGAAGTATATGCATAAACTATCAGACAAACCAGCAAGAAAAAAAAAAAAACAGAAAGAAAAAAAAATCCTTAGACACTAGGTGGAGAAATAAAATCTAAAATAAAGGTTCACAATCTGACTCAATCAAAAATGCAAAATTTACTCAGAAATTTTGTGCAGTAATACAATAAAATAAGAGTAGTTGGCTTTTGTGTCTCTATAGCATAGGTTCTGAATTAACTTTAACATCTGCTGAAATGCAGTACAGTAGTTGGTGAACTTTCAATATTCAAATAACTATTGAAGTGCAAATTGTAGTTAAATTTATGATCCCGCTATATTTATTTATTTTTATTTTTTTATTTTTTATTTATTTTTTAAGTTTTTATTGCATTTTAGGTTTTGGGGTACATGTGCAGAACATGAAAGATAGTTGCATAGGTACACACGTGGCAGTGTGTTTTGCTGCTGCTGGATCCCACTATATTTAAACAAAGATCTTCCCTATAATCTGTGAAGCATTCCTGGATATAAACTAGATACCAAGAAGCGTGGCTCACCTTAACCTTTGTGCTATTGCCTTGTCAAAATTCCTCACAGTCATAATGCCCATTGCCCTAGAATAGTGGGGATAGAAGCTTCCTTTCAATGAATGCAAAACTAAAATTAATTAAATATTTGCCATTTACAAATAGCTAGAAAAAAAAATGGGATTCCATGGGCCTTCTCCTCACAAATTAAAAATAATCAATAAACATCAATATAAATTAAAACAGGGCCTTCAAGAATTGAACCCATTATGCAAGACCTGTTTAGAGAAGGGATGTTGTCCCACCGCTCTCTCTTTAGCAGTTCAACCTAACCTGTTCTTTAACTTAGCAAGAATGAATGGCACCTAATGGTGCATTACTCAATGCCCTGGATGTATTCATTAAGGTCCGAATGTGCAGTAGTCTTGAAATTGCCAATTTCATCCAACCAGCAACTAGCAAACACTTTGCAGTCATAGACTTAACTAATATGTTCTGTTCCTATTTCAAGTCTCTCAGCCAGTTTGCCTTCACCTCTGAAGAGCCTAATGCACCTCTAACCGCTACCCACGGAGTACTGCAACAGTCCTTCCATCACACAAAATTTCCGCAGGCATGTTCTTAATCACATCCAGCTTTCTCCAGGAACGTTGGTATGACATTGCAATAATGATATCACCTTCCAAGGAGATTTGTTTGACATACTCGTTCAGGACACACAAATATACACAAAGGAGCTTGCAGAAAGGGAGCAGGCCAGTGCCAAACAAATAGTACCAGAGTTCACAACCTCCAAGGTGCCACAAATTTCCAAAAATTATTTAATAAACTAAGGTCCACTCTGTCCCTAACACTGTATCCCTAACAGCTACCCCCAACACGATCAACAAACAGTACCCATGTTTTTTTAAAAGAAGGCAAACATCTTTCAGGCCTTTTGGGATTCTGGAGGCAACACGTCCCTCAGTTACAAATTTTACTTAAGCCTTTTATACTGTTACTGGTAAATCAGCCCACCTTGATTATAGCATTCTACACTAAAATGCTCCAAAATCCATTCACATTACAAGACAGCAGACATTTCTATTAGGGACCTTTCAGAGACTCTTTTATTGTAGAGGCTCTATTAACATCTGGTTTAGTTTCTGTGGTCTCTGGACCACCCAAAATAGCCATAAATTGCCATGAACTTCTACCATAAGAAATTGTCCTCTTTGTGTAAGAAATTGTCCTCTTTGGCTCCACTATACTTACCCTGAGAGTGGCCATTACTGGCTGCATTCTGGGCTTTCCTGAAAACAGAGGCTTGCACAGGCCCTGAACCCATGACTCTTCATATCTAATTGTGCTTATATCTTGTATTATGAAAGTAGTGCCTCACTTTGCCAGGCATGGTGGCTAAAGCCTGTAATCCTGGTATTTGGAAAGGCTAAGGTGGGAGGATTGCTTGAGCCCAGGAGTTCAAAAGCAGCCTGGGTTGTACAGTAAGACCTCCTCTCTACCAAAAAAAAAAAAAAAAAAAAAAAAAATCCACGCACCGTGGCAGGCATCTCCAGTCTCAGTAACTCAGGAGGCCAAGTGGGAAGGATTGCTTTAACCCAGGATGTTGAGGCTGCAGCGAGCCAAGATCATACCACTGCATTTCAGCCTGGGTGACAAAGCAAAGCCTTGTTAAAAACAAAAGAGCACCCCGCAAGTTCCATACAACCACAGAGCCTTCCTCCCAGAAGACAGAATAAAATGTGGGTGCTCTGGCATACCTCATCTGGATGGAAAGGGCCCCTTTCCTCCTCCTCTACAATATCTTTGTAGATGTTATGGTTCCACTGAGCATCCCTCTGTTCTGAATACCTTGGCCATAATGGCGTGAGCAGAAAAGGGACTTCATGTGCTGTATGAACACCAGCAACATCATCACATGTGATGGGGATTTCTGAAGGGTAATTACTCTTCATCCCTTTATCAGGATATCCCTGACACCAATATAGGATTGAAAGGTCAGCACAGCTATCTGTACTTTAGAGACGTCATTTAGCATTGAATATTCTTCCAACAATTGGCCCCATTGGCACATTTTTAAATGTGATTGGTCATTGCCTGTGGACTGGCTACCTCATCTAGCAATAGCAACAAAAACAACATTGCATTTCCCAACTACTTCTTTCGGTATAAAGAGCTCTGATGATCTCCTGCTTCACAAATATACAAAAAATTAAAAATCAGACATGCCCTGCACATGCCAAAACCATGATACAAGCCCTCACGAAGATATTGCGTAGTCCCTTCAGCGTTTCACAGACTACTGACAGTGAGCAAGGCATTCATTTCACCTCCAAAGCTATACAATACTGGACTCTCAAATGATACATTCAATAAAACATTCATCTCCCATACCAGCCTTAGGCAACAGGGCTATAGAGCATGATGGTGGCTTATTTAAACAAGTTCAAATTCAGTTAGCTGAAATATTGCACATTAGCTACTAGTAAAATATCAGAGGTGAATTGCAATAGAGTCAGACTCTGGTTTTAGTGTTTGACTGCTGGCAGCTTTCAAGCCTGAGCATTTCCCTTTCCCCTCTGCTCTGTGTCTGGGCAAGCTGATAAGAAAGCCCGATGCTCTCTCCTTGGTGCTGGTGGGAATTTTAAACCACACAGGCCCCAGCACATGCAAAGGAACGCTCACCCTGTCTTCATCGCCTATCAACTATAAAAACCCTAAAGCCAGTCTTTGTTCTCTGTTTTATCAAGAAATTCTTGGACCTGCTTGGGAGATCATTCCTTTCTCCTCAGAAATACTTATTGTGTGAGTAATAAACCTTTTAATACTCTCTTGGTAAGTCTGTGACATCAACAATCCTGATATCCAAACCAAATTTTGAGTTGAGGGAGGAGGGCTCTGTGGGGTGACTTCTGTGAGGTGACTTCAACAAAAGGCACTTCAGTTATTTTGACATATGATATTTGGAAGTAGAGTCTCTGGCATTATCATAGAGTTTGATTGTATTACCATTGCCAAACAGCCTTTAATCTTTTATGAAAGCCTATCTTGTCATTTACAGTCTCCAAACTGCAAAATTCTAAGTAAAACCTCTCAGAGCAAACTTTTCTTGCACCTAACATATGGTCTTTCTGATATGGCTGGCTACGTGTTGCAAAAAGAAAAAAAAATACATTGTCCCTTGTTTTGCAATTCTTTTCTGCATGTGTTATACAAAATTTAAATTCCCAAACATTTAAAAATGTCCGTCTTAATCAAAGAAGCAAAGTCCTAATTGGTTTTGCATTTAGTTCTGAAAAAAAGAAACTTTCAGTGGTTTATTTTCCCAAGGTTTAATTGCCAATCCATATTACATTTAGTATGAATTCTACAGAAAATGCATTCTTTCAAAAGTATACTTAGAAGTAACTCAAATATACTTCAGAAAAGTCCTCTGGCAGTCAAATTTATTAAAAATATTTGCTTTTTATTTTTTCTTGTAAACCTTTGTAATCTTAGTTGAAGAATAAATCCTATTTTCCGAGTATTTGTAAACAATGGCATTTGTTTACCTGTGAAGCCAAGACAGGTGGCAGTTTACCTCCAAGTGTAATATCCTGGGTGTGAAAGTTTCAGAATCTGGGAAGTCTATTAAATCACATTACCTTAAGGGAGAGTAGCATTTTTATGAAAACCTTGTTGAGAGAAGGTAGGGTTATGTTTCAGAAAAAAAGTTTAAGACATCAACAAGGAAATTTAGGTTAAGGAAAAATAAAATGGGAGAAAGAGTGGCAGGATTAGTAGCTGACGTCATCAAATGCAGAAAAGAATTGAGCTCTGTGCCCAGAGAACTGCCACTGAGAAGTAGCACTGTGCCAACTAAGTGTGTGGTGAAGATTCTCACTCGTGATGCCCAGGGCCTGTGTCATCGCAGTGTTGGTGACCCTGGAGACATGCCTTGTTTAGACATTGAGGACAGGCAGAGTGAGAAGCAAACCTCCCAGCTCAGACAGTCTTCTTGGTTTCCTGAGAATCACTTCTAGATTTAAACTCCTTTCAGTTTTGAGAAAAGAGAGATTTTATTTTATTCTTTTTTTTTTACTCTAAAAGACTTTGCTCTTTCTAAAATCGTTATTAATTTTCTCTTTCTGACTTTTCTCAGCAGAGCTAGATGCTTTGTACGGCTTGTAGTTTGTGAAACACAGGCACACACTTGGGCACACACACTTCATTAACATAATCTCCATAAATGTTTATTACTCTTCTTGCCTCACAGCCTTGTCTGAGGTTAGAGATAGTCATCTTTGGAATCTTCACCTACGACATAGCATTTGATACACAAATATATTTCTGTGTCATGGTGTTATCTTATTCAAAAGGTAAGCAGACTTATATGAGATGATAGAACGGTTTTGAACAGGACACTCTCTTGTAACCAATGCCAGCAATTTTGTCTTTATGGCACTGTCTTATTGTAACTAAATCCAGCTTCTCACTGGTTACATTTTACCATATATAACAATGTTTTATCAAAATTAATCACTGAATAACAAGTTCCTCTCTGGTGGGAAAGATTGCATCAGATTCGTGTTTGTATTCCATACAGTGCAAAGATGCATTCATTAAACGCTCGGTTTGGTATTTCTTCAAAACATATTTTTGAATACTATTAATTTCCTAGAGGCTATGTTAAATAAAATTCCTATCTCTGCTTAAAGAATGCAACAGAATTCCTTGCACATCATAGATACTGATGAACTGTTTGCTGAATGAAAGAATAAATACATTGGTTGACCCTGCAAAATACAGAAATACAATTTAAAGTTCAGCAGTTATGACCATGAAGACACATAATCTTGACGCTTTTCCACTGAAGAGCTGAGAATTTTGTATGCGGCTGTAGAAAAACCAAAAAACTCTTGAATGAATAAACAGCATTTAACATCATCTACATACAGGTTTCAAGGAATAAAGGTAGAAACGGGCATTCAGGGAAAAGTCAGTGGTGGGGTTTTCCTAGTTATGATGTATGCATGTGAGTCATGGGAAAAGCCGCCTTTAGAAAATCAGGATGGAAAATTTTTAGGAAAAAACAAAAATAGTTTATGAATATTGAACACCCTATTTATTTATTTATTTATTTATTTGACACAGAGTTTCACTCTTGTCCTTGTCACCCCGCCTGGAGTGCAATGGTGTGATCTCGGCTCACTGCAACCTCTGCCTCCTGGATTCAAGCAATTCTCCTGCTTCAGTCTCCTGAGTAGCTGGATTACAGGCGCCCAACACCATACCCAACTAATTTTTGATTTTTAGTAGAGACAAGGTTTTACCATGTTGGCCAGGCTGATCTTGAGCTCCTGACCTCAGGTGATTAGCCCATCTGAGCCTCCCCAAGTTGGCTCATGCTGGAATTACAGGCATGAGCCACCATGCTGGGCCTCAACAGCTTAATTTAATTTTTTGATATTTGCTGTATCATGATACAGAGTAAACTTAATGATTAATATTTCTTAAAATTATTTTACTAGGCCGGGCGCGGTGGCTCAAGCCTGTAATCCCAGTACTTTGGGAGGCCGAGGCGGGTGGATCAGGAGGTCAGGAGATCGAGACCATCCTGGTCAACATAGTGAAACCCCGTCTCTACTCAAAATACAAAAAATTAGCTGGGCGTGGTGGCGCGAGCCTGTAATCCCAGCTACTCAGGAGGCTGAGGCAGAAGAATTGCTTGAACCCAGGAGGCGGGAGGTTGCGGTGAACCGAGATCGCGCCATTGCACTCTAGCCTGGATAACAGGAGCGAAACTCCGTCTCAAAAAAAAAAATAGAATTATTTTACTAGTCTGTAAAAATCAAAGAACAAACACAACTCCTTTCTGATTTTTGGTAGCTATTTTGTTGAATAGGCTCTGGATTTGATGTGATACAAGCAAAAATAGAAGAAAATGTTACATTTCTTCACCACATTCCATCTGACTCCCTTTAAAAAAACTATTTGAATAACTTTTGCTCAGTCCAGTATAACTAGAACCTCAAAGATCTCCTATCCTGGTCCAACCCACACAGACTTTGTTCTTCAGAGGTCCCTTCAGGAATCCGGGAAGTCTTCTGTAGTGAGACGACCAGGCTGGCTCTTTCAAACAGGCTTAGTTCACAGGTAAATTCTGAAACCTTGTCCCACCAGCAGGCGAAGCTCAGCTCACTCCAATGCAGACTTAACCCTTGAGCAGACAGAAAGTATCAGTTCCAGGCACAGTTCACTGGCATAAAGACTCTTTTCTTGGCAAAAGTCACATGTTGGCTTCTCAAGCTCTAGAGAAAATATACAAAGCTTTTTGAAGAGCTGCCTTTGCAACCCCTTCCCCTTTATCTGGAGGCAGAGGGAAAATACCTCCTCCCTTACATGCCCCTGATGCTCCAGGAGAATCCTGAGCCTCCCCTTTGCTGTCCAACCTCATCCTGTAGGTAAAGTATCTCTAATGCAGCTCATTAGAATACCCTGCAAAGGTGACCTGGCACCTCATTCTAAACTACGTGTCCTATTTTTTGTGTCATTTTGGGGGATGTCTATGAAACTGGAAATTTGTGGAAATGCAAGCCAGAACCAGCACTATGAAACCCACCTGCGTGAGGCATTACAGCATCAGTGGCTTTTCTCTTTGTCTGTTCCTGCCAGCCCATTGACTGATAGTCTCTTTACTTTCACATATATAATATATCATCACACATATTATAATACCTTTATTTTTTACTTTCAGATAATATACAATCACATGTATATATATAATCTCTTTATTTTTACTATAAACTCTGATGTGGGCCTTGCCATTAACTAAAGAATACCTTCCTTTTAGATGTGTCAGGGAGCTTTAGGGCAGACTATAAATACCAGGTATTGGTAGCACTTACATAATTCTGAAGTCAGCCTGAAAAGTCTCTCCCTTCCAAAAACACAAAGTGTTTTCTGATGGGGATTAATAATCTCTCTCATTATAGATTTAAATATTAAGTTTTATGAGTGAAGCTCTGTTCTCCTCCCAGTTCGACAGGTAGCCGCATCTTCTCATACAGTGGCAAGTGCATCCCCGAGACATCATGGTGACAGTGAAGGCCAGGGCAAACAAATTTAGCGATGTCGGAGGTCTGGTCATAACCCCAGCCAAGTGGATATTGTCATTGTTAATGACACTTTCACTGATATCAATTACACCATCTCCAAGTTCCTGTATGATTTCATTCATGGCAAATTTCAGGGCATTGTCAATGCTGAGAAAAGGAATCTGGTCATCAGTGAGAATCCCATCTGCATCTTCCAGGAGTGAGACCCCACATCATCACACAGATGATGCTGGTGCTGAATATGTTGTTGGGTACACCAGTGTCTTTGCTGTCTTGGAGAAGGCTTGGGCTCACTTCGAAGGTAGAAGGAAAAGAGTCATCATCTCTGACCTTTCCATTGATTCTCCTCTGTTTGTGATGTGTGAACCATAAATAGTGTGAAAACAACCACCTGATTGTCAGCTGTGCCTCTGGCCTCACCAACTGCTTGGTCCCCTTGCCAAGATCATCTGTGACAACTCTGGCATCATGGAGAGACTCATAACCACAGTCCATGACATCACTGTTACCCGGAAAACACCGGGTAACAGGGATGGTCCCTCTGGGAGACAGATATGACCATGGGGTCCTCCAGAACATTATCCCTGCATCTACTGGCACTGCCAAAGCTGTGGACAAGATCATCTCTGAGTTGAGTGAGAAGCTCATTAATATAGCCTTCTGTAACTACTGACAGTGTGTCAGTTGTGGAACTGGCGTGCTTTCTGAAGAGAGTTGCCAAATATAACATCCAAAAGGTGGTGAAGCAGGCATTGGGGACTTCCTCAGGTGCATCCTGACCTACACTGAGCACCAGGTTTCCCACATCTAACTTTAATATTAGAGCTGGCATGGCTCTCAAAGACCAGTTTGTCAAGCTTATTTCTTGGTATGGCAGTAAAGGTAGCTATAGCAACAGGGTGTTGGACCTTATGGTCCACATGGCCACCAAGGAATGAAAGCCCCCTGGTCCATCTGCTTTAGAGAGAGTATAGAGGGAGAACTAGGTACTCAGTTGCTAGAGTTCTTGTCCCAACTCAGTCCCCATCACAGTGAAACTCTCTCCTTTCTGATGCAGTTTTTAACCCAGAACCCCTGAAGAATGGGAGTCTTATATTTTGTGATGTACTATCAATAAAGTTCCCTGCCAAAAAAAACACCCAATATTTAATGAGTGAAAATTATGATGCAAGGAGCAAGCCGATGGGAACTCACATTGCTCTGGACCTAAAATCTTTTATATTTTGCAAATACAAATGAGTGTCAGCAAGCTCTTTCATTCAAGCTTAGGCAGGAGGTGTCCAGGTCACAATGAGATAGCAAAGAAAAAGATCGAAAAGGAAGCACAGAGTTAACTAAGATGGATCCCAGAAATGTGTGAATGGTCAAGGAAGAACAAGAGTGGCTGCAGGAAAAAAAAAAAACAAAAAACAAAAACAAAACCTAGTCATTGTTAAGCCCCAGTGTAAGCCACAGGAGCACTGCTATCCAGATATCAGCTAAGCAACACTGGGCTCTTTGATATTTAGATAAAATTAGCTCAAGCTCTTACCCCAAGTCCCGTGGGAAGTCCTGTCGCCAATTCTTACAGGGATTAAAATGCTCATGGTCATTTTTGACAGACGTTTCTACTTCTGTGAAACTCAGATAGCTTTTCTCACAAGGCTTTGTTTTTGAAGCAGTAGTCATTGGAAATTTAAGAAGATCAAAATCGTTTTTATCTCAGCCAGGCATACCGTTTAAATTGATCTCAGATATTTCTGTTACAGCCTGTGGCTGCTCCTCCATCCAGGATTTTCCAGTGATTACTCTCTGTGCTACCTTCAGCTTCCTGATAAAAGTTCTTTCTTATCCCTCCATGAAGGCTTAAAAATCACAAAACCCAAAAGATATCTTCATCTTAAGCTCCAGACTCCCAGAACCTGCAAATGTTAGCTTATGATGGGGAAAAAAAAAAAACATGATTACATTAAGGTTCTTGAAGCAGAAAGATTATCCTGTCTAGATGGGCCTCAAATGCAATCACCTGCATATTTATAACTGGGAGCCTAGGGGAGATCTCACAGGCAATCACACAGGAAAGAAGAGGATGTACAGATGGAACAGAGAGAGGTTTGAACGTGCTTGCCTTGAAGATTTCAGTGATGTGACCACAAGCAAGGAATGTTGGAAGTCATCTGAAGCTGGAGGAGGCAGGAAATAGATTATTCTCTAGACCCTCGGAAGGAGTGCAGCTCTGCCAGCTACTGTAAGAATTCTGAAATCATTTATTTCTGTGGATTTATGCCAAAGCCTTGTGGGAGTTTGTCACAACAGCCACAGGAAACTAATACACTCTCATGTCTCTCTTACCTCTTTCAGACTTCTTTTCTCTCTACTCTTTCACCCCTAGTTTCTCTTTGTGTATTGTGTGAAGTTTAGGGTCTCTCTGTGTATATCCTGTTTTCAGAATGTCCACCTTTGCGGATCCACATCTGAAGTGCAGAATGATCGACCCACTAACTGTAAAATGGGTCTAACCCTTTCAACAACTGCTTTCTGAAATTTTGACTAGATTGCATTTCTAGGTTATAGTTTCCCTGCATAAGCAATCCCCTGCTGCCCCTCCCCCACCTTGAGTTCTTGGTAACCTGGTAGCAGAGTGTGTCTGAGGCAAAAACAACAACAACAAAAACAAACAAACACAATTTGTGTTTTGGTTACACACGAAGATTGCGAATACGGATGAAACCTCCTTACAAATATAACAAGTTCACTTTTAAAAATACTTCAGAAGAATGGGTAATACAACCATACATGAGATAATGAGAATAAAAGGTAAAAAGCTCAGCGGATCACACACATATATGTCACATTTATCAGAGACACAGCTAATTCTGCAAACATTCACAAACCCTTCATGAGAGGAGAGACTGAATCAAGTCTACACTCATATCTTGTTGCAGCTTGAGATTAATTGTAATGTTCAGTAACTGACTGAAACATTTAAGCATTTTGGTAATACTTAACATATTCTGGGTTTATCAGAGTGCAATTCACAAAAACACCAAAGACACTTGTTAAACATTCAGATTGATTCAACCTGGACCTGAATCAGACAGTCTGACAGAGAGAACTAACAGTTTATATATTTTAACAAACTAAAATTCAGAATCACGCGTCTTCAGAGTGTGACTAAAATATTCCATTTTGTTACACATCTCTGTTTAAGGTTTCTACCTTCCACCTTAGGCAACACCTTAATTGGAATGGACTGCTGTTTCTCTCTACATGAAATAGATACCCAGTTTGAAGTGGGTTAACTCTTATTTAATCTACTTAAATAGCTACCCATGTGACAAAGAAAAAGAAGTATGGGATGATTTTCAAACCATCATAAAAGACATCCACAAATCACTCATAAAAAGCTGAATAGCATAAGCTGCTGAGCGTACCAGTGGAGTAAAACCTAAAAGAAGCAAGAGGGAGTACATTCCAAACTGCCTCCGCTCTTGATAGTTCTTTTTTTTGTTTTTTGTTTTCCTTTCAAAAGGCTCAGACTGAAGACCACTGCTGCTAGCTCTCTAGATAATTTCTGAGAGTCCTGAGGTGCAGCATAAGAAAGGAAATATTCTCCCAGGTAACTAGATATGCAACCTCACAGGGGGCCACAAAACATGGCTTTTAGCTTCTGAGTTGATGGGTTTCTTTGGAGACCAAAATTATATAACATAACCTGATATTTCCAGCAAAGGGGGAAAATAGGTATTTTGTATCATTCATCATGGTAATATGTTTTCTTGACCTAAGAAAGTTAAAAAACATAAATTTTGGTTCATTTCATTTTTCTGATACAGCATTTGTTTTAAATAGAATATGTTAAAGTCTGGTCAAGAAGAAGTAGGCAGGGTTGATTTTTAAGCTCATCATATTACAATAGATCCATTTTTATTTCTTAAGTGATAACTCTATTATATGATATATGTATTTGGGATTTTACTGTTTACTGGTTTTCACAGCTGTCCGCATTGTTACAATGCGCAAGGAAATAATATTTATCAATGATAAGCTCTATTTCTTCAACAGACAAGCAAGTTTTGCAAACTCCATTCTGTGAAAAGGAATAGACCCATATCACCAGGAATCGTCACAAGTTCTGTTTTGTTGTCACTGCTCATATGAAATAAAAATGAGTGCATATTAGGAGATTTATTAACTTTCAAAATATAAACTAGTCCATGTGCAGTGACTCACACCTGTAATCCCAGCACTTTGGGATGCCAAAGTGGGCAGACCATGAGGTCAGGAGGTGGAGACCATCCTGGCCAGCATGGTGAAACCTGGCCTCTGCTAAAAATACAAAAATCAGCTGAGCGTGGTGGGACGCGCCTTTAGTTCCAGCTACTCAGGAGACTGAGGCAGGAGAATCACTTGAACCTTGGAAGTGGAGGTTGCAGCAAGCTGAGATCTTGCCACTGCACTCTAGCCTGGCAACAGAGCGAGACTCTCTCTCTCTCACTCTCTCTCTCTCTCTCTCTCTCTCTCTCTCTCTCTCTCCCCACCCAATACATACACACACATATGTGTGTATGTATATATATATATATATATATATATATATATATATATGTTTGTGTATAAGCTAGTTGTCTTTTTCTTTTTCTCTTCCTAGAAGGACACAAATTGTTTATAAAAGCTTAAGAGTTTCTTTACCTGAGAACTAACCCTCCTATTTCACTGTTGTTTTTATTACATTGGGGAAAATACCATGCATCAACCATGTTTTTATGGCAACCTTCTTGTCAGAGAAGCCCTGCTTTGCTTATCATGAGATGTGCAGGAAATTAACACTCTGCTGCTCTGAAAGGGTCCTCAGACAGCCCAGATTGAAGAACAGATTGCTCTGCAATTCCTCCATTCCTTTGTCACACCTTAATAATTATGCACATGAAGCACCAACATGCCTCCTATTGTGCACTGCTCTGGATCGGGGTACCACAGAGGAAGCCAACGTGAACACAATGGATCAGGAGTATTAACCAGATCCCATCTTTTATCAGACCATGTGTACCAGCCAATGAATTGAAATTAAGGAGCAGTACTTGAAAGGAGCACTTGAAAAAAACGTTCCCAACTTGATTATTGGAAAGAAAAAAAAATACGATGAATTAAAACTGCAGACATTATATACATTTTTATTGTATAAACCTGAGCAAATGACCTATAATAGTCTCTAAGTTGAAAAACTGCAGACATTATAAACATGTTTATTGTATAAACCTGAACAAATGACCTATAATCATCTCTAAGTTGAAAAAGAGCATAGGTAAACATCTTTTTTACTTTAAAAAAAAATTTTAAAAATAACTTTCTTGGATTAAAATGGTATGATAGGAAATATTAAAAATCAAAGGTAATAAGTTCATACTTCAATAAATTTATCTCATGAATTAAATTCGTGCACAGCTATTGAGAAATTATAAAATAATTATTTGGTTTAAGATGTCAGATTCTTGTTTTTATACATATTTTGATTAGTATTAAAAATAAAAGCAGACAATCTGGTATTAACATTTCCTCTGATAATATTTACTGAAATAGCACTTTTGCTCCCCAGATTCTATAGCATTGATGCACACACTTTGGAGTCATTTCTTGCTAGTCATACTTTGGAGCCCAGTGGTAACTACTGTTTAGAACAGTAGGTATGTTATTGGATTTCTTGCTATCATAGTAATAGCTAACACAAAACTACACATTGCTGAGATAATTATTCAGAATAATTGGTATGCCAAGTTCCCCTTTAAAAAATTAAAGTCATTTTTAGTTTGACAATGTATTCGTTTAGCACTTTTTTTTTTTTTTACTTTAAATGAATTCAGTGCCTCAGAAAAGTGCAGGATTGACAGACTTTTGGAGAGCAGGCTTTTGTTTATCCCTCAAACGAGGACAGCATGGGCAGCAGCAGGGGAAGCTTCCACTTTTAGGCAGGTGGAACTCTCAAAAAAGAAAATTCACACTCCTGTCAATACAATTTAAAGTTCTCACTTACACCAGTTTCACATGAAATAAAGCGTTTTGTGGTTGTGACTCACATCTCACTCTTCTTCCCATGCTAAACTAAAGTTTTCTGGCCAATTCTGGAATTAATATAAATCTGCCCGTGTCTCTGGCTCAGGGTGAGAGCCTGAAAAACTAATACCACCATTTCTAAACTCCAATAATGTGTCATCTTTTATCTGCGAAATTCATCCTCAGTCTGACTGGAAACAGTTTAAAATAAATTAGAGAGAGAGGAGGTGGTCAGCAGGAATCTGCTTTGTTTCATGTGTATGGACGTAAGAGATATTTATTTAATCCAACCACAGTATTTATTTCTCTCTTCCTAGATGTGACTGCTTCAAAAAAACTTCATGCAGATTTTTTTTCTAGTTTCCTAAAAGATAATTGTTCTCAGGAGAAATTCAGTAAAAAATGTTCACTACCTACAAACCCCCATTACTAAAATTTTCAGCTGTCTGCTCTCAGAATTTCTTATTTTACATTGTGTTCTGCTCCTAGGCTCCCGGAGGTGAGTTCTACCCACCTAAGAACAGAGATTATTTATTTCTTTATTTCAATTATATCCATTTACTGCCTGAATGTTCCCCAGTTAAACCCTGCTAAGTTTAGCGGTGTTCTTTGTATAGTTCTTTGCAGCTTAATTGAGATATAATTCACGTATTATACAAATAATACATTTAAACTGTACAGTTCAGTGTGTTTTAGTATACTCAGAGTTGTTTTATCATCATCACAATTTAATTGTAGAACATTTTCATTATTTTAAGATGACTCACAATTTCATTATTTTTAACAATCACTCACAATCCCTACTTCTCTCCTCAGTCCCCAGCCACAGGCTTCTCAAACCATTTATATGTTCTTTGTCTGTAGAGGTTTTTTTTCCCCCCTATTCTAGGTATTTCATTTAAATAGCATTATATCACATACAATAATTTATAACTGATATATTCCCATTAGCAAAACTTTTTTAAAAACATTCATTAATATTGCAGCATATATCATGATTCAATTTCTTTTTATTGCCAAGTGATATTCTGTTATGGACACATTACATCTTATTTCTTCATTCAGCAGTTAATGGGCATTTGCATTTTAACTTCTTGGTTTTAAGTGTAGTAAATAATGCTATGACCATTCATGCACAAATACTGTGCGAAGGTGTTTTCCATTTTTCTCGGGTATATTCTTAGAAGTGGCATTGTTGAATCATATAATAACTCTACGCTTAATATTTTCAAGAATGTTCACGCTATTTTCCAATACATTTGCAACACTTTCCATTCCCACTAGTAATGTATGAGAGTCTCAGTTTCTCCCTTTCTTCACTAACACTTGTGACTACTTGTTTATGAGAGTCATTTCAGTGGGTTTCAGAAGGGACATCTCATTGTAGTTTTTAATGATATTACTCTAGTGGCTAATGATATTGAGCATCTTTTCATGTATTTCCTGGGTTCACCTTTTTTTTTTTTTTTTTTTTTTTTTGAGACGGAGTTTCGCTCTTGTTACCCAGGCTGGAGTGCAATGGCGCGATCTCGGCTCACCACTACCTCTTCCTCCTGGGTTCAGGCAATTCTCCTGCCTCAGCCTCTCGAGTAGCTGGGATTACAGGCACGCGCCACCACGCCCAGCTAATATTTTGTATTTTTAGTAGAGACGGAGTTTCACCATGTTGACCAGGATGGTCTCTATCTCTTGACCTTGTGATCTACCCGCCTCGTTCTCCCAAAGTGCTGAGATTACAGGTTTGAGCCACCGCGCCCGGCCCTTTTTTTAAAATGGATTATTTTTTTTAAATGGATTATTTATCTTTTTGGGTAGTCAGAGCCTTATATTTTCTAAAACAAAGCCCTTATCAGACATATCGTTTGCAAATATTTCCCCAGTTTTGTGGATTTGACAAAGGTCTTATAATTTTGAGGAAATCCAAACTATTTTTTTTGTTGTTGTTGCTTGCATATTTTTTGTCCTGTCTAAGAAGGATTTTCTCAACCCAAACTAACTCTAGGTTTTATTCAAAGACTTCTGTAGGCTTAGCTTACATTTAGGTTTTGAAATAGCTGTAGGTTATAGAATAATAACCAATAAGAATATAGAATAACTAATATAAATATTGGCATAGAGAATAACAAATAAGAATATAGAATTATTTTGCATGTGAACATCTATTTGTCTCTACACAATTATTTGAAAAGACTGTTTTTTCCCCACTGAATTTTCTTGGCATGGCTTTCAAAAATCAACTAACAATAAAGGTAGAAGGTTATCTTTAGAACTCAATCTAATTTCATTTATCTATATGCCTATCTTTATGGCACACCAATCTGTCTGTATCGTAGACGGTTTGTATTAAGTTTAGAAATCAAAAATACTCCAACTTTGTTCTATTTCAAGATTGTTTTGACTATTCTGGGTCTCTTGAATTTTTATATGTATTTTGGGATGAGTTTACCAATTTCCTTTAAAAAGAAAGTAGTTGGAATTTTGATAGGGCCCACATTAAATTTAGATCAATTTAGGAGTATTGGCACCCTAACTACATCAAGGCTTCTATAAACAAAGATTTATTTCTATTTATTAAGTCTCATTTAGTGTCTTTCAAAATGGATTACAGTTTTGAGAGCACAGGTACTGCACTTCTTTCATTACATTAATTCCTTATTATTTTATTTTTATTTGATGATTATTCATTGCTGGTATATAGAAATACAGTTGATATTTGAACATTGATATTAAATCCTGCAAGCTTGGGCCGGGCGCGGTGGCTCAAGCCTGTAATCCCAGCACTTTGGGAGGCTGAGGCGGGTGGATCACGAGGTCATGAGATCGAGACCAACGTGGTCAAAATGGTGAAACCCCGTCTCTACTAAAGATACAAAAAATTAGCTGGGCATGGTGTCGTGTGCCTGTAATCCCAGCTACTTGGGAGACTGAGGCAGGAGGATTGCCTGAACTCAGGAGGCGGAGGTTGTGGTGAGCCGAGATCCCGCCATTGCACTCCAGCCTGGGTAACAAGAGCAAAA
>CM052665.1:4992189-5048139 GCA_028533165.1 Leontopithecus rosalia
CAAGACCATCCTGGTCAACATGGTGAAACCCTGTCTCTTCTAAGAATACAAAAAATTATCTGGGCACAGTGGCACGTGCCTGTAATCCCGGCCACTCAGGAGGCTGAGGCAGGAGAATTGCCTGAACCCAGGAGGCGGATGTTACGGTGAGCCAAGATCGCGCCATTGCACTCCAGCCTGGGTAACAAGAGCGAAACTCCGTCTCAAAAAAAGAAAAAGATTATAACCATTTCAAAGAAGAAATTTTTACTTCCCTTCCTTACAGTCATATATGTATTATATACATATGAATTGCCTTATTGCCCTGACAAAAATTAAGTATAATATTGGATAGAATAGAATAGTGGAGTAGAATTATATGTCTTGTTCTCAGGATTAGAGGAAAAGGCTTTAGTCTTTCACCATTAACTATAACGTTATCATGTATTATTTCATAGATTCTCTTAATCAAGTTGTAGAACTTCCCTTTGATTTCTAGTTTTTTGAGTGATTTCATTAAGAGAGGGTATTGTGTGGAGCAAGATGGTTGAATAGGAACAGCCCTGGAGTGCAGTTCCCAGGGAGATCTGAGCAGAGGATGAGTTATCTCTGCATTCTAGAACTTCACAAAGCATACACAAGTTTTAATTGCCAAATGAACCAAGCAAAAGAAAGAGTATCAGAGCCCAACTCAATGAAATAAAGTGAGAAGGCAAGATTAGGGAAAAAAGAGTGAAAAGAAAAGAGCAAAACCTCTAAGAAATATGGGATTATGTGAAAAGACCAAATCTACCTTTGATAGGTGTACCTGAATGTGACAGGGGGAAAGAATCCAAGCTGGAAAACACTCAAAATGAGCTTCATAAGCGAAGGAGAAATAAAATCCTTTAAAGACAAGCAAATGCTGAGAGAATTTGTAACCACCAGGCCTGTCTTACAAGAGCTCCTAAAAGAATCACTAAGCATGGGAATTAACAACCAGTACCAGCCATTCCAAAAAGGTACCAAATGGTAAAGACCATCAACACAATGAAGAAACTGCATCTACTAATGGGCAAAACAACCAGCTTGTATCAAAATGACAGGATCAAATTCACACATAACAATATTAACCTTAAATGTCAATTGGCTAAAAGCCCCAATCAAAAGACACAGACTGGCAAATTGGATAAGAAGTCACGACCTATCAGTGTGCTTTATTCAGGAAACCCATCTCACATGCAAGGACACACATAGGCTAAAACTAAAGGGATGGAGGAAGATTTACCAAGCAAATGGAGAGAAACAAACAAACAAACAAAAACACCAGAAGTTGCAATCCTAGTCTCCGATAAAGTGGACTTTAAACCAACAAAGATCAAAAGAGACAAAAAAGGGCATTACAAAATGGTAAACAGATTAATGCAACTTGAAGAGCTAAAGATCCTAAATATATAAACACCCAATATAGGAGCACCCGGATACATAAAGCAAGTTCTTAACCACCTAAAAAGAGATTAGAATCCCATACAATAATAGTGGGAAACTTTAACACTCCACTGTAAATATTAGACAGATTTAGAAGACAGACAATTAGCAAGGATATCCAGGATTTGAACTCGATCTGGACCAAGTGGACCTAACAGACATCTACAGAACTCTCTACCCCAAATCCACAGAATATACATTCTTCTCAGCACCACATCACACCTACTCTAAAATTGACAACGTAATTGGAACTAAATTACTCTTCAGCACATGCAAAACAAACAAACAAAAAAACCAAAAAGACACAGAAATCATAGCAGACAGTCTCTCAGACCACAGTGCAATCAAACCAGAACTCAGGATTAAAAAACTAACTCAGAATTGCACAACTTCATGGAAACTGAGCAATTGGCTCCTGAATGTGGACCAGATAAACAATGAAATGAAGGCAGAAATAATGATGTTTTTTGAAACCAGCAAGAACGAAGACACAATATACCAGAATTTTTGAGACACATTTAAAGCAGCATCTAGAGGGAAATTTATAGCAATAAATGCCCACGAGAAGCAAGAAAATATCTAAAATCTACACCATATCATCAACATTGAAAGAGCTAGAGGAGCAAGATCAAAAAAACTCAAAAGCTATCAGAAGACAAGAAATAACTAAGATCAGAGCAGAACTGAAGGAGATAAAGACACAAAAAACCCTTCAAAAATTAATAAATCCAGGAGCTTTGAAAAGATCAGCGAAATAGAGAGACTGCTAGCCAGATTAATAAAAAAGAAAAGAGAAAATAATCAAATAGATGCAATAAAAAAACGACAAAGGGGATATCAACACAGATTCCATAGAAATACAAACTACCATCAGAGATTACTATAAACAACTCTATGCACATAAACCAGTGATCCTGGAAGAAATGGATAAATTCCTAGACACTTGTACCCTCCCAAGCCTAAACCAGAAAGAAATCAAAACCATGAATAGACCAATAATAAGGGCTGAAGGTGAGGCAGCAATTTATAGCATGCCAAAGAAAAAATGTCCAAGACCAGACAGGTTCACAGCCGAATTCTACCAGACATACAAAGAGGAGCTGGGACCACTCCTTCTGAAACTATTCCAAACAATCCAAAAAGAGAGAATCCTTCCCAAATCATTTTATGAGACCAACATCATCCTGATACCAAAATCCGGCAGAGACTCAACAAAAAAATAAAACTTCAGGCCAATATCCATGATGGAACTAGATGCAAAAATCTTCAATAAAATACTGGCAAACCAATTGCAACAGCACATCAAAAAGCTTATCCACCATGATCAAGTAGGATTCATCCTGGGGATGCAATGCTGGTTCAACATACGCAAGTCTATAAAAGTAATTAACCACATAAAGAGAACCAAAGACAAAAACCACATGATTATCTCAAGAGATGTAGAGAAGGCCTTCTACATAATTCAGCAGCCCTTTATGCTAAAAACTCTCAATAAACTAGGTATCAATGGAACATATCTCAAAATAATAAAAGGTATTTACAACAAACACACAGCCAATATCATATTGAATGGGCAAAAACTGGAAGCATTCCCTTTGAAGTCTGGCACTCCGCAAGGATTCCCTTTCTCACTACTCCTATTCAATATAGTATAGGAAGTTCTGACCAGAGTAAGAAAAAGGAGTAAAGGGTATTCAATTAGGAAAGGAGGAAGCCAAATTGTCTCTATTTGCAGATGACATGATTGTGTATTTAGAAGACCCCATCGTCTCAGCCCAAAATCTCCTGAAACTGATAAACCTCTTCAGGAAAGCGTCAGGATACAAAATCAAGGTGCAGAAATTACAAGCATTTCTATACACCAATAACAGACATAAAGACAGCCAAATCAAGAGCCGAACTCCCATTCACAATTGCTACAAAGAGAATAAAATACCTGAAAATACAACTAATAAAGGATATAAAGGACCTCTTCAAGGAGAACTACAAACCACTGCTCAAGGAAATAAAAGAGGACACAAACATATAGAAAAACATTATAAAGAGGACACAAACAGATGGGAAAACATTCCATGCTCATGGTTAGGAAGAATCAATATTGTGAAAATGGCCATACTGCCCAAAGTAATTTACAGATTCAAGGCTATCTCCGTCAAGTTACCTATGACTGCCTTCACAGAACTAGAAAAAAATACCTTAAACTTCATATGGAACCAAGAGAGCCCACATAGCCAAGACAATTCTAAGCCAAAAGAACAAAGCTGGAGCCATCATGCTACCTGACTTCAAACTATACAAGGCTACAGTAATTAAAAGAGCATTATATTGGTACCAAAACAGAGATATAGACCAAAGAAACAGAATTGAGGCCTCAGAGGCAATGCCACACATCTGCAACCATCTGATCTTCATCAAACCTGTCGAAACAATCAATGAGGAAAGGATTCCCAGTTTAATAAATGATGTTGGGAAAATTGGCTAGCCATGTGCAGAAAGCAGAAACTGGACCCCTTTCTGACACCTTATACTAAAATTAACTCCAGATGGATTAAAGACTTAAACATAAGACCTAACAGCATAAAAACCCTAGAAGAAAACCTAGGCAAAACCATTCAGAACATAGGCATAGGCAAGAATCTCATGACTAAAACACCAAAAGCAATGGCAACGAAAGCCTAAATAGACAAATGGGATCTAATTAAACTCCAGAGCTTCTGTACAGCAAAAGAAATAATCAGTAGAGTTAACCAGCAACCAACAGAACGGAAAAAAATTTGCAGTCTACCCTCTGACAAAGAACTAAACAGAACTTACAAAGAACTGAAACAGATTTATAAGAAAAAACAAACAAACAAATCCATTCAAAAATGGGCAAAGGATATGAACAGACACTTTTCAAAAGAAGAAATATATGAAGCCAACAAATGTGGAAAAATACTCATCATCACTGGTCATTAGACAAATGCAAATCAAAACCACATTGAGATACCATCTCATGCCAGTTAAAATGGTGATCATTATAAAATCTGGAGACAACAGATGCTGGAGAGGATGTGCAGAAATAGGAACACTTTTACACTGTTGGTGGGAGTGTAAATTAGTTCATTTATTGTGGAAGATACTGTGGTGATTCCTCAAGGACCTAGAAATAGAAATTCCATTTGACCCAGCAATACCATGACTGGGTATATATCCAAAAGATCATAAATTGTTGTATTATAAAGACACATGCATGCATATGTTCATTGTGGCACTGTTTACAATAACAAAGACCTGAAACCAACCCAAATGCCCATCCATGAGAGACTGGACAGGGAAAATGTGGTACATATACACCATAGATTACTATGCGGCCATATAAAATGATGAGCTCATGTCCTTTTTAGGCACATGAATGAATCTGGAAACCATCATTCTCAGTAACTGACACAAGAACAGAAAAATCAAAGACAGCAACTTCTTACTCATAGGTGGGTGTTGAACAATGAGAACACATGGACCCAGGGAGGGGATCATCACACACTGGGGTCTGGTGGGAAGGCTGGGGGAGGGACAGTGAGGATTGGGAAGGTTGGGGAGGGATAACATGGGGAGAAATGCCAGATGTGGGTGACTGGGGGATGGGGATGGAAGCTGCAAACCACGTTGCCATGTAAGTACCTATGAAACACCCCTGCATGATCTGCACATGTACCCCAAAACCTAAAGTACAATAAAAAAAGAGTGTTGAATTTTTTTAAAGAATTTTTGTTCCTGTTGAGATAATTACGTGATTTTTTTATTTTTCATTCTATTAATATAATTAATTATATTGATTCTTGTAGGTTAAACCTACCTTGCATTCCTGAGATAAATCCCTCCTGGCCATAAATTTTATAACACTTTATAGATGTAACTGGATTTGTTTGCTATATTTAATTAGAATTTTTAAATCTATATTGGTCTGAAGCTTTCTTTATTTTGTGATGTCTTTGTCTGGCTTTGATCACAGGTAAATACTGGCCTCAAGCAATTGTACTGTCTTTTATGGTTACCTACCTGTTTTACAAATCAGTGTTTTTTTTAAAAAATGCTCTTTTTGTTGAGTGTGTGTGGATTCAAATTAGCCAGATGTTACTTGCTTTCTAACTATAATACTTCTTCTGTATTTCTTGTATGGTGTTCCTGCTAGCAAGAAATTACCTCACTTAAAATCTCAAAATGATTTCTTTTTACCTAAGTTTTTGAAAAAATTTGCTAATGAAACGATTCTTAATTGACAGGTCTTCTTTTCAGCACTTTCAATCATTGCATTATACCACTGTCATCTGAACTTCATTGTTTCTGATGAGAAATCAGCTGCTATTCTTCTTCCAGTCCCCTCGCATGTGACAAGTCAAATTTTATTTGTTACTTGTAAGATTTTCTCCTCATTCTATACTTTAAACATTTTAAACATAATATTTTTCAGTGAGGATTTTTTTCTTTTTTCTTTTTTTTTGGCAGAATCTGGCTCTGTTACCCAGGCTGGAGTGCAATGGCACCATCTCAGCTCACTGTAACCTCGGTCCCCTGGGTTCAAGCGATTCTCCTGCCTCACGCTCTGGAGTACCTGAGATTACAGGCACCTACCACCATGACACCTGGGTAATTTCGTATTTTCAGTAGAGACGGGTTTTTGCCACATTGGCCAGGCTGGTCTTGAGCTCCTGACCTCAGGTAATCTGCAGGCCTCGGCCTCCCAAAGTGCGTGAATTACAAGTGTGAGCCATCATGCCCAGCCAGATCTTTGTTTTTTTATCTTACTAGTGTTCTTTGAGCATTTTGAATGTGTACAATAAATGTATTTCATTAGATTTGGTAAGTTTTCAGACATGATGTCTTATAATACTTTTTTCTTCTCCACTTCTCACCTCCCCTCCACATACTTTCATTACTCATGTATTGGTTCATTTAATGGTGTCCTATGTTTCTCTGAGGCTCTGTTGATTTTTCTTTCTTTCTTTGTATCTCTATTGTTGACATTATATCATTGTTATCAATATATCTTCAAGTTTAGTGATTTGTTTTTCTTCTGACATCTCAAAACTATTGAGCCTCTGTAGTAAGATCTTCATTTTTGTTATAGTGCTTTTCAAGGAGTTTTCATTTAGTTCATTAAAATGTTTCCTTTCTCTTTGTTGATATTCACTATTTTATGAGACATTGTTATATCTTCCTCTAAATCACTTAACATGGTTGTCTTTATTTCAAAATAGTTACTATAGCTGGTTTGAAGTCTTTATGTGCTAAGAGTATCAACTGCATCCTCAAAGACAGTTTCTATTGCCTGCTCTTTCGCTTGTGTATGGGTCACTTTTTTCTGTTTATTTTCATTTCTCATAATTTTGTGTTGTACACTATACATTTTTGATATTAAGTACAATAACTGTAGACCCTGACACCTCTCCACTTCCCATCTTATTGTTTGGTTGCATACTCATTTACTGACTTGACTGGACCAATTGAGTGAAGTATGTTTGCTGCACACTGTGCAGCTTCTGATGTCACTCTACAGAGGGCACAGACTTGGGTATGGGCAGAGTCTTCACGTAACCTACACATAGATGACTATGACTTTAGCTGTGGTCTTAGCTCTTTGTCTCTTTCACTGCTCTTTCTATTAAACTTTGGATGATCTGTCACAGATGGCATCAAGTCTAGTTACCTTTCACTAATTTCTAGCTGGTTGTTGTATTGTTCTTAACAAATTATTCATGGTTATATTCAAATGAAGTATGGCCCCTTTTGCAGGAGTAGACTAAAATGTTTTCATCAGGCCAGACTTTGAGGCTTGCTTTGAGCCCTCAAAATAAGGGGCTTTTTTTTTAAACAAATGTTTCCTTGACTCTTTTGTTAAACTTGTACGTGAGCTACTTGTTGCTGTCTCATAGCTGCCTCTTAGTAGCTCTGCACCAAGATCTCTATGATTTCCAGCCTGCCCTTGGGCATGAATACACCTCTTATACTTCAAATAAAGTCAATGTCTTTTGAGAGAGTGATAGCATTTTCTATTCTCTTTTATTATTATTATTACTTTTTTTTGAGACGGATTTTCGCTCATTACCCAACCTGGAGTGCAATGGTGCGATCTCGGCTCACCGCAACCTCCGCCTCCTGGGTTCAGGCAATTCTCCTGCCTCAGCCTCCTGAGTAGCTGGGATTACAGGCACGCGCCACCATGCCCAGCTAAGTTTTTGTATTTTTAGTAGAGACGGGGTTTCATCATGTTGACCAGGATGGTCTCGATCTCTTGAGCTCATAATCCACCCGCCTCGGCCTCCCAAAGTGCTGGGATTACAGGCGTGAGCCCCCGTGCCCGGCCCTGGACTTTCTATTCTTACAGCATGCATCTCACCCTGGACAGAAACTCTTCTGCTGCTTCTGAGAAGGAGGCAGGAACAGTGGCCCAGTTCTCTTAGAACGACAATTCTGTCCTGGGTTTGGACTTTGGAATAACGGTGGTGTGTGTTAGCTTAGTCTTCTAATTTTCCTACTGGCGTGGAACCTCCACCATATGAGTAAGCTGAGGTGGTAGCCAACTGGGGCTTAGTTTTCTTGGCCTGCTGCACCTGGTTTTAGAGTCTACATTCTGAAGGTGAGGGCTGGGTAAAAAAGAAACTCCTGGACCTTTCTGTCATGCTGCATGGAATAAAGAACAGAGCTGGGAAGAAGGGAAGAGTATTGCTCATAGCTTTTCCTTCTCAGGAAGAGTCATGTGTTAGGGAGCTGGGAGGAGAGTGAATTCCATCGTCTTGGCTGCACCTGCGTACAGTAGAAGTTTTGTCACACTGAGCTGAGGGAGGAGAGTGAGTAGGCTACAGATGGCACAGATTACAATTGCATAGACTCTCTTGAGTAAATGTTTCTTTATGTGTTGTATGCCCTTAGGACAATATCCAGAGACTTCAAGATTTTTTTTTTTGGGGGGGTGGTTGTTTGCTTCTTTTTGTAATTTTCATGAGCTATATTTGTTTTGTGGAAAATTATGGTCGTTTTATATTAGAAGAGGGTCCAAGGTAATCCTCATACTACGATTCTACAAGTATGTCTTGCCCTTTGTGCATTTTTGCAGTCTGGCAAATGTGTCTTATGGTACTTAATGTATTTTCCAGTTCCTCCATTTGCACATGTATTTTCAGAGAACAGATTCTATGTATCTGTGTTTTTTACACTCTTCTCAGTGGTTGTTTGTTAAATAATATATCGTACTCCCCACATATAGTAGTCTGGCTAAACCGCCTCCATTCAAAATATTATATTTCCCCCAATGATCATCTTTATTGCCTTGTGGGCTATTTCTACTTCTCATATTTCTTTATTGTCTACTTTGACGTGTCTCATAATTCATACAGCTCCATGAACCAAAGCAATTGTTCTTGAATGTACCCTAATCTCCTCAATTAATTTTATTATATTATTTGCATTCTCTGCAAGTTATTTAATTATTTTAGAAGTATGGGACAAAAATTCCCAAATTACAGGTCTAAATTATGGCATCGTATAAGGACAAGGCTAGATTTAACATATGTTTTCAGCAATTATCCCAAAGATAAATATAATTATATTTTACTGAGCACTTTCTGTGAGTCAAACTTTCTCCTAATTGTGTCACAGGTGTTGTTTTTTCTCGACATTCAGCAGCTTATGCTACTCTTATCCTTTGGTTCCCAGTGACAAACAATGCGTAATAATGCCTCTGGTTTTAGTTCCTCTTAGATGCCTTTATTAGCGGAGAGAGAGATCCGATGCTTTAGCTGAAATTTGGCGGAAGCACACCAACGGTTTCACAGTATCCCTCATGGTCTAGAAACAGTGCTTTCAGTTCACCTTTTGACCGACAATCTAGTGCATTTGCCAAAACTTTCACTGAGAAGGTATTGACACATAAAAAAGTTTCCAACAAAGACAACTCATTCATTCACAGCACACATTCGTGCCACAGAACCAATGTTAGTGGCGATAGTAACTAAGGTAGCTCTTGTCAGATTTTCTTTACCAACAGATTCTTGCTTCTCCTTATAAATCATAATCCCAAAACTAGATGCTAGAGCCCCACCTGGCAAAGCAAATCTTTCATAATCTCCTTCATAAATATCACCGACCAGCTTGTCAGCTTGTGTGCTGTCACCTTTGGATGCCATCTCAAGGCTTCAAAACTTTCACAGACAGTCAATAAACTTCATACACCCACAGTGGCACCCCCACCAAGGCTTGTCTCAGCCACTCATTTATAGTTGCCTTTGGAATGGACTGCTAGAACGCTGACTGCTGAGCCAATGTCCACTACAAGAAGCGGATAGGGACCATCCAGGTTAAAATGCGTCTTTTGGCATCGATCAGGTTCTGAGGCATTAGCAAACTAATAGCAGTTCGCCTGTCCAGTGAAACTGAAAGAGTGTATACAGCAAGCCCTTTACAAGGCAGTCAAGTTCATCCAATTTGTGCAGGTGGAGGTTTCCAATTGTGCCAAAATATTTTTCAAACTCGGAAGCACCACCTCCTGTAGCACAAAGCATCCTCTTCAACGTTGAGAAGATTTTATCTCTTCCCATTTGCATAAAAGTAGGCAGGTACTGGATTGGAAACCTAGTAAAGTTCAAGTTCCCTCTTCCGCCAAAAAGAATGAAATCTTTCAGTTCAAGTTGTATACCCCGAATGTCGGTGATCCACATGCTACATTAGAAGTCAAACATTTCCGAATACTTTTTAAACTCTCAACTTCTTCTTGTTCTTCCTCTGCCATGATATCAATAGGTTCAAAGTACCAGAGCCTTACTAGAATTCCCCTATTGTTCATGCCAAACCATGGGAAAAGGGTTTCTTGGCATCTTTGATCTTCATGGCGTTGGCCGAGGGGTGAGGGACAGCCTGGGATCCAGAGAACGGAGAGCAGAGGCGGCGACGCCGGAGGTGGCTGGGCGAGCCGCTGAGCCCTGCAGGTTCCTCCCCTCTGGCCGGGCAGGGAGGGCCTGGGGGTTGGGGGTTGGCAGCACCCGAGGTGTTGCCTGGTCCCAGGGGCGGCCTCCCACCCCCACGAGGGGCGACCGGGACCCAGAGAGCTGGGGAAGGCCACCGGCCTCCCCGATCAGGAGCTCCCCAGTGTGTCTGCCAGTCAAATATTGAACGCATAGATTAAGAAAGAGAAGTAACTTGCCCAATATGACACAGCTGAATTATATATTCCAGAACAGGAACTAGAAAATACTTTCTCTTATCTCCACATTTAGCTGACACTTACAGTGTTAGCAACAGATTAGAATATTTTTAGAGAGACCAGAGAATAACAAATCTAGATGCACTATTAATGCAGACAACTCAAGCAGATATTCTGATCAGGTGATTTAGCTTATGTATATAATCTTTCACATCCTTAAAATAATACATTCCTAGGAATTTTCTTAGGACAAATTCAGGGACAATAGGTCTTTATTTTCTTGATAGTCTGCATTGAATATGTGTTAAAGTAAAGTAATGTTACGGCCATGTTTATGTGTTCAATTTAACATTTTCTTTTCCGTTATGTACACTGGGATATGCTGCATGGCTTACAGTAAGGAATCATTGTGATATGAAATGCCAAACCCAACATCATATTTCTTGGCTCTAATATCATTAGACAGTCATATTTTATAGCTGTGGCAGCAAGGCTATGACAGATGACACTTTGAGAGTGTTGGGGGAGAAAGCGCATATAGCACTTAATCAAATGGTTGCAATGTCTAAAAGGATTAAAGTCAAGCAGACTGTGACTCATAAAATTATGTTTCCTATTATTATCTTAAAACCGATGATGAAATACTGTCTTAAACGTGTGTGTCTTATTCTTTTTGAAGAAAAATTCCATAGCACAAAGCTAATAATATTTTTCCCAGAGATCTTTGTATATTGATTTTTTTGAAAGTATCCATGTATGTATGTACTTTCTCTACTTCCTGAATACTTGAGATAATGTCTGTGGTAAACTACATATCAACGCTATTTTCTAGCTAATGAGTATTGGACTATTGGATAACTACAAACATCTCACACACAGAACCACAGGCACACTCTCTCTCTTTTTGTACCTAAAGAAAGCAAGAATGAATGAACAAAAGAAAAGGAAATGAAGGAAGGAAGGAAGGGGAAAGAAAAGGAAAAAAGAATTACTTTTAAGGTTCAGAGATTTTTGTTAAGACATTTTTTCAGTTTTGTCCTCAATGTAGATATGAGCAATTTCAATTCTAATTCATTACGTAAGGTTAGAATAGAACTTACCCTTTGTTGCTCAAAAGAAAAAACAGAAAGAATTTCCACTTACCACAACTTACGAAAGCAAATATGAAAATGGAAAGTCTTCTAGCAAAAAAGTTTAAAGTGTGTTGCCCTCCAAAATAAAATTTCCATATTCCTGAATGGCTACGTTATAGCCATTTACGCTCAAATTTTTTCTAAGAAAATGTATTGTCAGATTTTTCTTTTGATAAGAATTCTGGATTTTTCAATTAAAAATTATAGCGAATGTTTAGTATGGTGTCTCCAAAGTCTCCCTTTCATTATTGCATTTTTCCTTATAGTCATGATAGTTTGTTACAATGAAGATCTACCTTGGATGTGCAATAATGACACTTTTGACAAATTTAACCACCAAGCACTTTTACCTATTAGAAACAAGTTACTGAAGTAAAAAAACACCATTTATTAACAGTGAAAACAGATGTGACAAACCTTGTATAACGATTTATAAAATAATTGAGACATACTGAGTCCACATGGCATATTATGATTTCTCATACTTACAACAGGATGAAATAAGTTCCAGGTTAGTGCATTCATGAAGGTTATCTAGTTTTCAGAAACTGTTTTCTGACATTGAGCAAGAAATGCCTGTAATCTGTATAAACATAACTAAAATTAAAATTTATCCTCTTTACTTCTGCTACTGTATAAATTCAACTATTTTGTACAGCTGAAATCCACCTCTACACTACCTCTGTGGCATAATATAACAAGAAGCCAAGAACCCATTAAGTTTGTCTAAAACTATGATTAAAACTCAAATGCTTACAGGTCTCAAATGAATGTAAATGAGTGTGAATCTAAAGCCTCTGTGAATCTCTGCATTATTTCTGGTTTTCCAAAAGAGAACGACACATGGATTGTTTTATGAAATTTTCCAAGTTTTAGTATTGGCTCAAAAAGTTTTAATTAAAAATTTAAACTCTGTAATCAGAAGTCACAAACTTATTACTGAAGCATGTACACACACACACACACACATACTCACACACACACCCCTCACCTAGGTCCAACTGAGGTCTTCTGGCAAATCTATGATACTTTAGAAACTGATTTAACACTGAAGCATTTCAGTCCATATACCTGAAAATTTAATTTTCAAGAGAGAACATAGGAATTTTGACGACTATATTTTGTAACCCATTGACTATCCTTTGATTTTTTTGTACTTGTTGCATTCTTATTCATTTCAAATGATGACAGTTTTACTGTTCGGTTGAAGAGATTGTGGACTCATTTATTTTTGCTAAAGTGAGGGAATCACAGTAAATATGGTTGAAGTTTTTAAAAATAATATGCAATATCAAAATGTTCACATTTTGTGTAATGAAACATGACCTTTTCCCAAACACATGTATATTTTGAAATGCACATGAAACTTTGGCTTGAAGGATCACAAAAACTATGATTTGGCCATGATTTTAGCTGTCACAAACTCTTAAATGTTTTATTGTACTCTTATTGAAACATGCACATTGCTCAAGCAGTGGAAGCATCCTATATACCAGACAGAATATATCCAAGCATATAGTTTATACTTGACAGGATATGTCTAGATAAAATTGTCATATAAAGCTCTTATATTTTCTAAGCCGGTGGAAACAAGTCATCAAAGTTTATGTTGTCTCCAGTAAAATTAAAAAAAAAGTTTTTCAAAACATTATCTTAAAATCTCTGCAATTTAAAAAATATTAAAATGTAACATTTAAAGAGTATATGTAGGTCACAGCCAATTAAGGAAAATTTACCACTTTCTCACTGATTTGAGAATAAGTTTGCATTTAAAAGAATCTTTCTTTCTTTCTTTCTTTCTTTCTTTCTTTCTTTCTTTCTTTCTTTCTTTCTTTCTTTCTTTCTTTCTTTCTTTCTTTCTTTCTTTCTTTCTTTCTTTCTCTTTTGGAGGCAGAGTCTCTCACTCTGTTGCCAGACTGGAGTGCAGTGGCACAATCTCAGCTCTGCAATCTCCACCTCCAGTGTTCAAGCCATTCCCCTGACTCAGCCTCTGGAGTAGCCGGGATGACAGGCACCCACCACCATGCCCAGCTAATTTTTTTTTTTTAGTAGAGATGGAGTTTGACTTTGTTGACCAGGATGTTCTTGCTCTCCTTACCTCGTGATCCACCCGCCTCAGCCACCCAAAGTGCTGGGATTACAGGCATGAGGCCCTGTGCCTGGCCTTAACTTAAATTCTTTAGTATTTGTTGTTATGCAACATATATGAAGAAGTTTGAAGATCTTCAGAATTTCAAGAAGTTTAGGCTTGGTGCCATAGATCACACCTTTAATCACAGTACTTTGGAAGGCACATGTGGGTGGATTGCCTGAAGTCAGAAGTTCTAGAGGAGCCTGGGCAACATGGTGAAACCCCGTCTCTACTAAAAATACAAAATTTAGTCAGATGTAATGGGATGTGCCTGTGATCCCAGCTAGACAGGAGGCTGATCTCAGTTACATGGGAGGCTAAGGCAGGAGTATCATTTGAACCCAGGAGGTGGAGATTGCAGCGAGCTGAGATCAAGCCCCTGCACTACAAACTGGTTGACAGAGTGAGACTCCATCTCAGAAAAAAAAAGAATTTTTTATGAAGTTTAATCTTGATGGTGTGGGGTTTTAATGCATCTATTTTGAAACAACTATTTCATTTTTACCTAAATGCACAGGGGTTCATCCAAGATGGCAGAATATGAACACCTCCAGAGTGCAGTTTCCAGTGAGAACAATGCAGAGGGTGAGTGAACACTGCATTTCCAAATGAGTTATTGCTGCCCACAGACCAGGGGAGTCCCAGGCTAAAAAGTGCCATGAGTTTCTAGCACAGCTGTTTCAGCTGGTGCTGCAGGTCTCCACAAGAAAATGCACACAAATCTGGCCAGCCATTTCACTGGAGCCTGGAACCCCTGGGACACAGAGCCACCCATTCAACTGAAAAAAAGGGGGATGAAACAGGTGATCTGGCTCAGTAGATTTCACCCCCACAAAGACCAGCAATCTGAAACACTCTGCACTGAGAATTTTGTAGCAAGTGCAACTAGACCTGGGACAGTCCAGCTTGATGGGTGGAAAATCATCTAGCATGATGATTTTCATGTAATGGACAGTCCTCCATACAGAGGTGGTCCTCCATTACTGTGACAGACCACAATTACCTAGGCAGTTCTAACTATACCTCTGTAAACAAAACTGGAAGGAAGTTCACATGGCAGCTGGGCAGAGCCCAGGGAAGCTCAGCAACACCTCTGCTGGCAGACTGTGACTAGGCTATCTCCTTGCTGGGCAGGGCAACTCTGAAAATAAGGCAGAAGCACATCAGAAACTTATAAATAAAGCCCCACCTTCCCAGGACAGAGCACCTGGGAAAAAAGGTGGCTATGAGTTCCGCTGCAGCAGACTTAAATGCACCTGCCCAGCAGCTCTGAAAGGAACAACAGAGCTCACAGCTCAGCACTTGAGCTCCTATGAAGGGCAGACTGTCTCCTCAAGCAGCTCCCTGACCCACACATAGCCAAAGAGTCACCTCATAAAGGAGAGCCAAGGTTGACATCTGGCAGCTGCTAGAGGAAAATTTATAGCAATAAATGCTCACATGAGAAGCAAAGAAAGATCTAAAATCGACACCCTGTCATCAAATTTGAAAGAGCAAGAGGAGCAAGATTAAAAAAAACCTCAAAAGCTAGCAGAAGACAAGAAATAACTGAGATCAGAACAGATCAGAACAGAGACAAAAAAAATCCTTCAAATAATCAATAAATCCAGGAGTTGGTTTTTTTGAAAAGATCAAAAAATAGACCACTAGCCAGATTAATAAAAAAGAAAAGAGAGAAGACTCAATAGATGCAATAAAAAACGATAAAGGAGATATCACTAGAGATTCCACAGAAATACAAACTACCATCAGAGATTACTACAAACAACTCTATGCACACAAACCAGTAATCCTGGAAGAAATGGATAAATTATTGGGTGGTTGCACCCTCCTAAGCCTAAACCACGAAGAAGTTTAAACCCTGAATAAACTAATAACAAGGGCTAAAGTTGAGGCAGCAATTATTAGCCTAGCAATTTAAAAAAGCCCAGGTACAGATGGGTTCATAGCTGAATTTTACCAGACATACAAAGAGGAGCTTGGACCACTCCTTCTGAAACTATTCCAAACAATCCAAAAAGAGGGAATCCTTTCCAAATCATTCATGAGACCAACATCATCCTGATACCAAAATCCAGCAGAGACTCAACAAAAAAAGAAAACTTCAGGCCAATATCTATGATGAAACTAGATGCAAAAATCTTCAACAAAATACTGGTAAACTGATTGCAACAGCACATCAAAAAGCTTATCCATCATCATCAAGTAAGCTTCATCCCGGTGGTGCAAGGCTGGTTCAACATATGCAAATTTATAAATTTAATCTATCTATCACATAAACAGAACCAAAGACAAAAACTGCATGATTATCTCAATAGATGCAGAGAAGGACTTGAACAAAATTCAACAGCCCGTTATACTAAAAACTCTCAATAAACTAGGTATTGATGGAACATATATCAAAATAATAAAAGCTTTTCATGACAAAACCATAGCCAATATCATACTGAATGGGCAAAAACTGGAAGCATTCCCTTTGAAATCCAGCACTAGACAAGGATGTCCTCTCTCACCACTCCTATTCAATACAGTATTTAAAGTTCTAGCCCAAGCAATCAGGCAAGAAAAGAAATAATAAGGATTCAATTAGGAAAAGAGAAAATCAAATTGTCTCTATTTACAGATGACATGATTGTGTATTTAGAAGACCCCATTGTCTCAGCCCAAAATCTCCTTAAACTGATAAGCAACTTCAGAAAGGCCCCAGGATACAAAATCAATGTGCAGAAATCACAAGCATTCTTACACCAATAATAGACTTAAAGAGAGACAAATCAAGAACAAACTCCTATTCACAACTTCTACAAAGAGAATAAAATATCTAGGAATACAACTAATAAAGGATATAAAGGATCTCTTCAAGGAGAACTACAAACCACTGCTCAAGGAAATAAGAGAGGAAACAAACAGATGGAAAAATATTCCATGCTCATAGTTAGAAAGAATCAATATTGTGAAAATGGCCATACTGCCCAAAGTAATTTATAGATTCAAGGCTATGCCCATCAAGCTACCTGTGACCCTCTTCACAAAACTGGAAAAACACACCTTAAAGTTCATGTGGAACCAAAAGAGAGCCCACATAGCTAAGACAATTCTAAGCAAAAAGAACAAAGCTGGAGGCATCATGCTACCTGACTTCAAACTATACTACAAGTCTACAGTAATCAAAACAGCATGGTACTGGTACCAAAACAGACATATAGACCAATGGATCAGAACAGAGGCCTCAGAGGTAATGCCACACATCTACAACCATCTGCTCTTTGACAAATCTGACAAAAACAAGCAATGGGGAAAAGATACCCTGTTTAATAAATGGTATTGGGAAAACTAGCCATGTGTGGAAAGCAGAAAATTGACCTCTTTCTGACACCTTACATTAAAATTAACTCCAGATGGATTGAAGACTTAAACATAAGACCTAACACCATAGAAACCCCAGAAGAAAACTTAGGCATAGCCATTCAGGACATAGGCATAGGCATGGACTTCATGAATAAAACACCAAAAGCAACAGCAACAAAAGCCAAAATAGACAAATGGGATATGATTAAACTCCAGAGCTTCTGCAAAGCAAGAGAAATAATCATTAAGTGAATTGGAAACCAATAGAATGCAAAAAAAATTTTGCCATCTACCCATCTGACTAAGGGCTAATATCCAGAATCTACAAAGAACTAAAACAGATTTATGAGAAAAAAACAAACTAATTCAAAAGTGGGCAAAGGATATAAACAGACACTTTTCAAAAGGTGACATTTATGAGGCCAACAAACATATGAAAAAATGCTCATCATCACTGGTCATTAGAGAAATGTAAATCAAAACCAAACTGAGATGCCATCTCATGCCAGTTAGAATGGCGATCATAGTATTTTATGGCTGCATAGTATTCCATGGTGCGTATGTGTCACATTTTCCTTGTCCAGTCTATCATCAGTGGGCATTTGGGTTGGTTCCAGGTCTTTGCTACTGTAAGCAGCACTGCAGTGAACATATGTGTGCATATGTCATTATAGTAGAATGATTTGTAATCCTTTGGATATATGCCCAGTCATGGGATTACTTATAATAGAGCAAAGATAATTTTAGGAAAATTAAGATGGAATATTAAGTGGTGAAAACAGTTATCAATGTTTGTAAGTATTTCAGTATTGCATTTTATTACTAAATAGTAAATATGTTTATAAGTTTAGATAAGATTAGGACCAAAGACTCACAGTAATCTAGAATTTTAAAAAGCCTTTAAGTATTAGCTGGTTCAGGGCTGTCCCATCTTTTGGCTGCCCTGGGACACAATGGAAGAAAAAGGATTGTCTTGGGTGACACATAAAATACACTAACATCAATGATAGCTGATAAGCTGAAAGAAAACAAAATAAAACACACAAAAAAAAATCTCAAAATGTTTTAAGAACGTTTACAAATTTGTGTTGTAAATCCAATTCAAATTCATCTTGGGCTGTATGTAGCCCACGGGTTGTGGGTTGGTCAAGCTTGACCTAGTTTATCTCATCTTAAGTCTCAAAAATATGAACAAGTTTTTATATACAATCAGCAGAATAAACTCAGATTTACACCCACATATTCTGGCTTTATGTCCAGGCTCTCCTATCAATAAAGGAAAATCAAAAAACCATATGTTATATGGTCCACATATAACATACAATTTAGAATTATTGATTTTCACATAAGATAAATGAACAGAAACTAAACTTCGGTTACCCTCTACGAGTATCACATCTTGATTTCTTATTAACAATATGCCAGATTTTTGTTCTAATTAATGTTTTATAAGTGTCCATGCCAATGTCCGCTTATATTTATTAAAATAATCTTATTTCTGTAAATAAAGTTTCCATTCATTTGAGAAAAGTCTGTTTAGCAGAGATAGATGTAGAAATGGTAATAGTTGGGTGTCTGTTAATATAATATTTTTGTATAAATGGTCAATCTATCCTTATAATGAAGTAGCAACCTGCACTAGCTTGAACCCTTAATACGTAATGTAGCTGACAGGGGGCTGGAGGCAGCAAACCATCGTGGCATATGTATACCTATGTAACAATCCTGCAATATCTGCACGTATACCTCAGAACAAGTACAATTTAAAAAAAAAGAAAAATCATTCCTATAAAATCCCATTATGAAAATTAGTTATAGAAAGGTATTTAGAATATGATGCCCCATTTCTGAATTTCCTGTTTAGTTGTTGTTTGGTGAAAATAATCTTTTCTTGATTAAAGTTCATTAATTTCTGACAAAGTCCATTACATTCCTTGCCTAGAAAGTTGGCTAACTTAAAATAATAAAAGAGAAACAGTACTTTATTAAGTTTAAAAGGGAGCAGGAAAGGCTAAATAATAGAATGATATTTAAATAAACGTGAGCATTCATGACATTAAGTATAAAATCTTCAAGGTCACCATTTACAAAAACAGTAAATTTTTACCATTTCTCCTTCTAACTGCCACAACTGCTGAACTGGTCTCCTCATCTCTAATCTTGATCTTTTCCAAACAATTTTCTTCACTGTGTCCAGCACAATCTTTTGAAAAGTCGGATATAAAAGCATCACCTCTCTGCTTGAAACCCTTCAATGGCTCCCTGTTACCTAGATGATAGAGTCCAAACTTTTGTTCAAGACATTAGCTATCCTTTAGTGTCTGATGGCCATTTGCCCTCTTTCTCACGCTAAGAATGATTCCAAAATACTGACAACCTCAATCTTCACCTCTGGACCTTGCCCATGCTCTACCTGGAAACTTCTAATATTTTTTTTATCTTAATCTTTTTTCTTTCGTTGCTGATGAAGAGCCTCCCCTTTTTGGTAAACTTGCCGAGCTTCTTAGTTTATATGACATGTACCTTCTATATTCTCACCAAGCCCCTTGTGCTGTGCTGTTTGGGTGCTTTTTCTCCCTTTATGTAGATCCTCACATCTTTATAAACATCAAGATTCATATCTTATGTGATAGACGATAATCACTTAATAATATTTTTTGGGGCAGATGCATAAAGGAATGAATATTGGACAGCAAATCATCTCACATAAAATAATTCTTGTGAAAATCTATGTACATACTATGACCGTGTTTTCACTGGAGACCAAAGAAAACCTGGGATGCCAGTCCATAGCAGCCCAGGCTGGAACACCCCTGGTGTTCTTCCCACCATCTATTTCTGATTTCGAGTTCTTCCCAAACCCCAGCCCACATGGCAAGCTGCTTCCTTTCCATGACTATCCCTTGCCAGCATTCCAACCCATTTCCCAACTAGTCAATCTTTTGAAAATTCTTTGAGCTGGAAAACCAATAAGCTCCACTCTGCCAGTATTTTTATCCAATGCAGATTTTATTTTTTATTCCTAGCTCTTTCTGACAGCCCACGTAGGTTCAGTTACTCTAACTTGATTATGGGGTAGTTAATCATAGATTCCACTCTGTCCTTCGGTAACCCAGAATACAACCTTGTAAAAATCAGGTAAGATGATAGTCTGAGTAATATTAACCTTGAGACTAGATGTTGCCTTTTCATGACACAGGTCAAGCAAGTGGCTGCCTTCATCATATGTGCAAAAGGAAGAGTCTGTCTCAAAATGTTATCCAACAACACTGAGGACCTAAAAGTTCATATATCCATAAGAAATCTCTCTGCTGTAAGTCACAATGCCTTCCCTGCTTTTCCTAAATAGTCAGTGTATTAACCCACAGGTATTCACCAATGCATTATTAGATAAATTCAATGGAGAAAATAGCTATAGTGAAACACCGAGAAAAGTAGTATGAGGGAATCCTAACGTTTAAGGAGGAAGAAAGTTTTTTTTTAATTGTACTTTAGGTTCTGGGGTACAGGTACAGATCATGCAGGATTGTTGCCTAGCTACATACATGGCAAGGTGGTTTGCTGCCTCCAGGAAGAAACATTTTTTTAAATATCCCATGGGAAAGCTAAGGATGGCACTAACAGAGAGAGGTAGATGGAGAACGATCATAGGCAATTTGAAAAAAACAAGGTTTCCAAAACCAGACTGTACTTGGTCATGTTTCTTTATTTCTTCCACTATTGCACCAGAAATCTAATGGTTGTCCTCAAATTCAAAGTTCATAGAATAGTGTACTAGTTGTAGGAGTAAGTCAAGTGACCACATTCAATTACTATCAACTAGAAGCTATTTACAATCCTCTGTCACAGGAAAAATAAATGCCTAGTCAAAAACTAGTATCAGAAAAAAAATTGCAGTAGAAACACTAATTGCAACTCAAATTTATTTGGAGTTCTCTGGATATTTATAGTTTCACACATTTGAGTATGGTCAAGTTCAAACATGCTAGTTACTATAATGAAAACTTAAAATGAAATATCAAAGGAGAAATGTTCGTATGAACTTACAAACAATGAGATCATTAACACTCATTGTTTACATAAATGTATTTCTTCAACATTGTCAACAATTGCAGTCACAGAGTTACTGAATGTTACACAATTTTGTAACATTGTGGGATTATTTTCTACCTTTTATATTTTTATCTGACTTCATAGGTGCTTCAGTTAGACTCTGTGAATGCTTTTGATCAATAATATGATCAAAGGGCCAGGAGCAATTTGAAATTTTTTATTAACTCAGTTGACCTTGGATAGTTTCCTTGTCAAGATTTTTATCCTCATATGTCACTTTGAAAATTAATTAATTAAAATTTAAAAACAAACCATACCTATTTAAAATTTTACAGTTTTCTTTAAAAAATACATTTCCAGCATCTTAGTGGTTGTTTATCATATCTTTTAGTCTAGATACATACCTACCCAACACTTGATATTGAATTTTATGTAATAAGTTAAAACTCCTAGAGCATTCTTTTTTTAAAAAAATTTTTATTTTTATTGCATTTTAGGTTTTGGGGTACATGTGCAGAACATGCAAGATAGTTGCACAGGTACACACGTGGCAGTGTGTTTTGCTGCCTTCTGCCCCCTCACCCATATTTGGCATTTCTCCCCATGCCATCCCTCCCCCGCTCCCACCCCGCTGTCCCTCCCCTATTTCCCCCAATAGACCTCAGTGTGTGGTACTCCCTTCCCTGTGTCCATGTGTTCTCATTGTTCATCACCCGCCTATGAGTGAGTTTAACTAACTGTGAAAGTTATTTTAATTTGAAGAACTGAAACATATTAAAATTAATGATTTTATATATTTATTGTATTTATGTTTTAATCATACTTTATATTAAAAGAGAAAAATATTTAATTATTTTGCTTTTAAACACTACATTTTATATTTTAGAACAGTTTTTCTAGGCTTGAACAAGAAAATAATCCCTAAATTATGTCTTCCCACCAGTATTCTGAAATCTCTGTTAATAGTTCAGAAACAGTGAAAAAATCTTTAAAAAATACATAGAAAAAACAAAATACTATTATGACATGAATATTTTTCAGTCTATGAAAGAGAGTTTGTTTTGTATTCTTGTTGTGACACCAAAAAAGCAGGCAGAACTCTTCAATTCAATGAGTTAGGCAAGTCTTATTGAAATGAATACTCTTTGGTTATGCTGTTCATTCCTTCAGCACTGGATCCTGAAGCCAGTGGTTTAATTGTGTCGATGACTAACTTCCATTGTGCAAAGAACTTAATTACATAGTGTGGTTCAGTTTCTATTTTGCCAGGCGGTCGTTCATCCATAAAAGAATGCTGTAGAGAGTAAGTGGTAAAATGCAAAAGCAATTGAAAGCACATGACTGTAGTCAGGAAGCAAATAAGTAGCTTTCAAAGAAAGGCTGGGATGCTTAAACTGGGAGCTACACTGCAGTCCTAAAACAAAGAAAAAGTTGGCAGCCAAGAAGAAATAATTTTGCAATTTTGTGTACTGTTCAACGTTATAAAATTATTTGAACCTACTTTTGATCTTTTGATTACTGGTCAATTAGGGAAATTCATCAAGTGAAACTAAAATATCTTTAAAGCCATAAAAAGTTTTAAAAAGAATAATATTGCTCCTTAGAGGTATACTCTCCAGCTCCTCTGTTGTGAAATAATTATTCTAATTTTTAATTTACAGTAGTGGCTCCTTGGGAAGTTAGAGGAGAGCTTTGCAATGACCTTGGGTTATCAAGGCAGGCAGGTTTGAAAGATTTGTATGGTAGCTAAACTTCATATTGCTTTACAGAAGCTTTGAGTTTACTACATAATATCAAGACTCAATCCTGAAAATATTAGATATTCTGTCTGTGGCAATATTGGCTTCAAAATACTTATATTTATAAGTGAAAATAGAGAAGAGTGTAATCTGACCGTGAACTACACTTTCTAGTTGAAATAGATCTCCTGAGAGAAGCAGATAGTGTAGTCTGCGATCAATAATTACTTTATGTCACTTATTTTTTTAATTGAAAAAGCTAAAATTTAACACAAATACATTTTAGTTGCTTTATCTCAACAGTTGATACTTAACACTTGAATTTGTATTAATTTAAATTTGGAATTTGACTCGGTGCAGTGGCTCAGAACCATAATCTCAGTACTTTGGGAGGTCAAGGTGAGCAGATCACTTGAGGTCACGAGTTCAAGACCAGCCTGGTCAACATGGTGAAACTATGTCTTTACAAATAATAATTAGTCAGGCATGGTGGGGAATGTCTGTAATCTCAGCTACTTGGGAGTCTGAGGCAGGAGAATTGCTTGAACCCAGGAGACAGAGGTTGCAGTGAGCAGATATAGTGCTACTGCACTCCAATCTGGGCTACAGAGTAAGACTACATCTCAAATATTAATAATAAAATAAATTTAGAAGAAACAATAAACTTGGGGGAATTTAAAACTTTTATTTTAGTTCAATTTTGTAAAACATGAGAAAATTCAACAAGTAGAGAGGCTAAATAAAATATTCCCCAGAATTATCACTTGTTCTGAATGGGGAAGACTGCAATGAGAGAGACCAATGTGATGTATCACATAAAGCATTCATGAAGCACAGACAGCAGAGACTACAGGGTAGAAACATTGACTTTGTAGTAAAATGAGCCTGGGTTTGATTTCCATTTCTTTCATATACTGGTTGCGTGACCTTGGATAATGTCATGCCCGTAAATATTTATTTCCTCAAGTGTGAACTTATGATAATTATGACATAGATCTTTACAGGGCTGATATAAGCATTACACGAGGTAATGTGTATACAATTCTTGACTCATAGTAAATGTCCTAGCCTAAATGTGGGCTGAATCGAGTGTGGAGTGAGGAGGGATAAATTCTGGTGGCCATTGTGTGCACTGCAATGTGACCAATGGCCTTCCTCATGGAGTATCCTACAAAGTGAGGTCTATGGAAACAGTAGGCTTGCATACAGGGAATTTCCAAAACGAGATTCCTTCCTGAAGCCCTTCTTCTGTTATATCTGAATCCACACATTTACCTGTTGAATAAAGTGTTTTTGTGAGCATTTATTATTGATATATAACCTCAAGAATCAATTTTATTATATCTTTTCTCTATTTAAAGTTATAAAAACTCTCCAAGGGGGTGAATGCCTGTCCATTTTGCTAGATTTTTTCCAGGATGTGAGGTATGAGGTAAAGGTGATACTTAAAAACCAATGAGCTAAAGGTCTTGTAGAAGAGGCCACCATGCCTAAATTGGGTATTAGGGCGCATGTGCTGAGAACTGTGAGCTAGTCCCTTTACCCTAGTGATCATAAAGGAGTGAAGTTGACAAATCAAGAATAAATCAGAAAAACTGAAAATGGCACAAAAAGCATTTTGCTAACAGTCTAAACCTGAAAAAAAATGAGAAACTATTATTATTCTTGGAGTTAAAAAAACAGATGTGGTCTAGTATATGAATTAAGATTTCTAAAATTTATTACTTAGTATTTTTTAAATGGTAGAAAATAATAATGTATTCAAGCTTGAGTAATTTAGATTATTAATAAGGAATAGATTCCCTAAAAACAAAGATCTGTAATAAAAAAAGTTCTTTAAAATTGGTAAAGCAATTATCCTTAATGGTTTTAAAATAAAAGAATATGAAATGTAAGGAGACATAAAAAATAATTTCAACCAAACCTTTGATTTTACCTATAGAATCTTAGCTTTTTATAAAAATAGTGCATCTATTTATTATGCTTAAATTATTATCTAGCTTAGAAATAAATAGACAATATTTATATTTACTAGATCAGAAAAGGGATCCTAATTTCATGATAAGTTTAAAAAATTGAAATGAATATATTGATTTTGTTTAAATATCCATTTTAGACATACAGCAAGGTAACCACAGAAAACTGTTCATAACATATTGATAGTATCCTCTATATTATGTTATTGAATAATGTGAAACCTACTCCTGAAATGAAGAACAATAGAAATGGATCAGACTTGTTTGCTCTAATACAGACCCAAATTGCTGTGAAAGACTCAGATCAGAAGGAAGCTCTCCAGGGAAAATTTGCCAAAGTCATCATCTAATCATAAAATCAGTATAAGTAGGTCATGAAAATACTCAAGGTACTTGCCCCCTAGAAAGTCTGACCTGGAAGAATTCTTTTTTCTTTTGAGATGATAATAAATTAGAGCTGGAAACACACCGTCACTGAATGTATCAGATGGAAATTGAAAGTGAATTAACAAATAAACATTATGGACCTAAGATGAAAAGCTTTAAAAATAAATGAGTTTGACATCTTTTAATTCACTATGATAAATTCCAGTTGAGATTTTAACTTTGCTATGTTAGACTTTGTGGCACTGACAAGAAATGAATATAAAATGAGCTTGATAATAATAAAAATGTTTTAGGTATTTTTCTCCTTTCCTTCACAAATCCTCTTTATTTCCCAGTTCAATCAACCTTCAATTGTTAAAGAAAACCAGTAAGTCATCATAGAAGTGCTTTAAGTGCCCACGGCATGGGAAAAAATTGGTCTTCCTTTCCCCCAAAGAATGCATTATTAAAAATCTGTAAGATGTGTGTTAAATGTACACCCACTCATCCAGACAACCACTGCTACCGCAAAGAAGGAAAATAGTCCAAAAGTGACTTGAACAGACATCTTTGTACATCCTGAAGAAAGCTGGGGCCTTTCAACATATTTGTGGCTTCATTGAAGGAAACAGACTCTTATTTGTTGATGAAGCTATTATGTAGTTATGAAGCATTTCTCCTCTAACTGAGGCTGTGCAATTTTTTTTTAGCTCTTGGTTAAAATACAGTAAATTCAAATTCTTCAGGAAAACAGTAGAAAATCAAAGAATGAGATCAACCTCCTGCCCAGTTTTGTAGGAAAAGTTGCCACCTCTAAGATCACAGGACACAATATGTTTTCAGTTATAATTTCCTCATGCTTAAAACTTGGCTGTGAAAAGCCAAGTCCCTTCAAGCTGATGAAATTTGGCATAGACACCAGTGAATTGCCTGTTCTTAAAAAAGATTTAGGCCAGGCCTGGTGGCTGAAGCCTATAATCACAGCACTTTGAGAGGCAGAGGCCAGTGGATCACAAGGTCAGGAGATCAAGATTATCCTAACATGTGAAAACCCATCTTTATTAAAAACAGAAAATTAGCCAGCATGGTGGCTCACACCTATAGTCCCAGAATCACTTGAACTCGGCAGGTGGAAGTTGCAGTGAGCCGAAACTGCGCCACTGAACTCCAGCCTGGGTGACAGAGCAAGACTCTGTTACAAAAATAAAATAAAATAAAATAAAATAAAATAAAATAAAATAAGACAATCGAAATAAATAAATAATTTATGTATCCAGTCAGCATTCAAAAGCCAGTTGTTCAGTTTCCATGAAGTTGTGCGGTTGAGTTAGTTTCTTAATCCTGAGTTCTAATTTGATTGCACTGTGGTCTGAGAGACTGTTTTTTATTATTTCCTTTCCTTTGTATTTTCTGAGAAGTGGTTTACTTCCAATTATGTGGTCAATTTTAGAGTAGGTGTGATGTGGTGCTGAGAAGAATGTATATTCTGCGGATTTGCAGTGGAGGGTTCTATAGATGTCTATTAAGTTTGCTTGGTCCAGTTCAAGTCCTGGATATCATTGTTAGTTGTCTGTCTTGCTGATCTGTCTAATACTCACAGTGGAGTGTTAAAGTGTTCCACTATTATTAGAATGGCGATCATTAAAAAAATCTGGAAACAAAAGATGCTGGAGAGGATGTGGAGAAATAGGAACACTTTTACACTGTTGGTTGGAGTATAAATTAGTTCAACCATTGTGGAAGACAGTGTGGCGATTCCTCAAGGACCTAGAAATAGAAATTCCATTTGACCCAGCAATCCTATGAATGGGTATATATCCAAATGATTATAAAACATTCTATTATAAAGACACATGCACATGTACATTCATTGTGGCACTTTTACAATAGCAAAGGCCTGGAACCAACCCAAATGTCCATGGATGATAGACTGGACATGAAAAATGTGGCACATATACACCATGGAATACTATGCAGCCATAAAAAACGATGAGTTTCTGTCCTTTCTAGGGACATGGATGAATCTGGAAACCTTCATTCACAGCAAGCTGCACAAGAACAGAAAATCAAACAGTGCATGTTCTCACTCATAGATGGATGTTGAACAATGAGAACACATGGACACAGGGAGGGGAGCATCACACTCAGGGGTCTGTTGCGGGGGACTAGGGGAGAGACAGCGGGGGTAGGGAGGTTGGGGAGGGGTAACATGGGGAGAAATGCCAGATATATATAGGTGACAGGGGGATGGAGGCAACAAACCACATTGCCATGTATGTACTTATGCAACAAACCTGCATAATCTGTACATGTACCCCAGAACCTAATGTACAATTAAAAATAAATACATAATTTAAATACCTCAATTGTTTCTATAGCACAGGAAAGTCAAAATTCCAGGTTTTCCTGTAATCGTATTTCATCCCCACCAAATTCAATAACTAATATGATAATGATGATGAAATGGGTAGTTTTCAACTGCTTTTACATTATGTGTAATAGTTATCCAGAGAAAGGAATTTTCTTTATTCCTTTGGGTTAGATAATTTGGTAAGTTGTATCAAAGGATGATTTTTGAATAAAAAGAAATACATGCTAGTAGAACATTAACTTATATGCTCTATTGCGAAATGCAATATATTAATTAAAATATTTTTGTTATAAACATATATAGTTATCTGATCAGCACCGATATGCAGGTATGTTAGTGTGTTTGAACAATTACAATGTAATATTTAGAACTGGATAAATTGTATTAAATATTAAATTTTTGTTTCAATTATGTAGTAGAAATTAGATTTCCTTACCAGTATTTCTTGTGCATGTGAATATTGCAATTCTCCACTGCTCTAAAATAAGTCATGGCCTTTTATTTTGCTTTGGCAAAAAAATGTGCCTTTTGGAGGGCATTAGTTCATTCTCATATTGCTATGAAGAAATATTTGAGACTGGGTAATTTATAAAGAAAAGAAGTAAAGAAGTTTAATTGGCTTATGGCTCCACAGGTTGTACAGGAAGCATGGTGTTGGCAACTTCTCAGCTTCTAAGGAGGCCTCGGGAACTTGCAATCATGGTGGAAGGCAAAGCAATGCAGGAGCAGGCACAACATACGGCCAGAGCAGGAGCAATGCAGTGAGGGGGAAGGAGCTTCACACTTCTAAACAATGAGATCTCAAGAGAACTCAGTACCATGGGGACATTATTATAGATGCATAATTTATAACAGTAATTTTCAAACTTTTGAAATTTTTGATTATGCATTTCATATATATATGGGACTATGTACACATATTTATAAATGTTATAGCTGATTATTTTTCTGGTTTTCTTTCTTCCTTTCCTTCTTTTTATTATACTTTTTTTTAAATTTTTATTGCATTTTAGGTTTTGGGGTACATGTGCAGAACATGTAAGATAGTTGCATAGGTACACACGTGGCAGTGTGTTTTGCTGCCTTCTGCCCCTTCACCCATATTTGGCATTTCTCCCCATGCCATCCCTCCCCCCGCTGTCCCTCCCCTTCTGGGATACATGTGCAGAATGTGCAGGTTTGTTATATAGGTATACACGTGCCATGGTGGTTTGCTGCACCCATTAATCCCTCATCTACATTTGGTATTTCTCCTATTGCTATCCCTCCCCAATCCCCTCACCCCCTGACAGACCCTGGTGTGTGATGTTCCCCTCCTTGGGTCCATGTGTTCTCATTGTTCAACTTCCACTTATGAGTGAGAACATGTGGTGTTTGGTTTTCCGTTCCCGTGTTAGTTTCCTGAGAATGATGGTTTCCAGCTTCATCCATGTTCCCGTAAAGGACATGAACTCATCCTTTTTTATGGCTGCATAGTATTCCATTGTATATATGTGCCATATTTTCTTCATCCAGCCTATCATCCATGGTCATTTGGGTTGCTTCCAGGTCTTTACTATTGTGAACAGTGCCACAATAAACATATGTCTGCATGTGTCTTTATAGTAGAGTGAATTATAATCCTTTGGGTATATACTCAGTAATGGGATTGCTGAGTCAAATGGTATTTCTTGTTCTAGAAACTTGAGGAACTGCCACACTGTCTTCCACAATGTTTGAACTAACTTACACTCCCACCAACAATGTAAAAGTGTTCCTATTTCTCCACATCTTCTCCAGCATCTGTTGTTTTCTGACTTTTTAATGGTCATCATTCTAACTGGTATGAGATGGTATCATTTTGCGGTTTTGATTATGCATTTCTTCAATGATCAGTGATGCTGAGGTATTTTTTATATGTTTGTTAGCTGCATAAATGTATTATTTTGAGACACATGTTCATATCCTTCACCCACTTTTTGATGGGGTTGTTTGTGTTTTTTAATTGTAAATTTGTTTAAGTTTCTTGTAGATTCTGGATATTAGCCCTTTGTCAGATGGATAGATTGCAAATATTTTCTCCCATTCTGTGGGGTGCCCATTCACTCTAATGATAGTTACTTTTGCTGTGCATTAGCTCTTGAATTTAATTAGATCCCATTTGTCAAGTGTGGCTTTTGTTGCATTACTTTTGTGTTTTTTAAATTATATTTTTATATTTTTTTATATTATAAAACATAGTGAAAAAAAGGATAATTTTTTTAAAATAAATTGAGATCTAATCCTTTTTCTACACTTCAATCTAGTATCTTTGCTCCTCAATTACCTGCATTTTACTTTGGAAATCTGATCCAGAATTTAATGAGACCATGAAATTGATGTCGAGATAATTAAGAAAAAAATTCACTATCAAATATAAAGAGATATTATAATTTTGGATTCTAATCATTAGGTCTTCTCTCTGTAGGCAATTTGTCTCAGAGTATGGCTGAGTATTGTAGGAGTCTTCTTCCACACTAAAATCCTGCAGAGGCTAGAACTCTCTGCATTTCAAAGGCCCCCACATGATTCTTATATGTCTTAATGTGGTAAAAAAATATATATCTTAAAGTGTTCTGGAATAAGGCAACCACGTTTTGCTCTTTATGGCAAAATATCTGAAAGTGATAGTGTGTAGGTCACTGAGATTTTTGTGCATGGATTTCTATACTTGTGAGTAATAGCTAATTTGAAGCTGAAGTTCAAAGACAAAATTCTATGGAACCCAATTTTCTTCTGGAAGCTATCTCAACTAAAATATCATTTAGAGAGAAATCCTAAATATGTCCAAAGTCCGAGCCAATAAATCATTTTATGAAGTGGCAACATAACATAGCACTCTATTAAGCTTGAAATATATATATATATATATATATATATATATATATGTATTTACCCTATATTATGCTGTTTTATGTGTGTGTGTGTGCATGTGTATTCATCTGTGTGTGTATAAAACCTAAATCACCATCAGAGTTAATATATATATATATATATATATATATATATACACATATGTGTTTATATATTTAAATGGTAATTGTCATTTCAAAAAGGTTTAATATTGACTACCATTAACTGGCTTCGTATTTCAGCGTCTTGAAGAAATGACATTACAAATGTTTTTACTTTCATATTTTTGGTTTCCACACAGGGTTTAAACAGAATGGAAGGTCCCGTGTTTTGTAATGTGATTGTTCATCAGTTGAATGTTTTGAACATGACACAAAGAAAAGTTGCCCAATTTGACGCAATGAAAATTTTCATCTTGTATTCTTTCAACTGTTCCCTGTCCTAAATAAATCATCCACATTGGTCAAGTCAGTGGTTTTCAAACACTAATATCTTCCTTGACAATGTACACAATGTAAATTAATAAATGGTTTCAAAAATCTATGATAATATTAATTATTATTTCATAAATGTGATGTTAAGTTCAGGAGGTCCTTCAGATGTACCAAATAAAATATTGACGATAATAAGAATAATAATTGCTGCTATTTTCAGACTGCACTATTTCAGTTGACAAACAGGATGTGTTATGTTACAGGAACTCGACAAATAAGCATAATGAATAACTCCTTCTAATGATGAGATGAACCTGGAATAATAACAGACCCATAGCTCACTGGGTTGACTTGCAGAAGTATTCCTCTGTATAGGCTTCAATGAAGAGGTTGCTGTTAAGAATGTTGACAAGTTCTGCACATGTACCTCAAAACCTAAAATGCAATTAAAAAAAAAACATAGAACCTTATACGTATGGATGTTATCTTATCAGCTCCTCATCATTCAAATTATTTCCATCTCTTAAAGCTTTGACAAGCAACTCATCAGTCTAATAGGGAGCAACTCTAAACAAACTTGCTGGGGATAGTTTGCAATTAGGGAGAAAATGACTTCAAAGGAAAGCTCTAAGTGCTATTTTCCCAGCAAGGGCCTGAGATAAATGTTGTTCAGTTTGTTTGTTTGTTGTTTCTTTGCTCTTTAAATTGTAAAGACATCAAATCTTTTTTTCCTTTCATGTATTCAAAAAGTCTGATTGAAAAAAAGCTTAACTTTATTATAAACAGAGGAGGGACATATCCTTGAGGAGGATTACAGCCTAAGAAAGGTTCATTTATTGTTCAACTTGTTTCTGTGTGTAATTGTGTATTATTCATGTCATTCTTTGACAGTTTTTTCCATTGTCAGTGATTAGTATAATAACTGCCACAGGGTAGAGATGCACCAAAATATTTCCTGTTTGAAAGAATGTATGAGTGCTTACTTAAAAACATATTCTGGGTTGATTTAAATGAAAGTTCATCCAGAATTGTTGCTTACTATATTCCTTCATGCATGTATTTATTTATTTATTTAATTTCCCCTCATTTATTTATTTAATTAATTATTTATTACTCTGTTCCCCTATTTGCTATCGCTTATCTATGTTCCCTTAGTGATTTGTGTTTTCTACTCTTCTGTAATACACCATAATAACATTTACTCCTTATTTTACGTGTTCATCTCACAAACTTTGATCTCCTTGAGCGTATGAGTCCCGACTTAACTGAGCATTATGTTCTTACAGCTAGAACCACGTCTAGAATACAATAGGGGCTCAACAAACATTTGTGGAGCCAAATTATATAGAATTCATAGGAATATACATCCCTCAACTGACATGGCTTAAGACTGACCTAGAAGAGCAACAGGTGACGCCATCACTCAGTGTCAAAAAAGAAATCTGAATCAGAATGACCCATTGACATTACGGAGCAGCACGTGTCTACCAACGAAGGACTGCCTGATTTGTGACACAAAATTGGTTAAGGTAATGGAAAAGTTCCTTTGGTTTCAGTGGTGAGGTCTATATAGATTACAGAATGCTTGCAATCACATCTGCCACACTTAGTTGCTATAGAGCATAGGGACATAACAGGATAGATGACAGCCAACAGAAGGTCAAAAGCTGATTCTCAGGTCTGTGGTCATGTATAGAGCCTTAGTTTCATAGCTGTAGCTAGTCTGGAGTGCCTAACTTGTCTGGAGTCTAATGTAAGTTTCACCTAAATCAGCATGTCAGCTCTATGATCATAGCCCAATCTTAACCTAATCCTATGGAGGAAATACTGGATCTATGAAAAAAAGCCTCGTAGGTCCTTAGGACATATGTTGAACCCATGACCATGAGAGAGATTTGAAGAGGACTCAGAGAAACTAGACAAAAGCCCAAATGGGTCCTGGTATGTGCCACACAGCCTGGATAGCTGTTTCCAATCACTTGAGAGAAGATTAGAAAATTTTGAGGAAGGTACTCCAAAAATGGGGAGGCTCTGATGTGAGGACCTGCAGCAGGGACTCTACTTCCCTGGACCTGAATGGTATTGATCTGAATCAAAATTTCCTGAGGTGCTCATTGAATATGCATATTTCTTACTTCACTCTGTGGATCAATCATAAAATCTATGTTGGACAGACTTTTCAGTTAATCTTAAGGACACTAACATTTTAGAGCCAGTGATGTAATCTATAATATCTCTCACTCATTTGAGTGAATGCAGATGGATACCCAGCTTATTTGCCCCCCAGAACCTCTGAATATCAAAGACTGACCAACAGACCAGATGGAACCATTTTCTATCCCCCAGGTCTTCTGTGCACTTTTATATATTTACATCTCTGCTCACTACATTCTTTCTGCATGGCCCATTTATTTACTTTTATATGAGTACTGAAGTCTACCCCATTCTTAATGGGACAGCCTCCATAATGCCTGTTTAGGTTTGTGTGTGTGTTTTGTATGCTGTTTTTGGTTATTGCCTCTATATCTATATTTTCTTTCAGATTTGACCTCTTGAATGTAAGGAAGGCATGGTTTAATTTGGAGCTCATCTTGTCACACTTGCCGGTGCTCAACTAATAGATTAAATAGAATTCCAAATGAAAAGCTTACCTTCGTATTTCCTTTCAGACAAATGTCTTGCTGAAAGAGTTCAGACCTACTTTAGTAGAGTCATTTACTTCTAAAACCAAGTCATTCCTAGAATAAAGCTTAGACAGACAGGGTTTCTGCAGCCTACCCGTTGAAATTAACATAATGAGTCCAGTTTTAGATCAGGAAACATCAACAGGGCAGAATTATTTAGCTTAAGAAAAAGGCACCTCTAGATGTCCAATCAATGCTACTGAATAAGGTGTGTTCTGATAGCAGAGATCGATCTAAATTAGGAGAAAGTGGCCAATGTGTGAATAATCCAAGTCTGCAAGAGGGAAACAGGCTTCTTTTAGTTCTGAATGCTTTTGCCAGATGCATTTATTATGCCATATAAATAAAGAGCAAGGCACAGAACTGACACGGTAATTTCTACTCACACAGCTTGTGAATATGAAAAGTCAGCTTCTACAGGAGAAACTTAGAGCTAAAGCTCTGATCAAACCTTACTTACAGAATTCTGTAAGTCACACAAAGAGAGAAATGAGCTGTTTTGAGCATTATAATTGGTCGTAGAAAATCATTTTGGAAATCCTAAATCTCTAAGGAATCTGGGATGTGAGGAAAAGCTATGCCAAAAGAACACTAACTTGGCTGGCACAGAGTTGAGGAGCAGTGAGAAGACTACGCCTGATTGAATTACGAGGTCTGTAAATCATGTGGTTTAGAGGCAGGCATGAATTCAGTCAAATGGGTGAGTAGTAATTGAAATGTGTTCTCGTGACTAAGATTACATTTTTAAATTGAAAAAAGAAAAATCCTTCGGGATTATCTCAACTGTATTCATCTATCAGAGGCAGAATATAAAGGCTTCACTAAAACAAGATTTCTTTTTCTGTGACCCATGAAGGTTATTAGAACTCAAGACAAATTCAAAAGTTAAATGAAAAAAAAAAAGTCTATGTTAGTTTAATGAAAGCTTAGCAGAGTAATCTGATTTAAAGGCTCACATGGTATTTTTGTCATAAGTTCATTATCCTTTTCAGTAAAAAACGTTACCCGTAGTTTCTGAAAATTGAGCAGCTGGTTTCGGTTGATTGATGGGTATGTTTAATGAAAACAATGAACTGCAAATGAGCTTCCTGCAGTTGGTTCTATTTCATTCACTGTCTTATGCAAAGGTTCCATCTGTAACTTTGTCAGTCACTGAAACTGTTACCCCTGCCAATTCAGCTCTGGAAGATATTAGACATTTCTGGAAGAATATCCTTTCACTTGAACACTTTCTTATTAATATGTATTGATTATGTCTTATGTACAAAACTCCCTGGTAGTAAGTAAATGCCCCTTTCTCTGAAATGTTCACAGCTAGGAGAGATAGCCTCCTGCCATTTTAGTGCATTATATGATCCTTCCATTTGTCCAGTAAATTTTTTTGAACTCCTGTTCTCTCTGAGGAGACAAGAGGTGCATGGGACAATGTTTCTGCCCTCAATGGGCTATGGTCAAGTTGGGAGACAGATAATAAAGAAGTAAGCAGATTAATATGTTTTAATATAAAATATTTTACTTAAAAAAAATCAAGGAGATATGGGATCTGATAGGAGAAAACAATTCTTCAAAAGTTGGTCAGGGAAGAGCTCACTAAGGAGAGAACACTTAAGCAGAAATTAATAAAGGGAGGAAGTGATCTTGTCCATAGCTCAAGAAAGGAGGTAGGACATATTTTTACATTTACATAATGGTAACTCAAGTGTGTATGAAACACCAGTATAAATATTAAAATTATATTAATGTAAACATTTTTGTCACAGCTATGAGTATAACTAAAAGGGATGCTTGTATAATTCTGGTACTCTTTTTTTTCCCAAATTTTGATCAGTGTAGTAAAATATGCATAAAACAAAATTTACCATCTTAACTGCTTTTAGGTCTAGATTTCAGTAGTATTAAGTACTTTCACATTATTGTGTTACTGTCACCAAAACCCATCTCCTTAGCTCTTTTTATCTTCCCAAATTGAAACCCCATACCCACTAAACTACCTACATTTTTCTCTCCCTGAGCCCCTACTAACCCCCATTCTACTTTCTGTCTCTGTGAACTTGGCTACTCTAAAAATCTCATATAAATAAAATTAAACAATTTTTTTGTGTGGGATTGGTTATTACACTTAGCACAATATCCTCAAGGTTCATCCATATTGCCACGTAAGTCAGAATTTTTTTCCTTAAGGTCAATTAACGTTCCATTTTATATATATATATATATATATATATATATATATAGATATAGAGAGAGAGAGAGAGAGAGAGAGATAATATATATATATATATATAGATAGATAGATAGATAGATAGATAGATAGATAGATATAGGATATATATAGGATAGATATATATAGGATAGATATAAATGGATATATATATGTATATATGCACACAAACGTATATACACACAGTATCTTTTAAAAATTTATTTATCTGTCAGTGGCCACTTGGGTTGCTTCCATGTTTTGCCTATTGTAGATAATGCTGCTGTAAACATGGGTGTGCAAACGTTATCTTCAAGACCTTGCTTTTAGTACTTTGGGTATATACCTGGAAGCAGAAATTGCTGAATCCTATGTTAATTCTTTATTTAATTTTTTATAAACTGTCAGTTTTCCGTAGCAGCTGCACCGTTTTGCATTCTCCTCAAAGGTGTACAATGGTTCCGATTTCTCTGCATCCTCCCAACAATAGTTATTTTCTGTGTTTTGTTTTGTTTTGTTTTGTATGTTTGTTTGATTGGTTGGTTGGTTGGTTTTTCTGAGCCTATCCATTTTAGTGGGCATGAGGAGTTATCTAAGGTAATTTTGATTTGCATTTCCCTAACGATTGGTGATGTTGAGCATCTTATGTCTCTATCTGTAGTTTGCATATTTTCTTTGGATAAGTTACTACTCAAGTTCTTTGTTCATTTTTTACTGCTTTCTTTTGTCCATGAACTTTAAAAATTATACTTTGTTTAGAAATATAGTCTAGATATTAATTCCTTAACAGATGTATAATTTGCTAATATTTTTTCTTATTCTGTAGGTTGCATTTTCACTTTGTTAATGGTGGCTTATTAAAGCACAAACAATTTTGAGTTTTCATGAAGTCTGCTCTGTGTAAATTTTTGTTGTTGTTGCCTGTATCTTTGGTGTCATATTTAAACCATTGCCAAATCCAATGTCATAAAGCTTTTTCCCTTTGTTTTCTTATAGGTGTTTTACAGTGTTGAGTCTTACATTTGGGTCTTTGATTCATTGTACTTAATTTTTGTATATAGTATGAGGTAAGGGTCCAACTTCATTTTTGCATGTGAATATTTAGTTTTCCCAGAATCCCTTGTAGAAAAGATTTTTTTTTTTTTTGCTGTTGAAAAATTTTAGCTCCCTTGTTAAAAATAATTTGACCATATATGCATGGTTTTATGTTTAGGCTCTCTATTTCATTCCTTTGGACAATATACCTGTCTTTGTGACAGAGCTACATTGTTTTGAGAACTGTAGCTTTGTAGTAAGTTTTGAAATCAGAGAATAATTATCCAGCTTTGTCCTTCTCTTTCAAGATTATTTTGGCTATTCAGGGTCTCTTGAAATTCTATATAAAACCTTTTAGAATTGTTTTTGTATCTATAAATACATCAATGGGACTTTAAAACTGTTGTACAAAATCTATAAATCACAGTGGATAGTACCGACATCTTAAATATATTAAGTCTTCCAATCCATAAAATTGAGATATTTTATTTATTTATGTCATTTTAAATTTCTTTCAGCAATGTTTTGGTTTTTTTTTTATTGTACAAGTCATTTAGCTTTTTTGTTAATTACTAAGTATTTTATTTGTTAGATGCTATCATAAATAAAATTGTTTTATTGATTTCCTTTCCAGATTGATCATTGTTAGTGTGTAGAAATGGAACTGATTTTTGAGTGTTGGCTTCATATCCTGTCACTTTTCCAGATTTATTAGTTTTACCACTTTTTTGGAGGGGAGTGAAATTTTCAGGATGTTCTATATATAAGATCATAACATCTGCAAACAGAGATAATTTTACTTTCTCTTTTCAATTTGGCTGACTTTTATTTCTTTTCTTTAAATAATCTGGCAAGAATTCCAACCGATATGTTAAATAGAAGTTGTTAATGTGGGCATCATTGCAGTTTTCCTAATCCTAAAGGAAAAGCTTAAGTCTTTCATCATTTAGTGGGATGCCTGCTGTGAGTTTTTATATATGGATGTGTGTGTGTGTGTATGTGTGTGTGCGCGCATTTTCCTTTTATTTCTAGTTTGTTTAATGTGGTTTTTTTTCCATAAAAAGGGTGTTGAATTTTGTCAAATGTAATTTCTGCATCAGTGGAGATGGTTATGTGTTATTTTTTATTTTCTTCATTCTGCTAATGTGGTGTGTTATATTGATCAATTTTCGTAAATTGAAACATCCTTGCATCTCAAGAATGAATTCCACTTGGTTATAATGTGTAACCCTTTGAATATGCTGCTAAATTTAGTTTGATAGCATTTCGCTGAGGACATTTTAATCAGCGTTCATAAGAGGTACTTGTCTGTAGTTTTTTTTTGGTTGTAATGTCTTTGATTTTGTTATCATGGCCCTGCTGACCTTATAAAATAGGTTAGAAATTGTTCCCTACTTTTGAATTTTTTTTTGAAAAATTTGAGAAGGATTGATTTTAGTTCTTCTTTAAAGGTTTGGTAGAATTCACAAATGAAGCCATCATGTCCATTGCTTTTCTTTTCCAGATATCTTTCATTACTGGAGTAATCTCTTTACTCTTTTTTTTTTAATTATATTTTAAGTTCTGGGATACATGTGCAGAACATTCAGGTTTGTTACATATGTATACATGTGCCATGGTGGTTTGCTGCACCCATCCACTTGTCATATACATTAAGTAGTACACAGAAAAATATAAAATATTATAACAATGTAACTGTGAAGGATAAATTACTCTGAAGTAGAAAGACTATGAAGAACAATCAAAAACAATAACTACAGTAACTTTTTAAGGTGCAGACAATACAATAAACTATAAATAAAAACAACAAAATGTGAAAAAAAGCTGGGGATGACATTGAGGTGTAGGGTTTTTATTAGTTTACTTTTTGCTTGTTTGTTTGTGCAACCAGTGTTAAGCTGTTATCAGCTTGAAATAATGGGTTATAAGATAATATTTGCAAGAATCATGGTTAGATCACACCACAAAATTAAGCAGTAGACACATAAAAAATTAAAAGCAAGAAATTAAATCACACCAACCCAGAAAATCACTGTCACTAATAGAAAGACAGAAAGGAAAGAAAGGAGAGGAGATCACAAAACAACCAGAAAACAAATAACAAAATGAAAGAAGTAAGTACTGACTCATCATTAGTAACATTGAATGCAAATGGACTAAACTCTCCAATTAAAAGTCATACAGAAGCCAAATGGATAAAACCATAAGAACTAATGATGTGTTATCTACAAGAAATACACTTCATCTATAAAGATACACAAACTTAAAATAAAGGGATTGAAGAAGATATTCCATACCAGTGTAAACTATAAAAGAGCAAGAACAGCTGTCCTTATATCAGACAAAAATAGATTTCAAGACAAAAATTATAAGAAAAAGAAAAATAAAGTGATTATGTAATGATAAAGGTCTTAAATTAGCAAGAGAATATAACAGCTGTAAATGTATATCAACCCAACACTGAAGCACTGAGATATGTAAGGCAGATTTTATTGGCACTAAGGAGAGAGATAGATCCCAATACAATAATAGCTGGAGACTTCATCATCCACTTTCAGCACAGAACAAACCTTCCATATAGAAAATCAATAATAAAACATTGTACTTAATCTGCAGTAGAGACCAAATGTATTAAATATATATTTACAAAACATTTCATCCAATGGTTGTTGAATACAATTTTTTTCCCTCAGTACACAGGTCATTCTCAAGGATAGACCACTTGTTAAATCACAAGCAAATCTTAAACATTAAATAACTGAAATAATATCAAGCATCTTCTCTGATCACAATGAAGTAAAAGTAGAAATCAATAACAAGAGGAACAAGAGGAATTTTGAAAATTATACAAATAAAATATGTTCATGAATGACCAGTGAATCAATGAAAAACTTAAAAACGAAGTTGAACAATTTCTTGAAATAAATGATGATGGAAACACGACATTCCAAAACCTATGAGAAGTATTAACATAGAAGATTATAGGGAAAAGTGCCTATGTGAAAAAAGAAGAAAATTTTCCAATGAATCCCTAACAGCACATCCGAAAGAAACAGAAAAGAAACACCAAATTGAGCCCAAAGTTAGTAAAATAGAAATAACAAAAATCATAACAGAAATAAAATTAAAACAAAGAAAGCAGTACCAAAATCAATAAATAAAAAGTTGATTTTTTCAAAAATTAAACAGTGACAAACTTTAGCCAAACCAAGGAAAAATAGAGAAGACCCAAATAAATATCAGAGATGAAAAAGGAGACATTACATCTGATACTGCAGAAATTTAGAGAATCGTTAGTTGCCGCTATGAGAAAGTATATATAATACATTAGAAAATCTAGAAGAAAATAATAAATTCCTAAACACATACAACCTACTAACATTGAGCCATGAAGAAATTCTAAATATAAACAGAACAATAACAATTAACAAGATCAAAGTCATAATAAAAATTCTCTCAGCAAAGAAAAGCCCAGGATCCCTTGGCTTCACTGCTGAATTTTGCCAAGCATCTGAAGAAGAACTAATACCAATATCACTCAAACTCAAACTATTCTAAAAAAATAGAGGAGGGGTGAAGATTTCCAAACTCATTCTACAAGTCCTGTATTACTCTGATACCAAAATGAGACACAGACACATTGAGAAAATTAAACTATAGGCCATTAAGTCTGATAAATAATGACTCAAAAATTCTCAAGAAAATACTGGCAAATTGAATTCAGCAACACATTAAAAAGATCACTCATCATGACCAAGTGGAGTTTACCCCAGGGATGCAAGTGGTTCAATACATGCAAATCTGTCAATGTGACACTTCATATCAATGGAATAAAGGGCAAAAACAATATGATTATTTTAATTGAAGCTGAAAAAATAATTTGTAAAATCCAATATTTCTTCATGAGAAAAATTCTCAAAACTGATGTGTATGAAGAACATATCTTAATATAATAAAAGCCATATATGACAGACTCATAGCTAGTATTATACTGAATGGGGAAAAATGAAAAGCCTTTTTTCTAAGATTGGGAACACAGGAAGGATGCCCACTTCCAATTATCTTATTCAACAGGACGGTGGAAGTCCTAGCTTGAGAAAAAAAAAAAAATATATATATATATATATATATATATATATATATATATATATATATATATGACAAGAGGGAAAAAAAGTAAATGGATCCAAATTTGAGTGGAAGAAGTCAAATTATCCCTGTTGCAGACAATATGATCTTGTATATGGAAACAACGTAAAGTGTCCACCAGGAAACTATGACAACTGACAAATTCTGTAAAGTTGCAAGATACAAAGTCAACATACAAAATTCACTAGCACTTCCATATGCCAATAGTGAACAATCTGAAAAAGAAATCAAGAATGTAATCTCACTTCAAATAATAACAACTACAACATCTAGGAATAAACTTAACCAAAGAAGTGAAAGATCTCTACAATAAAAATAAAAAAACCTTGAGGCCGGAAATTAGACACAGCAAAATGGAAAGATTTTATGTCCATGGATTGGGAGAATAAAAATTGTTGAAATGTCTATACGACACAAAAATCAACATATTTAATGCAATGTCTATCAAAATAACAATGATATTCTTCACAGAAATAGAAAAAAAATCCTAATACTGTACCACAAAAAGCCCAGAATAGCCAATCCTAACATAAGCAAAATGAACAAAACTGGAAAAATCATGTTACTTGACTTTAAATTTTACTCTATGGTGACAGTAAACAAAATGGCATGGTACTAAAATAAAACCAGATACCCACATCCATGAAACATAATAGAGAATCCGAGATATCTCCAGTGAACTAATTCTCCACAAAGGTGCCAATAACACACACAGGGGAAAGGAGAGTCTCTTTAATACATGGTGATGGAAAAACTGGATAGATATCAAATTTGCATGTAGATATCTATATGCAAAACAATGGCCCTTGATCCCTATCTCTCACCATATACAAAAATCAAATTAAAAATGGATGAAAGACAAAATATAAGATCTGAAACTGAAACAACTGAAAGAAAACATTGGAGAAACTCCAGGATATTAAAGTAGGCAATGATTTCTCGAGAAGTACCCTATCAGCACAGGCAACCAAAGCAAAAATAGACAAATGGGATCACATTAAGGAGCCTGGAAAGCAGGTATATGAAAAGGTCCTCAATATTATAGATGATCAGAGAAGTGGAAATCAAACTGAAAATCAGATTATCATTTCCCCCCAGTTTAAACGACTTTTAACTAAAATTTAGGCAGTAACTAATGTGAACAAGGATGTGGAGGAAATGGAATCCTCATGCACTGTTGGTTGAAATGTGTATCAGTGTAACCCCTTTGGGGAACAAGTTAGAGTTTCCTCAAAAATCTAAAACTTGAGTTATCATACAATCCAGCAACCCCACTCTTAGATATGTGTCCAAAAGAAAGAAAAGCAGTACCCTGAAGAGATAACCATACTCCTATGTTTATTGCAGCACTATTCACAATAGCCAAGAATGGAAGCAACCTAAGTAGCCAACTGCAGATGAATGAATAAAGAAAACGTGGGAAGATCCCAAGGTGGCCGAATAAGAGCCATCTCCGAAAGCAGCTCCCAGCCAGACAGGTGCAGAAACTGAGGGTCTCCACAATTCCAAACGAGGTACCAGGTTCATTTTGGACAGTGGATATAAACGAAAGAGGTGATGTTGAGGCAAGGTTGCATCCCATCCCGGAGGTGCCTGCAACAGATGGGAGGACCAGGGATCGCCCCCTCCGGAACTTCTGTTCTGATACAGTGCTCCACCCAAGCCCTCTGCAACCCACAGAACAGGAGATCATCACCAGTCTGAAAAGCCTCAGAGAGCTGCCTGAAGAAGGCAGAACAGCAGCTTCGGCAGGAGCCGGGGCTGTCAGCATAGATCTAGGCAGAAGCACTGGCTGACTCAAAAGCCAGAAAAGCTGGCTGGATGGATCTACCCTCCCCCCAGAGAAAAGAGGAATTGAAAAGAGGGACCAGCCCATACAGAAGGATGGGTGCCCCCCTCACCCCCTGTCCTCACACAAAGCCCAGCAGACTAAAAAAAACTCTCATGCCAGAGTTTAGCACATAGAGAGTGACCAGGAATGAGCCAGCTGAGCTGGGGGAGGGGCAGCTGCTGTTGCAGGAGCCAGCCTAATTTTCCTGAGTAAATAAAAGACCCAGCAGCTCCACTAAATCTGTGGCGGCCCAGCAGCACCTCTGCAGGCAAACAAAGGAAAGGCTGCCTCCCCAAGCAGCTACCTGAGATCAAAACTATAAATCCAGTGAGATGGGGAAAAAAAAACAGTGCAAGAAGAATGAAACCATCAAAAACCAGAATACCTCTCCCCCACCAAGAGATCACAATTCCTTGCCAGCAACAGAACATAGCTGGACAGAGAACAAATTTGATGAATTGGCAGAAGCAGTTCAGTAGCTGGGTAATAACAAACTTCTCTGAGTTCAAGGAAGATGTTCTAACCCAATGCAAAGAAATTAAAACCTTGAAAAAAGGTTAGACCAAATGCTAACTAGAATAACCAGCTTAGAGAAGTACAGAAACGACTTGATGGAACTGAAAACACAGCACAAGAAATTCATGAAGCATACCCAGTTTTAATATCAGAATAGATCAAGCAGAAGAAAGGATATCAGAGATTGAGGATCAACTCAATGAAACAAAACAGGCAAGGAAAGAGAACAAAGGGAAAAGAAATGAGCAAAGCTTCCAAGAAATATGGGATTATGTGAAATACCTAATCTATACTTGATTGGTGGACCGGAAGATGACAGGGAGAATGAATTCAGACTGGAAACACCCTTCACGATATTATTTAGGAGAACTTCCCCAACCTCGCAAGGCAGGCCAACATCTAAATACAGGAAATACAGAGAACACCACAATGATTCCTCTAGAAGAGCAACCTCAAGGCACATAATCATCAGATTCACCAGGGTTGAAATGAAGGAAAAAATACTAAGGGTGACCAGAGAGAAAGGTCATGTTACCCACAAAGGGAAGTCCATCAGACTCACAGTGGATCTCTGGGCAAAACTCTACAAGCCAGAAGAGAGTGGGGCCAATATTCAGCATCCTTAAAGAAAAGAACTTTCACCCCAGAATTTCACAGCCAAACTAAGCTTCATAAGTGTTGGAGAAATAAAACCCTGTATGGACAAGCAATTGCCGAGAGATTTTGTCACCACCAGACCTGCCCTACAAGAGCTCCTGAGGAAAGCACTAAACACAGAAAAACCAGTGCCAACTACTGCAAAAAAGAACCAAATGGTAAAGACCAATGACACAGTGAAGAAACTACACCAATCAAAGAACAAAACAAATAACCAGTAATAAAACAGCAGGATCAAATTCATACATAACAATATTACCATTAAATGTAAACAGACTAATACAGGAGCACCCAGATACATAAAGCAATTCCTTAATGACATACAAAAAGACTTAGACTCCCACACAATAATAGCGAGAGACTTTAACACTCCACTGTCAATATTAGACAGATCAATGGCACAGAAAATCAACAAGGAAATCCAGGACTTGAAGGCAGATCTGGACCAGGTGAACTTAATAGACATTTGCAGAACTCTTAACCCCAAATCCACAGAATATACATTCTCTTCAGCACCACATTGCATTTACCCTAAAATTGAACACATAATTGGAAATATATCATTCCACAGCAAATAAAAATGAATGGAAATCTTAACAGTCTCTCAGAACACAGTGCAGTCAAATTAGAACTTATATTAAGAAACAACTCAAAACCACACGACTTCATGGAAAATGAGCAACTGGCTCCTCAATGTCGACTGGATAAACAATGAAATGAAGGCAGAAATCAAGATATTCTTTAAAACCAATGAGAATGAAGACACAACATACCAGAATCTCTGGGACACATTTAAAGCAGTGTCTAGAGGGAAATACATAGCAATAAATGCCTACTTAAAGAGAAAAGAAAGGTCTAAAATCAACACCTTATCATCAAAATTGAAAGAGTTAGAGGAGCAAGAGAAAAAAAAAACTCAAAAGCTAGCAGAAGACAAGAAATAACTAAGATCACAGCAGAGTTGAGGAAGATAGAGACACAAAAAATCCTTCAAATAACTAATAAATCCAGGAGTTGTTTTTTTGAAAAGATAAAGAAAAGACCACTAGCCAGATTAATAAAAAAAGAAAAGAGAGAAGATTCAAATAGATTCAATAAAAAATGATAAAGGGGATATCACCACAGATTCCACAGAAATACAAACTACCATCAGAGATTACTACAAACAACTCTATGCACACAAACCAGTAAACCTGGAAGAAATGGATAAATTCTTAGACACTTGTACCCTCACAAGATTAACCAGGAAGAAGTTGAAACCCTGAATAGACCAATAACAAGGGCTGAAGTTAAGGCAGCAATTAATAGCCTATCAACTAAAAGAAGCCCAGGTCCAGATGGGTTTACAGCCGAATTCTACCAGATGTACAAAGAGGAGCTGGTACCTTTCCATCTGAAACTATTCCAAACAATAGAAAAAGAGGGAATCCGACCCAACTCATTTTATGAGACCAACATAATCCTAATACCAAAATGGGCAGAGACACAACTAAAGAAAACTTCAGGCCAATATCCATGAATATCAATGCAAAAATTATCAATAAAATACTGGCAAACAGAATGCAACAGCATCAGAAAGCTTATTCATCATGATCAAGTAAGCTTCATCCCAGGGATGCAAGGCTGGTTCAACATAAGCAAGTCAATAAACATAATCCATCACATAAGCAGAACCAAACACAAAAACCACATGATTATCTCAATAGATGCAGAGAAGGCCTTTGACAAAATTCAACAGCCTGTTATGCTAGAAACCCTCCATAAACTAGGTATCAATGGAACATATCACAAAATAAAACTACTTATGACAAACCAACAGCCAGTATCATACTGAAAGGTCAAAAACTGAAAGCATTCCCTTTGAAATCAGGCACAAAACAAGAATGCCCTCTCTCATCACTCCTATTCAATATAGTACTGGAAGTTCTAGCCAGAGCAATCAGGCAAAAAAAAGAAATAAAGGATATTCAATTAGGAAAAGAGGAAGACAAATTGTCTCTATTTGCAGACGACATGATTGTATATCTAGAAGACCCCATCATCTCAGCCCAAAATCTCCTGGAACTGATAAGCAACTTCAGCAAAGTCTCAGTATACAAAATCAATGTGCAGAAACCACAAGCATTCCTATACACCAATAACAGACAAACAGAGAGCCAAATCAAAAGTGAACTCCCATTCTCAATTGCTGCAAAGAGAATAAAATACCTAGGAATACAACTAACAAAGGATGTAAAGGACTTCTTCAAGGAGAACTACAAACCACTTCTCAATGAAATAAGAGAGGACACAAACAGATGGAAAAACATTCCATGCTCATGGTTAGGAAGAATCAATATTGTGAAAATGGCCATACTGCCCAAAGTAATTTGTAGATTCAATGCTATCCCCATCAAACTTCCAATGACCTTCTCCACAGAACTGGAATAAAACACTTCAAACTTCATATGGAACCAAAAGAGAGCCCGAATAGCCAAACAATCCTAAGCAAAAAGAACAAAGCTGGAGGCATCATGCTGTCTGACTTCAAACTATACTACAAGGCCACAGTAATCAAAAGAGCATGAACTGGTACCAAAACAGAGGCATAGATCAATAGAACAGAACAGAGGCCTCAGAGGCAACACCATGTATCTATAATCATCTGATCTTTGACAAACCTGACAAAAACAAGCAATGGGGAAAGGATTCCCTGTTTAATAAATGGTATTGGGAAAACTGGCTAGCTGAGTGCAGAAAGCAGAAACTGGATCCCTTCCTGACACCTTACTGAAATTAACTCCAGATGCATTAAAGATCTAAACATAAGACCTAACACAATAAAAACCATAGGCAAAACCATCCAGGACATAGGCATAGGCAAGGACTTCATGGCTAAAACACCAAAAGCAATGGCGACAAAAGCCAAAATAGACAAATGGGATCTAATTAAACTCCGGAGCTTCTGTATGGCAAAGGAAACAATCATTAGAGTGAATCAGCAACCAACAGAATTGCAATCTACCCATCTGACAAAGGGCTAATATCCAGAATCTACAAAGAACTAAAACAGTTTTACAAGAAAAAAACAAACAAGCCCATTCAAAAGTGGGTGAAGGATACAAACAGACATTTTGCAAAAGAAGAGATCTATGAGGCCAACAAACATATGAAAAAATGCTCATCGTTACTGGTCATTAGAGAAATGCACATCAAAACCACATTAAGATGCCATCTCACACCAGTTAGAATGGCAGTCATTAAAAAATCTGGAGACAACAGATGCTGGAGAGGATGTGGAGAAATAGGAACATTTTTACACTGTTGGTAGGAGTGCAAATTAGTGCAAGCATTTTGGAAGATGGTGTGTCAATTACTCAAGGACCTAGAAATAGAAATTCCATTTGACTTAACAATCTCATTACTGGGTATTTACCCAAAGAATTATAATTTGTTTTGTTACAAAGACATATGTACACATGTGTTCATTGTAGCACTGTTTACAATAGCAAAGACCTGGAACCAACCCAAATGCCCATCAATAATAGAGTGGATAAAGAAAATGTGGCACATATACACCATGGAATACTATGGAGCCATAAAAATCAATGAGTTTGTGTCCTTCATAGGGACGTGGATGAATCTGGAAACCATCATTCTCAGCAAACTGACACACACAAAAAAAATCAAACACTACATGGTATCACTCATAGGTGGGTGTTGAACAATTAGAACACGTGGACACAGGGAGGGGAGTGTCACACACTGCGGTCAGTTGGTGGGGAGGGACAGCAGGGGATGGGGAGGGTGGGGAGGGATAACGTGGGGAGGAATACCAAATATAGGTGATGGGGGGAGGAAGGCAGCAAACCATCTTGCCATGTACCTACCTACGCAACAATCCTACATGATCTGCCCATGTACCCCAGAACGTAAAGTGCAATAAAAATAAAAATTAAAAAGTATAATGGATTATTTAAAAAAAAGAAATTATGGTACATATACACAATATGGCACTAGTCAGCTACAAAAAAATGAGATCCTGTCATTTACAACAACATAGATGTAACCGGAGGTCAGTAGGTTAAGTGAAATAAGCCAGGCATGGAAAGACAAGCTTTGCATGTTTTCACTTATTTTGGGAGTTAAAAATTAAAATAATTGAACTCATGGAGATAGAGAGTAGAATGTTTATTAGATGCTTGGAAGGGTAGCAGTATGTTGGTGGGGAAAATGGGGATAGTTAATATGTACACAAAACAGTAAGAATGAATAAGACCTAGTATTTGCTAGCACAACAGGGTAACTATAGTCAAAGTAATTTAATTGTACATTTTGAATAACTAACAGTATAATTGGATTTTTGAAACATGAAGGATAAATGCTTGAAGTGATGGATAACCCATTTACCTTGATGGGAGTTTTACACATTGCATGCCTGTATCAAAATATCTCATGTAACCCATAGATATATACACCTGCTATGTATGAACAGAAATTAAAAATTAAAAATTAAAAATATAAGATATCAGCATTAGCAGGAGTGTAGAAGAAGTTAATTGTAACTCTCTTGGTTACTTTTAGGGGTTCAAGACCTCATTGGAGGAAGTAACTGAGCATATGGAAATAGCAAGAGAACTGGAATTTAAAATGGAGCCTGAAGATGTGACTTATTTGCCACAATTTTGTGATAAACTTTAAGGAATGAATAGTTGCTTCTTACAGATGAGCAAAGAAATTGGTTTCTTGAGATAAAATTTACTCCTGTTGAAGATATTCAGAACGGTATTGAAATGATAAGAAATGATTTAAAATAATCACTTAAATGTAATTGAAACAAGGATTGGAAGGGTTGACTCTTACTCTGAAAGAAATTTTACTCAAGGCAGAATGCAAATAGCGTTGCCTGCTATGAAGAAATATTTTGTGAAAGGGAACTTTAATTGATATCGCAAAATTTATTTAAATTGAATAAATGCAATTTATTTAACAGAAAATAAAAATATTAAGAAATTACCACAGCCACCTCAGCCTTCAGCAACCATGACTCTTATCAGTCATCAGTTATCAAAAAGAAGGCATGATCCTTCACCAACAAGAAACATTAAATCTTTCTTTAAGATCTGATGATTATTAGCACTTTTAGCAACAAAGTATTTTTTTTAGTTAAGGATATAGTTTTTATTAGAGATATACTATTGCACACTTGATAGGCTATAGCAATGTAAACATTTATATGTTCCAGAAAATAAAAAAATTCATGTGACTTGCTCTATTGAAATACTGGTTTTATCATGGCGGTATAGAAATGCACCCACAGTATCTTAGGTATGACAGTATATCAACCCACTGCCCTCTGGCCACCAAAGGTTCTTACATGTACTGGTAATCTTATTATGAATTCGTTATATGTGAGAACACTCATTTCCTATTTCAAGATTCTTATTTTTAGCTTTTGACATTTTGATTGCAATGTGTCTCAATGTAGGCGTCTTTGACTTCATTTCAATTTGAGTTTATTGAGATTCTTTGTTGTTTATATTTAAGTCTTTTATCAAATTTGGAACTCTTCATCCTTTATTTCTTCAAATATTGTCTCTAGCCTTTTCTTTCCTTTCTCCTTCTGGGACTGCTGCTGTGCATAAGTTGGTTTGCTTGATGATGTCTCATGAGTCTCTTAGGCTCTTTCCACTATTCTTCAGTCTTTCTTCTTTCTCTTCCTGAGACTCAATTGTCCTATCTTCAAGTTCACCAATTCTTCCTTCGGTCTGTTTAAATCTGCCTTTATATCCATGTGTGAATTTTTTTATTTCAGTTATCGTACTTTTAAGCTTCTGAATATTTTTTATATTGACTTTTCTATCTTTTTATTTTCCATTTTGTTCATACATCATTTTCATCACTTTCTCCATATCTTTCTTCAGTTCTGCTAACAATTTTTAAGAAACTTGTTTCAAACTTTTTAAATTTTCCTCAGGGACAGTCTCCTGTGTTTTTTTCCCCCCTTTGGGTATGTCATATTTTTCTTTTTTTTTTTTTAATACACCTTGTGATTTTTTTCTTTGTTGAAAACTAGATATTTGAATCTAATAATGAGTAAATTCCAGGAAATCGGATTTTTACCCCTTTCTCAGCATTTGATGTTGTTTACTTTTCTTTTTAAATTGACTTCAGCTGTTTTTGTGCTGAGGATTGGCCTAAGGTGTAATCTTAAGATCTCTTTAGGTCTTTTGTGATCCTGCACACTTCTATGGGCATGTGTAGTGATTTTCCAATTTTTCCTGTGTATGTGATTGCTTTTTAATGTGCTGGTATTTAATGCCTATTCCCTAAAACAAGGACAAGATAAGAATAAAGAGGGTTAAGAATCACCGATCTTTTATATCCCTTTGAAACCACTTCAACTAGAGATTTGGGGCACTTTCAACAATGGACGGTGCAAAACAACAGCTAACTGCCTCTGTATCTGTACCTCAATAATCAAACACAGCAATCAGTTATCAGAACACAGTTCCCCAATATTTGGGAACAGGTCCTTATTGCCTACTCTTGTTTTTGCGTGCTGCTCTAGAAACAAGAGCATGGCTGCCTTCCAGGAGGTTAGGGTTTAGGGATGGGCAGCTGCTGTCAATATAAGAGCTGAAATTGACTGATATTTATCTGTAATTTGTTAACCAGAACTTCTCCTGTAAATCATAAGCCTTCAGTGGAGTGTATAGTTTCAAAATAGTTACACCAAACCGATTCTGCTAGAATAATTGTTACGTGTGTGTAGTATCTGGTGATTCCTACTCCACCATCTCCCTATAATCCTGTTTCTGTGGTGCCTTTAAGTTCGAATTTGTTCCCCCACTCCCTAAAGCTATGAAGACTATATAGGGAGTCATTCTCTCTCCTTCCTTTTTCAGAGTCAGAATGATAATTTAACAATAAAAAGCATCTTGATTTGTTGTGTCCTGCTTATCATGATCTGGAGCTTAAGGCCTTTGCTTTCTATAGAAATTGTGTTTAAAAGATTAAGAAAAGTACAATCTAGTTCTTCATTATAGCCTCTGTATAATGTAATGATTGAATAAGTAAAAATAAATCAGAATCATATGCAGTGCAATCCATTAGAATTTCCCTAGGATTAAAATTTGAGAGAGAGAAGTGTTTGGCGAAATTCACTTGCATTTTTTTTTCTAATATAATTATTGTTAAAATTTGAGAGTTACAAAACAAAACACCCTCACACATTTCTAATAATTACTAAGGACATATTTCTAAGAAAGTTCTCATCAAGATGCGGGTCGGATACATCTTTCTCTGTCTGATCTCCGTAAATGTCTTTGCTTAATCCATTACTGTTGTTGAATCATCCATCTGATTCTGAAAAGTCTCTCATTCCTCTGTATTTCAATGCATAAATTCCTGAAAGTAGAAATTACAAGTTGTGCAAAATTTTAAAGTTGAGTATGTGATGCCAAACTCCCAGGATTGCTACTTACCATGAATCAATGGTGATGACAAATCACTTTGATTGAATTTATCCTGGGAATCAACTGCTTTAATATGAAGCAAATAATCGCTTCCAAAATATTTTACAGACTGTGTCCACATACTAAAAATATTAAAGATTTGGGGCAATTATCTGATAGTTTGGTTTTAAAATTTCACTTGCTTGAATCGTGATGGATAAGTGAGCCAAAGTGTATTTCAGGATTCACTTATTGTAGAAACAGAATAATGAGTAGGCCTTTATTGACTACACTGTTAGAAAGAAGTTTCTACTTTCCTGGAAGGAAGTAGAAATTAGAAAGAAAGCAAGAAAGCTCACATAATACTTTGTTTTCAAAGGAAACAATTATGATGAATCTAACATGATCTATTGCCAAATCCTATCTCTTAAACATTTTATATTCTTCATGCAGTAACAATGATAATAGAAATGATCCTGAGTATCACAAGACTTTTGTTAATAAAATTTTGATTGTTATTTTTGCTTAGTAAAGCAGAAAATTTCTCCAAAGCTTTTTGGAAAATACATTTTATAGGAATAAAAGAAGAAAAAGAGACAGATAATTTCCTATATTTTAAATGAGTAAGTTTTTCCAAATTGTTTTTTAAATGTGTCATTTGTATATTTAATAAAATATATTTCTTGCATATTTTTGAAAATTTGGCTTTCATTGATGTTAATGTTATAAGAATACCAGGTCTAAATGAAGAATATTTGAAGAATATTGTGGCTATGGTCTTGGGATCTAAGTAAGCAGAAAGCATAAAATAAGAGTACGTGACCTGTAAAAGACCTGCCAGGCAGTGTAGGTTAACACAAAGACAAGAAAAAGAAATAGAATCAAAGAAAACACAGGCTAAGAAATAAGAATCGTAAATAAAAATAAGTAAGCCTGTGGGTGTATGAATGTATAAAAAGAAGCTTCCAAATATCCTGACTCTTACCCATCATGTGAAGCAGCCAACTGGGAAGAGTTGCCTGCAGCTTTAACTCAGACATTGTATTTGGAGCCCTGCCAAATATAATAGCTTAGAAAGATTGCCAGACCTACTGTGGGTGGGACCAAAACAGAAAAGAGCTATAAAGCCAGCTTATATTAAACCAGAATTCTCAACGCAAATGAAAATAAATTCCCATCTTAGTGTTCCTGAAGAGTTTTTAGTACATGATTTTTTTTATGATTTAAATAACTACTTCATTTCAAATGAACAGTTTACTGGTTGTGTAATATTCCAATAATGATTGTGAAAGAAGGGTCACAGACTAGATTGGACTGGTTCTAGTCCTGATTACTCACCAAGGCAACAGGCTAAGTATTATGAAATCACAAGGGATGGTGATAAACCAGCTATCTCTATCTAATTCATCACAAAGAGAAAATTGTAAGATACAAACCATAGCCAGATCTTTACCTTCCTTCACTTACTTACTTGTGCATATTCATTTCTTCAGTCATGTAGTCATTCTGTACAAATGTATTGAGTATCTACTATACTCCAGACTTTGTTCTAGATGCTGAGAATAGAATGGTGAACAAAAAATCATGTATGTCTGATACAGACAATTTCAAAAATGTAGAGTGATAAAGAACACATAAATAGATTAATTATAATTTTGATGAGTGGTTTGGTGTTGGTAGTGGGGGTGGGGCTGAGAGAGAGAGTAAATAGAAATGTTTATTTTACACAGGTTGGTAATGGGATAACATGTTCCAGCTGGGATTTCTGAGACTATCAACTTAAGTAAGTAACTGAAGATAAGAAGAAACTGCAAACATGCAGTTTGGATCGCAGTGTTATATTCTTCATGTTGTATATTCTTTGAAAACACTTCAGCATTTGTTGTGGAATGTAATTCCAATTCCACTCAAATGCACCTCTTTGCTGATTCCACATCTGCATTCATGCAGTTGAATGTGTCTGGAAAAAAATGCACCACCAAAGTGAGCAACCTTAAAATCACGGCTAGTAACTACTAATGGGCACCTAATACTGCAAATAAATAACACTTTATTCCCTAATCCATCCATGTTCCCACTATTTTCTATGTTGATTTCACACCCTTCCTCTTTTCTCCAACTTTAGCCCTTCTTCTCCATCTCCACTCTCAATTTATGACATCCCTACATCACTGAGAAAATTAAAGAAATTATAATAGAATTTTCATAAGGTCCAAGTGAAGCAGGAAATTTTTCCTGACCTTTTTGCAGGTGGGTACCAGAGTGCACAGGTGCACTTCCATGCTGGCAGGGGCAGACTCCTCTTGCAGGGTCCTGCTGTGTTCCACCCCTTGCAGGAGAGGGAGCAAAGGTGAGTGGGCGCAGGAACTTGGGTGAATGCCTTTTTAAGAGTTGGCAGGAGCAAAACGCCATGTGAGCTTCCTGCAGTATCTAACAGGGAGTGCCCATGACCCTCACAAAGCCCCAGAGGGGATGAGTTGCAATGCTTTTTTAGCTTTGCCATCCACAACAGGCTTAAGTCTTAAACAGCTCAATGGGCCCTCTGCCTTTTTGCATGAGGTGGTTGCTCTTTGTTAGGGAGGGCAGAGGGTCACTGTGACAGCCTTTGGCATCTGCACCCATGGCACCTGAGCTCTTGCTCAGCGTTCAGAAAAAATCAGGTCACACAAACAAGTTGAAGGGTGGTGAACGCAGAGGATTTTATTACTGATGAAAGTGGCTCTCAGCTGGAAGGGGAACTAGGAAGGGGATGGAGTGGGAAAGCGATCTTCCCCCAGAGTCCAGCTGGGGACAGTCGGACTCCTCTCCAAAGTCATGACATCAAGCAGTCCCTCTGAAGTCAAGTTGCATCTCTCCAACATCAAACCATAGTATCTGACATCTAGTGGCTTCTCCTTTTCTCCTCTCTCTCTGCCAGTTTCACTGGGATTTTAGCATTTTAGGGATGCAGGATGAGGGACAGGTGGATCATGAGTGCTTTTGGAAAAGGCAACATTTCAGCAGAAAAACAGCAATTCATGTTCTCACTTTGGGCCATGGTTCCATGCTTGAGGGTGGGGCCCTTACCAGACTGGCTCTTTTCTGGACAAAATTTTCCTGTCTCCTGTCCTTGTCATAAGTATATCAATCAAGCTTCTCTGCCTCCAAGAGATGTTAGAAGTAATTGTTCACTGGTGAAATGATGGTGTTCAAGACAGGTGTTTAGAAAGGGTGGCACAGGCCTCGTTTTTCATGTAGGAATCAAGTGCTAGAGCCCACTTATTCCTGCAAAGCTTTGATTCTTGGCAGATTATCTCACCTAAAGCAACCACAATTCTGATTGCCCCAGGCCCTATCTGAGAATTGAGAGTCTTCTATCTCAGCATGATGGGGGAGCCAAGAGAGGAGCTTTCTCCATACTACAAGAAGAAGCTGCATCGCTTTATGTATCTGAGTGTTGAAAGATTGCCTTAGTCCATTTGAACTGCTATTACAAAATACCATAAACTGGGTAGCATATAGATAAAAATTTACTTTCAGTCTTATGGTTTGGAATTCCAAGATCAAGGTCTCAACTGATTCTGTCTCTGGTGATGACACACTTTCTGGTTTATAGAAGGTACCTTCTCACTGTCGTCTTATGTGATGGGATGGAAAGAGGTTTCTCTTGGGCCTCCTTTATAAGGATAATTATTTTCTTAATAAGAGCAAAGCACTCAATAACAAACAAACTCCAAAAGACCCCCTCCTCCTAACATCATCACCTTGGGGATTAATATCTAAGCATATGGATCTGGGGGGGACACAAACATTCAGACCGTAGCATAGATCCTGGAAAGCACATAGTTTGACATTTGGTTTCATTATAAAATCTCACCTGGGGGCCAGATTATGGATGAGAAATCGTAAAACCCCCACTTACTCTAATATCCAGAGGCTATTTGCCTAAACTACTAGATAACTGTAGAAATGCCAAATAGGTTGACGGTAGTTTAAAGTAGTAATTTTGCTTTTTTAAAATCATAATTGTTGTTCACATTAAACAAAAGTGTAGGAAAAAAGAAGATCTTGTGGAGAAAAGCAGAATGATTCTATACAATAAAAACATTGGAGGAAATGGGTCTCAGAAAACACAAGACTCTACTGTGCTTCAAGTGTGCAGCTCATGGAAAGGAGCCTTAACTGCTACTACGATGCTATCAGAGACCAATCAACTTGGAGAAAATACAGGGTAAGTTTCCTCTGTATATCAGATAGGCCACAAAATACCCTGCTTTTAGTTTCATGCAGAATTTTCAGTAATACAAGCTGTATTGTATTATTCCATTCTCTGGCTTTCCTTTTACCCCAACATAACTCTCTCTCTCTCTCCCTCTCTCTCTCTCTCTCTCTCTCTCTCTCTCTCTCTCTCTCTCTCTCT
>CM052665.1:5048239-5075680 GCA_028533165.1 Leontopithecus rosalia
ACTGGTGCTCACATCTGAATGAGAACATTTCTCAACCAGCCTAGAGATTTAAAGGGTGACTCATATCCTGAAACCATATAGCTGGTCTCTTAGTTATATTTTGCTCATTCTAGCTTCTGATTCTTCAAGAAGTTAGATACACCTTGAGCTCAAGACTCCAGGTTTACCAGCATGCCTGGACAAGACTGAGCTGGTTGGAGGTACAGGATTGACAGGCTTTCTGGAGACTAATTACATGAATGAACAGAGTAAGGAAGAGCTGGAGCACTGGACAATCCAGCTGTGACCTAGAGGTGTTTCTGCATTGAGAGTGTTCCTCTGTGAGCAAGCATCACAACCCTTTTAAAACAAAACAAACACATCAAAAAACAGCAGCAACAACAACAACAGAAACAGGGTGAACAAAACAGCTTCAATTTCCATAATAGAGTTCTTCCAGGTAATTTGGATGAAATAAGTATTTTTCTACAACTATCAACTCAGTCTTTTCTGTGGAAAAGCACATTCTACATAACACATCCCCAGTACTATCTGTAGGTCATGTTGTTTAGCATATTTGCCCAGAAAATCCACCTGCATTTAGCTGGCATTTCTGATGTTTGTTTAATCAGGATATACCAATAAGAAAAACTAAAAGCTCATAGAGAAAATAGCAAAGTGACGGGAAATGAAGATAAAGGAATTCTTAGACTGACCTGTAATAACACGTGAAGGAGCATTTAACATGGCGCTGTCATTGATTTCCTGAGAATGCCTGGGACTCTTTCTTTCTCGACACTGACAAACTGGGGAGCTCTGGGTTCACGGGAGAGAGTTACTACTTGCATACTAAGTGTATTGCCTGTCTCTGGTGCAGTTTTTATCAGAGTGTTGGGCAGAAAGAATACTTCATCTCTCTCTCTCTCTCTCATTGTGTTTATCTCTATTGTATTCCCACATGTGCTATTAGTAGAGAAAATATAATTATTTATCACTGCAGTTTCACTCCCGGCAAGTTCTAATTATAGCACTTTGGCAGAGTGAATACTGAAAGAATTTTGTTGTTCTACATTCCATAGAAAGGGCTGTGTTACTCTTGTTTCCTTAGCCATTGTATGGAAGTTAAGAGGTGGGAGGACTGAAATCTCTCCCAATAAGCACCGTGAGTGATTAGTTAAAACAAGGTCATACATTTCACTTTTTCTTGTTTCTCTATTTAACATAGCATCACATTAAATGCATTCCAGGTTTATGTGTGATTATGCATTTCAAATAATACATTTGGAACATTATTCTTTATCTGTTGAAGTTAAAGGTTAAATCAATTTAGCTTAAAACAGAAATTTTGATGTCATGGATTGAATTAGTTGGAAAGAAAATCAACTTGACATTTTTCTGATGACGTTTAATTGTCCCCTTCTCATTACCACCTTTATTTTATAAAATCATTGTGTGTGCTACAGTAATTTCTGTTAGAGGCTAGAGATTCTGGTAGAGAATGTCATGATTTAATGAGATTATTATACCAAATAACATACTGTACACAAGATGGGCTGATAAGAAAGCATCTCAAATACAAAATAATAATTAAAAGTGGATTAAACTTGTATATGGAATAATAAATTTAAAACATGACCTATCTGAACAAATTAGAATTTTTTTTTAAGAGAAACATTACCTAAAATGACTATAGTCATTTTTCTGGGTTCCATATGTGTCATTTTATGTTTCTTTCTAATTTCTGCATGAAATTTAATTTTGTCTTTGAATACAATCTTAGAGTTAACCTAGACTGCTTTGGAAGGCAAAAAATGAGTGATTTTTTTGTTATTTCAAATGAATGCACTTTTTGGGTGTCAAATGAGTGCATTCAAATTAATGAATAAAGTAGCCAAGTCTGATCTTGATAGAGAAATCACTGACAACCCAGGGGTGAGAGAATTAAGGTTTTAGTGAGCAGGAAATCTCGTGATGGCCTTTTGGTAGATAATTCAAGATATACAACCACCAAAAGTTTTAGCTCCCTACTCTCACTAAAGATATTTTGGGAGGGAACCAGCATTAATTAGACATCAGAACTCTAGAGAGATTTGGTGATGCAAAAGGAATTAATATTTGTTTTATTATAGAATAGTTAGATTATGATGTTTCTTTTTTCCTGCTGGTTGTTTTCCTGGTATTTGTCAACTTTCTCTCTCTCTCTGTCTCTCTCTCTCTCTCTCTCTCTCTCTCTGTCTCTCTCTCTCTCTCTCTCTCTCTCTCAAGAAAGTGTCTTGCTCTGTCATGCTGGCTGCAGTGCAATGGCAAACTCACAGCTCATAGCATCAAGCTTCTAGTTCAAGCAATCCTCCTACTTCAGCCTCCCAAGTGGCAAGGACTACAGGTGTGAACCACCATGCCCAGCTAATTTTTAATTTTCTCGTAGAGATGGGGTCTCCCTATGTTTTCCAGACTGGCCTCAGATACGTGGACTCAAGTGATCCTGTGCCCCGATTTCCCAACATGCTGAGATTACAGGCGTAAGCCACTGTGCCCGACAACCTTTACTATGTATGTGAAACTCACTAATTGATGTTTTGTTGCAAATTTCAGTTTAACATATTCCATATTAATCTCACAATTGCATGACATTTTCTACTATTTCAAATAAAAATCAAAGATTTTGCTTTCTTAATATTACTTTCTTACTTTCTTAATTTCGCTCTGACTTTGTGAAAAGTTCCCATCATTTGTGTATGAATTCCTACAATATTTTTTAACTCATTCAATGGGCAATTTTAAAAAATATATACTCCTTGTTTAGGTATTTATAGGCTAATAAAGGATATTAAAAAGTAGGTACACATTATAACAGAATACTTTGATTTTTACAAATTAATTAAATTATTTTGAGTATATAAAGAAGAAATTATATCTTATTTGTGACATCCTGCTAGGAATCTCAGAAGTCCTCCAGGAAAAACAGATATTTTAATTATGCCTTGAAGCATGTATAGCATTTCAATACATAAATAGATATGGAGGTTGTGGGGAATGAAGACAGGTTAGATGGAAGTGTATTCCGGTCAGATCAAAGAATATGAGAAACTGTGACACTGGAAAACTAGGTCATGTGTGAAATACTGGAGCAGCCTAGTTTGCCTAGAGTTTTCAATATCTGCATCAGAATAGGCAAAGGCAACTTTGAAAGGTGCCAAATCATAGATCTTGAACTACACTGAATTGCAATTGATTAAAGAGGTCATGAGAGGAATCTGAACGTTTCTGAGAGGATGAGTGTCACAATTGTGTAAGCAAAGATGTGCTATTAGGGTGCAGTTTGGAACACTTATGGAGATTAGAGGTCAAGTCTTTGCATTTGAAAACAGTGTTCTTTTTTCTCCCATGATCCAGTAGCTTTATGTCATCATTTTCTATAGGAACAGAGTTATCATTAGCCAAGAACATGAAATAATATCTCTCATATGTACATACACTTCCATTCGTTGTGCCCCTGTTTTTGCTCAGTACCTGCTAGCTTACAATCCCCACCCTAGCACCAGCTCAAGTTCCTGACAGAACATTTATTTTACCAGGTTATTCTTCCTTCTACGTCTCAATTCCCTTTCATTTAAAAATATTCGTTGTGACATAGTGATCTAATTCAGAAGATTAAGAAATTCATTAAATTTTATTATACTAGGTATTCTCAGCATCAAAAACGTTATTGTAAATAGAGCTCCAAAGGTATATGCGGAGGCAAACTAAAAACCAGGAATATGGTAACGAATCTGTCTATCTATCTATCTATCTATCTATCTATCTATCTATCTATCATCTATCTATCATCCTAGGGAAATTTCCATATTTTTACCACATTTACATATGATAACACACACACACACAGACGAGAGAGAGAGGCGGAATTCAGAGAAGAACAAAAAGAATTACTTTCTCAGTATCACAAGGGATACATTTGAATAGAACATTACATTTGACCTGGATTATGATAGATGCATTCAATTATGTCAAATAAATGAAAGGTGTGAGGTTGTTTCAGGTGGCGATGTTATTCCATACAGAAAGTTTGATTTGAGAAAAAAATGCAAAGGCATTTAAGACATGTCTAGAGAAGAGAAAGAGCTTAATTTAGCTGAAGTGTAAGGTACATGTATAGGAATAACTAGAAATAATGGTTATAAATTTTGAAGCCAAATACTGAAATGAAAAAAACAATTCAGATATATCCAATGGGACATGAATATACCTGAATAACTTTTGAAGATATTTGTAGAGAATTTTAACATCATCATTTATCTTTGTGTTATTAATAATAGGGATATAAAAAGTAATTACAAGTAACAGGGCTACAACACTATTCAGACAAAGTGTTTTGAAAATCTGAAATTGTAGGCAATAGGAATACAAAAGAATCAAGACAAGAAGTATAAAAGTTCCTTACTACGTACTATGAATTCATTTTTATCAGCCGCTGTATGGGAAATACATTTAAGAGAGATCTCATGCATTTTGTATGTTCCAAAAGGATGCTGATAATTAGTAGCTGAGAAACAAAGGTTATTGGCCCAGCTACTTCAACCAAATGTACTTGATGTTGTTAATTTCCCATTAGTTTTTTGTGTTGTATCTTGAATAAATATTTTCTTTTTAACTGAGAAGAAAGCAACATTTATGGGAAGACACCAGACATTTTGTCTTCTCATATGTTATTTCATCTGATATTTAAAATACCATAAAAACCATGCTATTGACTTACTTCCTAGATAACGAAACAGAACCTCCAGGATGTATAATGAATAGCCAAGCTAAAATAGCTGCCAATTAGCCTAGATGAGCTTTCAAACTCATCTAGTTTGAAAATGCTGCTACCAGGAGGTTGATGACAGTATTCCTTAATATAAAGAAGCAAATACCTAAAAAGGCAAATTTATGTCTTGAGGAAAAATAAAATATCATACAAATAAAGTGTAAAGCCTGCTGGAATTAATTTCTATGCTTATATTACACATTAATATTCAAGTGTAAATACTGAAAATTCCATAAATTCAAACTAAGCATAATGTTACTATGATGTACTATCGATAATTCAAATTATCTCCCCAATTATATATATATATACGTATATATATATGTATATATATATATACGTATATATATGCGTGTGTATATACGTATATATGTATATAATTTTAATCCATGGTCTAATTCTGTCTTCCCTCTGTGATTCTTCCAGAATTTTTCAGCACCTCTTGGCCTCTTTCCTGAGTAACTGGACAAAAACATTTGTCCTGTTTTGATAACATGAATGGCAAAAAAGAAAACCCATTTTATCTGTTGTCAGATGGCCACCACAAAACCCTTTTGTGGCACACGTTGAACATTTCTATATTAATTTCAAAACTTTCACAGCTAAATGTTGACTCCATACTTCTTCATTGCTAACATAAAAAAATGTATTACAACAGAATGAGAAAAGAGAAAAGTCTCATGTTAGCATTGTTGCTATGAGCAAGAAAAGAAAGACCATGCTTGGTACTATGGACTAAAACACCTAAAGGCAGCACCATGTAAACAGCATCAATGCAAACACAATTGCAAAGATAAGGAATGAACTGTTTGATTCTTTCCAAGAATGTGGCAGACTTTCAGCTTTCTTTCCCTCAATATAATAGAAGTAAAGTGTCTTCATTATTTGGCTGCTTCTAGAAGATGGCACCAAAAAGGGAATCCATAGTTTGGTCTTATAACACGATGCTCTCTAGCTAATCATTTCAGGGTGCTCTTTGCAGAGAGCTAATATTGTTAACACCAAACTAAAAAGGAACTTGGCGATTTACAGCTCACAATTAAAAGATTTATCAAATTATCAAGCTTTCAAGCATAATTTTAGTTCAGAGAATGCTAGTTTCCCAAAGGAATGCAGAACAATTGCTTCAGGCAGGACACTCACAGCATGTGCTGCTCTGCAGTGAATCATGGTAATATTCTGTGCACCTAAGGTTTACACACGGTGTTTTCTAACAAGGAGACTGAGCAAGAGGGAAGGAACTTGTGGTTGAGAAAGTAATACCTCCCTGTAGACAAACTCCAAATTATTATGCATTTTTGAATAACTGTGAAAAATCGATTTTTATTTTTTAAAGAGATTTGCTTCAGGAATTTGTTACCCAAGCTAACTGTACCTCCCAAGGTATGAGGATGGTGGTAATTTGGAAAAAGCAAGAATGTGTGTTACCGGAAAAAGCAGCTTTTTCTGCAATTGAATAAGCCTACCAATCAGACTAAATTCAAAATTTATCCAGAGCCTTTACAAAAGAGATGCAGTCAAGAGCAGAGTTTGGCATCATCACAGAATATAAAACCTCAGTAAGTGTTATTTAGGGAAATTTTGAGGAGTTTTATGCCAACCTGGATCTACTGCCAAAACCTACATCAGGAATGTCTGTATCTCACTGGTATCCCCCTGTGGAAGCGTGGCAGCTCATCCATCTTACCTCTTGTCTTATACTACGGGGAAAATAAAAGACAAATGACTGAGATGACTAGACAGAGATTCATTCCTCTGCTCAAAACATGTAATACTATAGCTATACAAAGTATAATTGGGGGCTAGCGTATAAAATTTTAAGGATTAATACATAATCCATTTTCTATGTGAAATTGAAAACGTTTTCCTTTCAAAACCACATCATTTGCTTTCCTTGAAAATAATTTTATGGATACATTCTAGGTCGTAGAGCTACTCACCTACCTACTCACCAAATAAAAAGATAACAGCAATATATAATGACTTAAGAGAACCAGCCTGACATCTGCAGGATAAGCACAACTTCATTGCCTCTTTGAATCACACTGAGCGTCATGAATTTTATTGATTTACTTAGACGGGGTCTCGCTCTCTCACTCAGGCTGGAGTGCAGTGGTACAATCATGGCTTACTGCAGCCTAGACTTCCCAGGCCTCAGTTCTCCCACCTCAGCCACACTCGAGTAGCTGGGACCAGAGGTCCCAGCCAGGTATCAACAGGCCTGGCTAAGTTTTCTATTTTTTTGTAGAGACAAGATCTCATTTATGTTGTCTGGGCTGGTCTGGAACTCATGGGCTCAAGTTATCCTCCCACTTTGACCTCCAAAAGTACTGATATTATAGGCATGAGCCACTAAGCCCATTTTGTTTTTCTTTGAGACAGGGTTTCTACTCTAACGGATGCTTCCACCTCCTTGTCTCAAAGGATTTGCCACCTCAATCTTCTGAGCAGCTTGTATCACAGGTGAGCGCCACCATGCCCAGCTAATTCATTCTTTTCCTCTTTGTAGAGATAAGGTCTCTCCATGTTGCCCAGGCTGGGATACATTTTTTTGGATTGATTTTTGAATTTTATAAAACTCCTACTTGACCCACCGCAATTATTAATTTATATTGTCAGTAAGATATTATTCTGAAGATGCTTTACTTAGATGGAGCTGAAACTTTTTCCGAGTATTTGTATTGAAAGTGGTAATTTTCCAAATAAAACTGAGTTTTCTGCAAAATTGTTATCTCTTGTGGTAAAGACGACATGATGTATGTATATTATGACTAACTACGTTAACTAGACTATATTTTCAATCAAGGTTCATCATCCAAACCCAGGTCAGTACATGTGCAACATATTTTACAATTTAAATTTGTACTTTCATTATGTTGACTGTTCCACAAGATCTATTGCAAATGTTCACTGGTCTAGACGAAATAAGAGCTGCAATAAGTGATCTTTATAGCAAAGATAAAAGTAAACCAAAAATTTTCCTGTGCTCTTAGATATCACAGTATTCACTGCTTATTCTTAAGGGGTACATTCCAAGACTGTCAGTGGACAAAGGTTCCCAGCGAAATTGCAGATAGTACCAAACCCGATACACATTCTGGTTTTTCCTATGCATGCATAGCTGTGATAAAGTTTAATGTATAAATTAGGTGGAGGAGACTAACAATAAGCTAGAGACTCAATTCAAGGACCTAGATATCAGTCTTGTGCTCTACTTTGACTGAACTGGCACTCAAACCATGAGATGCAGTCCTTCCTGCTCTTTCCTCACTTTCTCATAGGCAGAGGTGTCTCGCCCTGTGGCTAACAGTACCAGAGGCCCATGGAAAGTACCGCTAGGCTACCAAGAATGTTCTCTTACGGTCCTAGGGCCCTTCAGTCAACTTGTCATGAATGCTGCCTGGCCTAAGACTCATTCTTCAAGGAAGCGGCCTCCCATCTGGCCTAGGGAAGGTCCAGAAATGCCATCCTAGAGCCAATGCCTGGAATCAAGGACCCCAAGAGCCCTCTTGGTGCTCTACCCTACTCTAGCCAAACTGATATCTCAGGTGCAACACAAAGTCCCTTTTACCTTTTCCTCTGCTTCTCTCAAGGAGATGGAGCTTCTCACCATTGCTACCGTTAATATGCTAGGTGTCATCTGAAGCCAGCACATCTCAGAGCTTCAGCTAATGCCCATGGCTTACTACTTAGGTATCACTGTTTGTTATTCAGGGCACGAGAGCTCTTTGAGCAGTTGATGGATCCTGCCAGGACTGAGTCATTTCCTTCAAGTCCACTGGCTCCTTTCTGGCCCAGGACATGTATAGATAAGTCACCTGGTAGTTTGGACCCGGAATGGGGGCTTGAAGACTCTAACTGGTGCCTTATACTACTGTGGCTTAGCTGATATCCAAGATGCAACATCAAGTCCTCTTTACTCTTCCCTCTCCTCTCCTCAAGTGGAAGGAAGGGTCTCTTTTGGAACTGCAATTTGTGCTGCCTGGGGCTGGGGGAGGGGTTGCACAGCCACTGCCTTAGCCACTCTGGGTGGTGTCTCAGGAGGTTGCATGCCCCCTGAACCTACTGACTCCACTCCCAGGTCAGCAACAGGATTTGTGTAGGCGTTGCTGTCCTCCTGACCTAGACTGTCTTTCAAATTTATTTAAGGCCTGAAAGTACTTTAGAGTGCAATGACAAGGCTTGTGGGAACTCAACTTCCAGCCAATGGAATGGGCAATTCCCCTTTGGCTAGGACTATTCTAAATGTGCCCTCTGTGAATTGCCATGAGCTTGGTTCCAAGCTGGTTTTGCTTTCTACTGTGACACGACAGCACTGAGATCAATGCAAAGGCTAACAATCACCGTGTTCTCCCTCTCCTAAGTGCACAGATTCTCTCTCTGTGCCAAGGCACTTCTGTGGGTGCATGGGGAAGGGGTGGCATCAGCAATTCAAAACTGCCTTTCCCACCTTCTTCAGTGCCTCCCTCAGATATGGAGTTAAAATACCTACTCACCTGATTTCTGGTCCTCATGAAGGTGGTTTTTGTGTGTAGATAGTTAGTTGTTAGATCAGGTGTTCCAGCAAGGCAGATGACCGCGGAACCCTTTTATTTGGCCATCTTGCTTTGCCGCTCCAATATATATATTATCTATCAATGTAGATCACCTCTTTATACAGTTCAGCAGTCTCAGAGAGCAAAATCAAGTATATATATATATTTGAAAACTTTATTATTAACTCAGATGTACTATTTTCATTTATATTAATTGTATTGAGCTACATTGCTTATTTATTTCATTTTTGTTTTATTTTATTCAACATTATGTTTTTAAAGATGTTTCCATGTTGCCGTGAGTGTATTTATTTCATAGATTCTAATAGCCTTATGAATTTCAATATAAATCCACCATGTTTTACTTTCTGAATTCCACATTGGTGGTGAAATAAGATGACTTCATTGCTTCATTGCCACAAAAAAATACTGCAAAGAATATTTTTGTAGAGGTTTACCTAAGGAGCTTTTCAAAAATATATCTGGAATGTATAATCACAAATGTTGGGTCAGAGAGCAAATCCTACTTATTTCTTTGCTTCACCAGAGTCCTCTCAATATTTATATTACCTATATGTAAATGCATTAAGGTTTTTGCTTTCTCATATCTTGACCATTCTATTCAAATGTCATGCCTTTCAACAATCTGATGGGTGAGAAGTACACTATTACTATTTTAAGATTGTTGCACTTAACTAATGTTACAGTTACATATAATCACAAGCTCTTGACTACTTCAGGCACCGAGAGACTTCGACTATTTCATCTTTGTTTCTTTTCTTTTTTCTTTTGAGAGGAGGTCTCACTCTATCCTCCAGGCTGGAGTGCAGTGGCATGATCTAGGCTCATGGCAACCTCCACCTCCTGGGTTCAAGAGCTTCTCCTGCCTCAGCCTCCAGAGTATCTGGGATTACAGGATTTTTTTTTTTTTTGTATTTTTAGTAGAGAAGGGTTTTCACTATATTGACCAGAATTGTCTTGAACTCCTGACCTCACGTGATACACCTATCTCCCAAGTATTGGGATTAGAGGTGTGAGCCACAGCAACTGGCTGATTTCCCCTTTCTTTATCTGGCTTTGTTACTTACTGTAACCAATAGATTGTGGCAGAAGCGATACTATGCCAGTTTGTGCTTCTGATTTTGCTCTCTGAGACTGCTGAACTGTATAAAGAGGTGATCTACATTGATAGAAAACCTACCAGGATAAAGTGAGATGTGTGGCCTCATCTGTTCAAGCCATCCCAGCTGCGGTTCAACATATGTGAGAGAAGCCAGGCTTGACGTTCCAATTCTAGAAAAGTCTGAAGAAAAATGCAGCTGAATGAGTAATAAGACAGTCATTACCCCATGAGGAAAAAAGGAATCATTTTTTATTTCAAGCCTCTCCACTTTGGGTGCTGTGTTATGTGGCAATAAATAAGTGAAACATCCTATTAAAAGTGAGTTTAGTCATAACTTTGTCTACTTCTTAGACATTCTAATTTTCCTTCATGTGACATATCTGTTCGTAACTGTAGCCCTTCATCCATAGCATCTTCTAATTTTTTCCATTTTGATTTTTAATAGTTCCTTTTATGATTTAACTGATAATCTTTTATATGCATTATGTATTTTCAAGATTGCTTCCTGATCTATGAAGTAGCTGTTGATTTTGTCTATAGTGACCTTCTTTGAACAGAAATACTTACTTTGGTGGAACAAAATCCATTTTTTCATCTGATTTTTGATATAAGAGGGTTAGTAGGAAAAGGTGAGTGAGAGACTATTGCAATTCCTTATAATCTTTTGTAAAATGTACAATGTGTTAACATCTGTAACATTACCTAGATGAATATTTAAAACAAATAATAAAATTTAGATAGTAACCTTTGCCTTTGTAATGGTGAAGTTGTGCATTTTAGGTAGATTTGACTTCTTATCTCAAACAGAAACTTTCCATTAGCTGAGACCATTAGCTTGATGAGATACTTTCTAGATTATAAAACATTCATATATATTGTTTGCTATCTAATTGGTTGATTCATATTTTTATCTTTTATATAGATAAGATTTGATTAAAATGAAATTAGGAAGAGAGACATTTGCCTTTCTTTATTTTAAAGGAAGTTGATTTTATGAAATATTTGTATATGAAACAAGTGATCGACTAAGTAGGATTTGGATATACTTTATACAGGTATTCATTTGTTATGATGGGGTTTGACTTATAATAGTAATCACACATATATGAACTTCGCATGACATATTTTTATGAACTAATACTTTTATCCTTCATGCTATGAAAACTATTTTTTACAAAGTATTACTATAGACACAGAACACATTAGTAAAACATGGGTCAATAGCTTATTCTTCAGTATTTTCTAAGTCTTATTTCTTGTTTTCCAGGACACTCACAGGAACATTCTTGGGTGAATGAGCCAAATCTGCTTAATTCCAAACCAGGAAAGATGACATTTTGGTGGTTATAAGATGTTTTATTGAGGTTTCAATCGTTCCTTCTTTACTTCCTCCCTAATTTGGATGGCAGTAGGGCTACAGGAATGTTGTCTGGAAATGATGAGCCGATTTCATCTGGAAGATTTATCTTCCCACCCAATCTGTTTGTGTAGGACATAGTACAAAACTTGTTGATGTCAGCTGTTGGTTCAATGTGGGTTTCAGCCATGTTTATGTTCCAGAGACCTCACAGCAGCAGCTAAAGTCTCCTGACCACAAGATTTGATTATTGTAATTTCAGACTTTAGATCCTCCCATGTAAACCTTCTTTTCCTTTGAAGATGGCTTCCAGATTTAATGCATGCTGATTGCTCAATAAAGAGCTTTAGAGATTAAGTAATTTTTTTTATATATAGGAGCTAAAGTATATAACATTTGTTAAGTATCGATTATAAGTACTAATGTTCTATGAAGAATAGACAATTCCTTTGGAAAAATTATCTGTGTTTAAAGTTATAAATTTATGAGTCAGAAAGGATGCCAAAAAGTTATTTGGACAAACACCCTGGCTTCGGTTGAACCATTCCAGACACATGCGATTAATTGCATTGAAAGATAGCTTTGCTTTTTTAACTGGTAGGCCAAATGCCTTATTCTACGCATCCAAAATTTGAACAAATTTGTTTTCAGTTCTCAATTATAATAACTAAAATCTCAGAAGCTTGACTAAAGGAGATGTTCACTGTCCAGAATACCCCAAAGGAGTGATTCATGTTTTTGGCAGATCAATTTATCTGTGTATCATCTACATACCAAGTTCATCCTTGTTAGATAGCTCTCCTTAGCAGATGTCTCCTGACCTTGAAGCTGCCTGAAGGAGTTCTCATGAGTTAATGTTCTCATGCCCTGATGAGTTTGCCAGACCTATATTAAGAATGCGGTCTACTGATGCACTCAGAATTGCCAGGTCCTGAGAAGCTAAAGCAGTATTCGTTCTCATGAGACATTAACACTAGTCATTAAACATAACTCAAGAAAGCCAATGGTATTAGTTGCCTATTGCTATGTAACAAGCCACTCCAAATTTTAATGGCTAAAAAGGACAAGTATTTTTAATGTTCATGTGTCTGTAGGTCAGCTGGGCAATGGTTTTGTTCTCAGCTGTGCTCCCTTATTTCTCATGTCTGCAGACAGTTAAGACAGATGTAGATGGATTTTCTAGTCTGGTTATCATGTATGTGTGGGACCATCTTGCCGTAGGTTATTCCGGGATTGTCTTGACTGAGACAACTGGGCTGTGGTCCATACGGTGTCTTGTATTCTACTAACTAGTCCAGTCTTGTTCTTGGGGAGGTAGCAGGGTCCAAGGAGGAAACAAGAAAGATAGGGAAGGTATGAAAGACCTTTTCAGATTTAGGGCTGTAATGAGAACATCATGACCCTGTTGCTTTCTCTTGGCTAAAGCAAGTCACAAGGCCAGCTCAGAGTAAGCTCAGGAGGGGACTATCAAGTTACAGAGCCCATAGCTGGGCTAAACAGGGGCCACTAATTTATGAATTGGGAGAATTCAACCAGTTAATCTAGCACAGCATCGTATCAGCCTGGCCTTTCACTCTTCCACACTTGTCTTCTGAAGCCTCAGAGAGGATAATAAAATACTCCTTTTGTACTATATTATTATGGATACAAAAATGTGTTATTGTGAATAACAATATTATTGGCATCCAATATTTTTACACAAGGCCCGAGACCATGGACAAAACCAGTTTGTGAGGTAAGTATGTATATTTATATATAGTGTTTGTAAAGCCAATAAATCAGTGGTATACATATAGAATCAGAGCAGTGCTTTGGTGTCCTTCACTCTAGGGGAAGGATGTGAATTTGGGAGTTAAATGTAAGCTGTGTTTGAATATTGGTTTCATCCGTTACTAATATGTTGAGTTTGTATGAATTATTTAACACCTCTGAGCTTCAGTGTTTTCAGTGGTAAAAAATGAGCATTGCTCCCTTAACGTGAAAAGTATAAGAAGGTTACCTGCATTTGCATCTGCGGCAGATCGGATACTTTGCCCACACTTGTTTGCCTTCTTTCCTACTTCCCCTCACCTGGCCATGGTACCTGCTTGCTTTCACCACCGTGTATTCAACAGTGTTAACGGGAGGGTCTTCTTTTCTTCTCCCATCACTGCTCCTACCAACTTACATTTTTTCAGTGTTTATTTACAGGAGCACTATGAGCATTTTGGGTGGGAGGTTTTTATAATACACAATTTCCCTTACACTTGAAGAATATTTAAGATGCTCATCTTCATCCACTAGTATGAGACCTCACCCAAGGTATGCATTGCTTCTAAAATACCCACTATTTTCCAAACACTTCCAGTGGTGTGGGGGATGCTAAAAATTCTAGTGGGAATAATACACCTTATAATCTAAGTTCCACACTATCAATTCATTAAAATTGTTATATCCTGACTGTAGGAATTTTTTAAATCTCTGCTACATCATACAGCAATTCAAATTTATAGAAATGAGAGATAGAAAACAAATCAAAGAGGAAGTATTTTCTACAGAGTCAAACCTAGGGATTGCTGCCTTCACGTTCTGGCCAGAGCTGTGATTTGAAGCACACCTTTTTTACAAGATGCTTCCTGTCTGCCTATTACTATCCACTATATCCATCTGGATTAAGATATACAATACTCTTGAAAAAATCTGAGCATATAACTTAGAATACATGATAATATCCTTTTCTATATTCTCTTTTGTGCAAAATAATCTGTCAAATTTGTACTGTTACTGGGCATGAATTTATGAGATCTGTGCACAAGGATAAGCAAAGATTTGAAAACTTCAAAGCCTGGGGCAGTTGGGAAAGAAGAACCAGGTAACAAATGCATTAGGTATCTAGAGAATGTAGAAGAAGAAGGCATCAAAAGGCATCGAAAATAAACATTGATTAATTCAAGATTATGCCCAAGAGTACTGCTTTCTATATTTTACAGCAAACGAATCGATAGCTTTTCTGGAAATCCACCTGGATACAAAGGCAATCTTTTATACCTTTGATCATTAAGATTGATTATTGGCTATTTTGGTTGATAAAGTGGGCAAAGCCCTTCCTCATAACCCTGTGCCCTCTTCTTCTCAATTCTTCCATCTATTTAGTGAACAATAGCTTTCCCAGAAAGAAAATAAGGAAGCTCTACTTTAGCCAATTAGAAATCCAAGTGTTTAGGCTGCAAAACCAAGTGGGCAGAACTCAGAGGAATGCATGGTAGCTAGAAGAAAACCTAGAACTGGTTATAAAATAAGGAAGAATCAATTTTCATGGTAATTTTGATACATATCAGAAACTGATATCGCTACCTGTAGAGATATTTAAAGAGAAAAATGAATAAAAGATTTTTTACAAAATATATTAAATTTTATGGAATAGTTAATAAGTACATTTTCACATTTTGTGAGGGATGCTTATTATCTCAAAGACTTCAAACTTGTGTTACAACTTAATGGGAAGACTGAGGTGATTTGAACAGTAGAAAGTCTTTGCTCAAATATTATTTCAACAGAATGTGATCTAAATACATGATTTAAAAGTGTGCCCCACCTGCTTCATTATCCTGCCTTACATTTCTCTCCTGGGACATTTATGGCTAGAGTCCAGTCAGCTAGAACAATATTTGTTAAATTTGTGGCAGAATGAAGAGGGGGAAATGTTGAAGGAACAAGTATTTGCCTGGAATCTGTAAAATCTGAGCAAAGATGTTTTGAATTCTTTGTCCTTGTCTACTTTAAGAACAAAAAGAGAAGACAAATTTGTCACTTTATGCATTGTGGTTTCAGTGCCTTTCCTTCTCTTTTGTCTCCTTAACTGGTGAGTCTCCTTAACCCACTTTGCCAGTTTCCATCAACATAAACGCGTCAGATGAGTATGAAGTCTTCACTACAGAAATATTTTTTTTCCTGGTCTAATCCCTTATTATTTGCCTCAGTCACGTAGACCTTGTCCTATCAATGTTCTAAATTCCGCTAAAGATTATTAACTTGCCTTGAGTTTCATTCGCATAGGAAGCAAAATACGCATTGGTAAGTTCAGCAGATGAATTCCCCAGATATGATTGGTTGCTTCCTTAATTCCCTTTACTGATAGCAAAATCCTCCTTGTCAATCAGGGAAAGATGTCACTATCCTTAGGTCCAAGGGCAATTTCTAATTTGCCTAAGGCAGTCTTGGTGGCCTTACTCCCATTATTTGTCATTGGTTTAACCTTACTGATGTGATATAATACTGGCCAAGGAATCCAGGAAGATGTTTTCTCAACTAGCATGGAAAAAGTTTTCTTTATTTACATTTTTCTTTTACTGGGTGGGGAATTGACCGCATTTAATATCCGAAACTTTACCAATGATCTTCCCATTATGTCAAGAGCTAAGCTGATATACTGAGGATGAAAGAGCCTTCATCATGTCTTTAGAATACTCAGTTAGGCCTTAGCTGAGGACTTTTTGTTTCAGGAGATAAGTATTTTTTATTGCTGAGTAAAAGTTTCTGTCATTTCTGGTTTAATATTTCTTAACAAATAACTACCAATATTTTGTAACAATAGAGTTTTTAAAACAACTTTTAATGACATACATTTTAACAGAGACAATCTGGCAAACTGTTTTTTTTTCCTTTCCGTCTATGTTTCAGACTCATTAGCAGAAAAAAGATTATGCGGTACTTTTCCTTTTCAACTATTTTCAACACACACAATCTGGAAGACTGTCCATAGTTTTGTGGGACTAGTTTGATTCTGGGTTACAAAATTAAATACTCTCCGTTCTATATTATTGCCTGGATGGAGGCAATTTTGAAGAAAGAATAATTTTCTGGCCAGATGCGGTGACTCACGGCTATAATCCCAGCTCTTTGGGAGGCAGGGGATGCAGATCACTTGCGCTCAGGAGCTCGAGATCAGCCTGGCCAGTGTGATGAAACCCTGTCTCTACTAAAAATACAAAAATTAGCCAGGTGTGGTGGAGGGAGCCTGTAATCCCAGCTACTCAGGAGGCTGAGGCAGAAGGCTCGCTTGAACCCAGAAGGCAGAGGCGGCAGTGAGCTGAGGTTGTGCCACTGCACTCTAGCTGGGCAACAGAGGGAGACTCTATCTCAAATTAATCATAATCATAATAATTTTCTGGGTACTGGCAGCGACCAGAATGCTGGATAATAAAATAGCAATAAAATGTGTTTAAGATGTTAAACAATATTTTAAAATGAATATTGTTAGGGTGTCACCTACGGTTTTTATGTTACCCTGTAAATAACTATCTTTCCATATTGTTTAATTAAAAGCACCCTCATGAGTTATATATTCTCTTTTTTAGAAGGTCACAACACAGAATATATAGGGATACATATCTGAATTTATATATAAAGCCAGGATGAAATCATCCTTAACATTTGAATCCAGGAAGGTAGGCCTTTCATAGAAAGGAGGATGTGATAAGTACAAGGAGAATGTGACAAAGACACTAAACCAGGACTGCCATAAACAGAAGAAAGGGAACTGATCTCCACTAGCAATTTTCAAACTGAGGAGAGTCTCTTAACATGTGAATCGCTTGTGCTGAAAAATGAAAGGAAGGTATGAAAGATGTAATAACATTTAGAGTGCTTTAAATTCTGCAACACTGACTCTTCAGTGTAAAAATATGAGAACAACACAATCGAGTAGATCATATATTGTTTCTACATACTGCTGTGCTAGTGAATTCATTCCTGATCTGAATGGTAAGAGCAAACGCATGGGGATGAATAATAGTGCGACATAGCTAATTAATGCCAGTTCAATCCAAGCCTCTTAGGCAATCACGCCAAATTGTACAGTGCGACGGGGTGTTTTTTATGTGACAGTGGTGTATGGGGGATTGATCTGCGAACGTAAAGATGGCATCAAGCTATGGGGCCAGAACTAACTGCTCAGCATTATGGTCGACACTGAATTACTGCTTTTTGATCTGGCAAAACTGCCACAAGACTTAACATTTCTGAAGTACTATCACAAAATGGAATTCTGAAGTAACTAGCTCATCAATCACTGATGCTACATGCTGCTTCTCAGGACATGAGGCACATATGCGAGTGTTTTGAATGTTCTTAGAGGAAAGAATTCTTTTCAAATGCTTCATTTTACACAATCACATATACCAGGTATAAATGACCAAGTAAAAATATTCTATTTTATGTGAAAATTGAATGAAATATTTGAATATAAAGTGAATTAATAAGAAGATCTTTTTCAAGTAGTTGTTTAGTAACATAGAGGCAAGACATCAAGATTACACATTTGTTAACTCATTCTGAGCAGATTATCTTTCTACCCTGCCAATTTCAAGCTAATTTTATGTTTTATGGATCCTTGAGAAAGTATGTTCTGTTTCTTGCATACAGAGTTTGTTATATTCCTTTAAATCAACCATATTAATTATATTACTCAGAGCACTATTTATTTTTGTTTATTTCTTCTAACAGTCATTGCTCAGTAACCATGAAACATTGGTGTCAGGACCCCCCAGCAAATCCCAAACATTATGCATACTCAAGATGCTTATGTAAAATGGTATGATATTTTCATATACTCTACGTATATCCTGACATATTCTTTAAATCATCTTTAGATTACTTATAATACACAAGTCAACGCTTACATATAATGTCATTAGTGTGGATTCAACCTGGTACTCAATGCAGGACAGACATGATGGCTCATGCCTGTAATCCCAAAGCTTTGGGAGGCTAAGGCAGGAGGATTGCTTGAGGCTAGGAGTTTGAAATCAGCATTAACAACATAGTGAGACTCTATCTCTACAAAAAACTCACCAGGCGTGGTGTTGCATGCCTGATTCCTAGCTACTCTAGATGAAGGCTGAGGCAGAGGATTGCTTGGGTCCAGAAGGTTGAGGCTGCAGTGAGCCGTGATCATGCCACTAACCTCCAGCTGTTGCTAAGGTATCTACTCTCACTAATGGCACCATTCTCCTCACTTTGTTTTGTAACTACCACTAGCTCTCCTAAACCCTACCCATTTTCTGATGATCTCATCATTGATCTCTTCTTCATAGATTCCATGCTCTACTTGGTTTCCTGCATACTTGATGGACTTGTCTACGGAATTTATTTTAGCACCTGGCGAATTTCTTTTTTAAACTTTCTTCTTGTTTCCATTTACTTGGATTGCATTCTCCATGTGTCTGTTGACTGCTGAATTCCTTTGATTTGTTACTCCCTAAAATAGCTGTACAGAAGCCATGTGAATTCTCTTTTCTCTTCCTTCTCTGACTGGAGAAAATGTTATTTAAAGATGGTTTTCAGAAACAGAGGGAGTAGATTCTCTGTGCCTCTCTATTTACCTGGATAGCCAAATGTGGACACTTTGTGTTATTATTATTATTTTTTTAATATTTCAGTTATTTGAATTGCATGGGGTAGGAGTTTCAACTATTTCAAAGAAAGTTTCTGTGCTTCTTTTTCAGTCTTGTTATCAGGGCACAAACTCCTCATTCAGTTCTATCCTATCCCGTTAAGGGGCCCTCAAATTTCAATGTATACATTAAAAGCAGGAACAGACTGACAAAGCTTTGGTAAAAGGCCTTTGGCCTTCAGTTTTTGCTTTCTTTTCCATTTTTGATTTATTTATTATGCACTGGAATTGTTGTTTCTTCTTTACTCTCCTCCTCTTTTTCTTCTTCTTTCTCCTCTGGTCAAGTAAATATTTCTGCCAAATAAAATTAATCTGAGTAGATTATCCCTGAAGTCTTTGAAACCAAGGCATTAATTAGATTATGTTTTCCTGCCCTGCTCGGTTTTGGTTGCTTGAGTTTTGTTTTTGTTTTCCTTTTTCCAAAAAAGCTGTGGCTATAGTATTGGAAGCCATTGCTGCTGAATGCTGAAACTCATCTTTCGCTGTCTATTTTACAGAAAACATTCCTAGGTCACCACGGTAATGGTCATTTCAGATGCTTTTCAGGAACATGGGCCGACTCCTGTCCAGTTCAAACCAGTTGAGATCACTGACCCTCCACTGTGCCAGTGCAAGTGCCCTAGAGATAGTTTCTGATATTTGAGGGCCAGAAACCCCACCCTCAGATTATGCTAATGTCACCATTTTCTGTATATATGTCCTACGAAATGCCATGAACTCCACTACAGTTGCACAAAATAAATCTGTTACTTCATTTTTCCCCACTGCCAGTCAACCCTCCCTATGCTTTAGACCTAACCCATAAATCTCCCTAAGCCTCTCTTCAGGGAGGTGGATTTAAGAGCTGTTCTCCCACCTGCTTGCTTGGTGCCCTTGTGAATGAATCTTCTCTCTTTTGCAAAACCAGTCATTCTGATTAGTTCACTAAGCATGGGCAAAACAAACCTGGACCTGCCTGGCAAACATCCTAACTACCAACAACAGGGAGCTGTTGGCCAGAAGAAAAAAAATCAACAATAATACAGAGTAAATCTTAGTTTTTTGTCTAATGATTACAAAATATCTACAAGTGATTTCATAACTATGTTCGTTTTGGGAAAGGGACATCTCCAAATGTCTACAAGGAACTTTATTCAGCATATGTAGCATCCCGTTTAAAAATGACAGTTTCACCCCATACTAGTCAGTTCAAATCCTATGTCTGCTATTTACGTTTCTGTTTGAAATGGGCAAGCTATTTAACATCTTATCTTACCTTTGTGTATAAAACTGTGCAATCACTGTACCCTGCCTCTAGGAATTTTGTTAGGCCCAGGTTCTTGGGAACCTTAAATTTGTTGGACCAAGTAACTTGTTACAGATACTAATTAATATCTGTAAAGCACTTGGCAAAAAGTACTACAAACTATATTTTTCTTTGTAATGTCTGTTTATATACTTATTAGAGGGCTAAAGAATAACTATCAAGTGACATTTCTAAAATACTCCATATCTACATGTATACTCAGTATGTTAGATCATGTTATTAAAACTACAAATGACAGTTCATTTCATTTAAAAAGATGTACCAGAACAAGAAGTTATGAAACTATCCAGAGAAGTGTAGTGGTGTCTCATTGCATACAGTCTATAATGACTGAATTTCTTCAATTGATTGTTACCCAAGCTGTGACTGTCCAGGTGCATTTCAAATAAATGTTCATTTTTCTGCCTTGTATTCAGCACCTGCTAAGGTGTATTTATTTTCCTGAATAGCTTTAAATGAATTAAAATATACATGAATGCAGTGCTATTTGTACCTGATAATCCCACTTTCAGTATATTTGAAAGGATCGTGTTATCATTTATATTCATTTTGTTTATGGATGATTGTTATAATGACACCATTGTTTAAGACGTGATTTCTAAAGATTGCTCCTTGGATGCATAATGACTATTTTTTAACATCAGTTTTCCATGCAGATAAAATATAACAGATATTTTTCCATGCCAGAATTGATTTTTACAAATGCATTTGGCCTAAAGACCAATCATCCTTGTGAATATTTTTCTTTGTACCTGTGAAATGGGAAATCTGTTTAGCAGAACTGCCATAATCAAGAATGTTATAAATATTTCAATTTAGTAAACAAAATACAAAAAAAAGTTACAATCTTTTAACAGAGTACCAAATATTTTATAGTCTTTCCTAGGAAGTTTGGTCTTTCTAGGGAGGTGTTTGTCACCCGGCTCATTTTTTACTGATCATGGTTGGAATGCAGTTTCTTAATTATGTGGCTAAATATTTATAGATTCTTGTTACACTTATAAAACATGATGTGCATAAATTATGATCATTCCAAGTGCACTGTACTCATATGTAGAAAGAAAAAACGTGAACTTCAGCATAATTTTATAAATCAATAATTTAATCATATGTAGAAACATGTCATTACACACCTCACTGTTTAATTTTCCCTTAAGACTGCTATTTAAACTACAAGAACTTCTCAGAATTTTATTTTTCATTTGCTTCTCAAATATCATCTTGCTACATTTGACTTTAAATTGGTTTAAATGATATGCAAGTGTTTCAATTTTAACTGTATGTGTATGAAACTTATGAAGCAATGTTCTGAGACCTTAATTCTCAACCTGATGAAGCTCTTGTTTTATGTTTTCTAGTCAGGACCTATTTTTAGTATCTTCTAGCAAAAATAATACTGGTTCCAGAATAATTAATCCTTTTATCTTTCAAAATCTCAGATAAGTCATTTTTATAACCACTTACTTAGTTAGACTAAATGGACACCTTAGATTCTCTAACAACCTATTTTTAAAACTATGTAATGTGTCAAAGCCAAAAGTTAAAAAAATAGCATATATAATAATTAGCTATATTAGCATAAATATGTTATAATTTAGAATGTAAATGCAGTCTATTATTTAAATAATCAGTTTGGGATTTAAATTAATTATAATGGAGACAAGAAACAGAATAATTTGCTTTTATTTTTATAAGCCTGCAAACTGTATGTCATTAAACACATGCCCACTCAAAATTCACTCACATATATAAACATGCAAATTATACATGTGTATAATTATACATGTGTAGAAACATTTTAGGAAAAGTAATACCACATCTGCTTCTAAATTTTTTATTGGATGTTGGCATTGTCTGGTTGAACAAATATTAAGTTCTAAGCTTTCTGGCATAACATATTTTAAAACTCTTGAGTGTTGCTGCCATTCTGATAAAATGACACTTTAAAAAAAATAAAAGGAAAAATCTGATACATGTTTAGGGTTTGTCTCATACGTCTGAGATGCTGATTGGAACACCACCAGCTTCAAAGAAAACCTTAGGTTCAGAATAAATAGCTGAGGGAGAAACTGACCCTTCCTGAAGTGACCTTCACATAATCACTTATATCTTTGTAGGATACTGTCTACAACTTTTAACTAAGGATATTGAATAAGCAACAAAAATAAAGGATATTTTAATTCACTTTATGAAGATAGACATTCACAAAATTTTCAAAAGCTTGCCACAGCTAAGAAAAAAGCAATTCCCCATTTTTATCCCTGTTCCTTTTCCACAATGTTCTATGTTTAATTATTTCCTTTGTGTTTTAGTTAACGGTATTTTAATGAAGTCTGTTTTAGTTAATTGCTTCTGCATTAATCTCCCCCACAAAGTTGTGAACAAGTTGAGAATAGGGATTCTATCTAATTTATATTGGAATTATCTCACACGGAGCTTTGGAACTAGTATGTGTTCAAACTAAGTGGGGAATGAATTAAGGTGATCACTTACTATTTTGCCTTTTCATGCTGCATTCCCTTCTCTTATAATGGAATATGGACAGTCGTGGAAAGGATGGGCCTCCATTTGTAAAATAGGCAAGTCTACAAGTCAACTTGTAATCAGATCAAGCTTGTAAACCTTTCCTTTGCTTTCAACCTGGAAAATAGAAAAATAAAGATTCCTTATTTACAATAGACTCAGCATTTGCTCTTTTGAGTCTGAGTGGATCTTAAGACAAGATGTGAATTTTGGTTGGCATATTAAATAATTCTCCCTTTATTGGCCTTGGTTCATGCTTGAGATCATAATTTTTGTTGCCCCAAAATAGATAAAATTGTATGCTCCAAGTTTTGTTTCCAACTACCTGGGTAAGTTTCATTCAAGTAAAAAAAATAATCATTTTATATAAAGTACATATTTTCTAAATTTTTTTGGAACATTTGGGCTCAGTATTTGGTCTGAGTATTTAGTTGCTACTGAAAATGAATTTTTAAGCTAAAAATAACTGTCACTCTCCTGGACTTCTCGAATTACCTTTCTAACTCCAAGACTTCTGTAGAGTTACTTGGATAATTCCAAACACAGGAAACCTGCTACAGGTTTTATTGCTTTACACTGTAGAATTATATATGTTCATGATGTTCCTGGACATGTCCTAGAATGGATGAACTACACGACCATTTTTTAAATGATATAAAGAGTACTAATTCAATTTAACTGCCCCAACTGAAAATGGTGTGTTCCATGAAGAATTTCATTTTGTAGATTAAGTCTAGTCAGTCCATTGTATTTTTTCTGCTGCCTTTCAAGCATGACTTTCATATAAAGTCCCTCCCTACCCTCTTAGTACAGGGCAGCAACATTGGTACAATGTTATTTTTCCTGCTGGAGTTCATTCTCTAATTTCTCTGCATTTCAGGGAATTGTCATTGGAGTTTTACTTTTAGTTTGGGTGTAAAAATGCAGCAGGAAGGGAGAGATAGCAAGGCCTGCCCTACCTTTTCAGGTGAATAAGCCAATATGAGAAGATAGTTCCATGCAAACTTGGATGCAAGTGGTTGTCTCTTGGCAAAACAGATAAAAATGAACTTGTATAACATCTGACTTCAAAGGTCTAGAAGATTTGCTTGATAACTTTTTAAAAGGATGCTGCCATGATAGTAAAATCAGTTTTCATCTTCAGACGTAGTGTTTATGTTCTTTCTTACTAAGATGTCACAGTTCAGATCTTTTTTAGCTGTCTCAATTCTATTTTCATTGCAGTCCCTATTCTCATCCCTTCTTCCAGATATTTTAGTTTCTTCATTTTCCTTTAGGCAAAACTGCAAGGAATTGCCTAATTAATTAATGGGAAATTTACTGCCTAACATGTAATAACATGTTATTATGCTAAATAAGACCTTTTGAAAGCATAGAAAGTTTTAAAAAATCCCAAAACCTTCCACACATACCTCAATGGTAGTACTTCCTGATCTTCCTGTTTTGAGCAGATTGTAAGATTCCTGGAAGTATGAGCCATGTTCTGTACTTGAGTCTTCAGTGCTCAATGCTTGGCAAGAAGATAAAATTAAAAATATTTATTATTGGGTCAGTCAATGGTTCCCAACTGGATGTGATTTTCCCCCGGGGGATATTTGGCAATGTCTAGAAACATTTTTCGTTGTCATAACTGAGGAGGGTTGCTACTGCATCTAGTGAGTAGAAGCAAGAACTGACGCTAAATATTGTATAATGCATAGGACCACCCTTCCCAAGAAAGTATTATCTAGTCCAAACTGTCAATAGTGCCTAGATTGAGAAACTCTGAGTTAAATGATGTGTTCATACTCTCAAAAAATTCAAGAAATTAAGTCATACTCAGCTATAGCCATCCAACTTTCAAAAATTACCCTGATTATCTCATTGACAAAAATAGTGTAGAAAAGAATTTGTTTTATTACAAAATGACTTCTGAGCTAAAATTTAAAAATAATTCCAATGCATGGAGTGATTAAATGACTGAATTCTTGTTTGAACAGTTTAACTAATAGATCAGGCCATCCTGAATTTGCCTGTGGTCTGAGTAATAGTACCTATCTATACCCAGCGTTTCAGTTTGTTAGAACAGAAAGCACATGAAGTTAATACTGCTTTTTAGCAAGTTGGCCTTAATTTGCCTATATTCATAGAAGTGTCTATAACTTAACCTAACCTGGCTAAAGTGGCATTGGCCACAAGAAGCAAGGATCAAAATAAGGTGAATAGATTCTTTTAAAATTATCATCACTGTTGTATACAACAGTCTCAAGGGCAGCCCCATCCTGCCAGCAGGTCAGCATCAGTGACTTTATTTTGGAAGGACAGCTTATAAATTAAGCAGTCGACCTTTATGTCAGTCAGTCAACATTGGGCCGTCCAGATCTGCCAAAGACAGTGACTTTGAGCAATGGCCACTTCACCAAGGCAGAAATGCAGTATTTATAGACCTCACGTTGTGTCTTTGCCAAAGTCTCAGTGACATTGTCTAGTTATCATTTTTTGGCGTCCATTAAAAGGCAGGAAATAATAATCAATTGCGTAGAACATTACTTGTAAAAAATACAATATCCCAGAAGTTAAAGGGCACACAAAATACAAATTCTAAGCAATATGCCTATTTTACAACCTTTTGTATCAAAGAACAACAAAAGATTAGAACTCCAAAGTAGTCAGTGATTTTTTTTCCCCACTGTGTTATTGCACAGATGTAAAAATAAAGTCCTGAGACTAAGAAGCTACTACCAGGTCATACACATACTGGGGTCTCTTGATAATTAGCACTTCTCATTATCTAGTTAAATAGTCTCGGCATTGTATAATAAGGCCTACATAACTGAACATGTGAGTTAGGCAATATTATATTTATAGCTAAAATATGACATACAGGGAATGTGGCTGCATGTAAGATACTCTCTCCAAATGTGGCAAAAGTTGGAAGTAATCAGAACCTCAAATGATAATAGTATTGACATAAGTAGAAATCTTGTGTATCTGCCTAAACAAAGGACTAATTTAACACAATTATCACATATTTATTAAACACTGACAGCACTTTGGAGACGCAAGTGCAAATCAGGCACAGATATAACACTAAGGGAGTTTACAGACAATTGATAACGTTAGAGAAGATGTATGTATAAGTTAGGTACACTCAAGTTAGGATAATTTGGGAAGGATTTATTTGCAGATGGACTTATTATCAAGGTGGGGGCAGTGTGTAAGGAAACACAAGTAGAATGGAAGTATCAATAGTTGAGAAAGTGTCAACCTTGGTCTGAATGTAGACGGGAGGATGAAGTCACGTTAACTTAGAAAGAGAGAGTCATTAAAGTACAGATAGCTCTGGAAACAAAATACCTTTACAATTACCCAAGCTGGTGTATTGGTAGAAGACATTGCATTAAATGGTGTACTGTATCAGGTGTGGTGCATGAGACATATTGGGTAAAGGTAGCTATAAGTACTTATAACTTGTGGGTCAGCTAAGTGCTATTGCCTTAGAAAAACAAAAGGAAAATGTGGCACATATACACCATGGAATATTATGCAGCAATCAAAAAATGATGAGTTCATGTCCTTTGTAGGGACATGGATGAATCTGGAGAACATCATTCTCAGCAAACTGACACAAGAACAGAAAATGAAATACCGCATATTCTCACTCATAGGCGGGTGATGAACAATGAGAACACATGGACACAGGGAAGGGAGTACTACACACCGGGGTCTATTGGGGGAAATAGGGGAGGGACAGCGGTTGGGGAGTGGGTGAGGGATAGCCTGGGGAGAAATGCCAAATGTGGGTGAAGGGGAAGAAGGCAGCAAAACACACTGTCATGTGTGTACCTATGCAACTATCTTGCATGTTCTGCACATGTACCCCAAAACCTAAAATGCAATAATCATAATAATAATAAAAAGAAAAACTCAGAGTGATTTACTGCTAATTGAAAGCTAAGTGTGAAAGCTAGGGGGCTTTTACCATACAAAGAAATTTTCACTTTCTGAAGTTGAGTCAGAGAAAGCTGAGGATTAGGTCCGGGACTTAATCCCAGGAGTGGCCGAGCTTCAGAGATGGTTTCACTCTGAATATAAGTAGGTTTGCTATGCTCAGACCAAGGCTTCAGTTAGGAAAGATTGTAACCTTGTCACATGGGATGAGGGCATCTGGATTTATTGGACCTAGAATTCCCTAAATTTCCCCAAGCCTTGAGGGTTGAAGTGGCTTATTCCTTCCTATTTAGGGCTAACAGTCTGCCTTTCTTTTGCAGATGATGGAGAGGCTTCCTTCATGCGTCTCAAGATCTGTTACCAGTTGTCCTATTGGTCTCGGATTAAGTCATGATATAACCCAGCTAGAGACAAGCAAGGCCTAATTAACGGGGAATTTGAGAATACTT
>CM052665.1:5076180-5092133 GCA_028533165.1 Leontopithecus rosalia
AACCTCTGTCTCCCAGGTTGAAGCGATTCTTGTGCCTCAGCCTTCTGAGTAGCTGGGATTAGAGATGCAGGCCACCATGCACAGGTAATTTTTGTAATTTTTAGTAGAGACAGGGATTTTGCCATGTTGGCTAGGCTGGTCTCAAACTTCTGACCGTAAGTGATACACCCAACTCAGCCTCCCAAGCTGGGATTAGAGGCATGAGCCACTGCACCTGGCCAATATCTATATTTGATTTTTGTTTCCAATGTTGTGTACCTACAAAATTAGTAAAATCTGTGTTTATTTGTGGATCTAATATTTCAACCAATGAACTTTATTTTATGAAATAAAGTCAACTGAAATACGTTGAATAGTTTATATGCATATATATATATGTGTGTGTGTGTATATATATATATATTTCAGCCTTATAAACTATATTCAGTTACTGAGTGATATTAAAAGTAATATTGCTAACCAACAACAACAAAAACTAACTACTTATTGAGAGTCTATTATGTGCCAGATATGGGGTTAGAAAAATGGCATGCAAAATCAAAACTAATGTTTACACATTTGAAGTAACTTCTTGGAAGACAAACCTAAATTAAGGAATATCCTTACAACTCCTTTGAAATAGTTTCTTTTCACCTACATTATTAAATAAACATGGAGGTTAAAATTACCTTATTAGTTTAAGGGGAATGTGTAAAATGTAATCACTTCTCAGGGTTACCATTTTCAAATTTCTGTCCTTCACTTAAGCACAAAAAATGTCTAGGTAGTTTCACAATCAAACTTTCTTTCCAACATGAAATTTAATCACGTTTCATAGAATAATGCCTTCCCTGCTTGCTATGAATGATGAAATCACGATTACTGCTTACTGGAAATTGTCTCATCGGGCTTTGGCCTCTGTGATATGAATATAAGCATGATAAAATATTAATTCTAGCCTAAGGTTCTTTTTTATTCTACCTGTGCAGTTAATATAAAAACAAAATATTCTGGCAAAAAATAAAAGGATGAGAATGATAGCTAGGGTTTTCTTAGATGGGGAAATGTGGCAGGTTGCTGTTGATAACTTGAGATGGCTATAATAAAATAACACCAGAAAAAAAATTAGGAGATTCGTAATTGCTTACCAAAAAATGAATGAAACCTCTAATTGTGGAAAATTCCCAGTGTCTCAGGTACATCATCTTTTATTGGTATCTATAATTGACCTCTTTGACCTTGGCTACAAACATAGCTATTACTCTTTTACTACTTCCCTCTCTAGGGGGTGGTAGAAACTCTTGCCAGTCTGCTCTGCTCTTCTGGCTTCAAAAGAAAGTTGGACATACAAGTTCTCTTAATTACTCGATCCACAAAATGTATTTGGGGACCTATTGCTAATGGACTGGGGAGTGCTGATAGATTAGACCCTCAACATCCATCTAACGCTCTGCTTTTTTCTTTCTCTTTGTCATCCCAGGATGTTGAGATTCCTTCTGTGATACAAAATACACACACACACACACACACACACACACACACACACACACACGAATAAATTTTAAAATTGCTCTGTGGGGATTCTTTCAAATGTTCTACTTTGAATCAGTCTATCAATTTCTCCACTGTTTTAAAAAGTTCCTCTGAGATTGTGATAACTGATTAACTGCCATGGGGTGTTGGGAGGTCATTTCAGAAAAAACGTGAGGGGAGCAGTAAAGTTATAAAGTGGAACGGCTCTTGATCATTATTTCACAACATTGTCTTATTACAAAAAACAGAGTAAGAGAAAAAAGAAATACACAAATTCAACTTACATCCAATAGTGTATATTACTCGTGATATACCTCCGAGCAAGGTGATATAATAATATATCAAAGGATTTTACTTGCCATGTCATCCAACACTCCTTACTCTGAAGGTAAGAACAGAAGAAGCCCAGAGAACGTAGATAGTTATTCTAATGTTATATATATCCTTCTGTCAAAATGTATTCTAGAACTTAGTTCTCCATTTTTTGACCTATCTCATTGTCAGACTTGTTACTATTTTGAGGTATTGCTGTATGCTCCTGGACAAACCCTGGTCTGATTTTCCCAGCAATGGCTTCCTCTCTAGTTTTTTTTTTCCTCTTTATCACTTAAAGAAATATAATCAGTGTAAAGAAAACCAGAAAGAAAAAGAAACAAAAGTACAACTAGCGATGATAATGTACACATGCTCAAGTGTTTCCTTTATCCTTCCAAGTAATTAAACACTGAGGTATTCATACCTTCTTTCATGTGGAATATTAATTGTAATAAATAAAGCATACCTTGGAGATACTGTGAGTTCACTTCTAGATCACCTCAAAAAAGTAAATATTGAACTAAAGCCAGTCACACAACTTTTCTTCATTTCCCAGGACATATGAAAGTTATACTTATACAATATTGTACCCTGTTCTGTGTTCAACAGCACAATGTATTAAAAAAATGCATGTATCTTAATTTAAAAATACTTTATTGCTTAAAAATGCTAATGATCTGCCAGGTGTGGTGGCTCATGCCTGTAATCCCAGCACTTTGGGAGGCCGAGGTGGGTAGATCACGGGGTCAGGAGATCGAGGTCAACTGACCAACGTGATGAAACCCTGTCTTGACGAACACTAGAAAAATTAGCCAGGTGTGGTGGCACACACCTGTAGTTCCAGCTACTTGGAAAGCTGAGGCCGGAGAATGGCTTGAACCTGGGAGGCGGAGGTTGCCGTGAACCTAGATTGTGCCACTGCACTCCAGGCTGAGTGACAGAGCGAGACTCCATCTTAAAGAAAAAAAAAACTGCTAATGAACACCTGAGCCTTCAGGGAGTCATAACTTTTAGTTAGAGGAAGGTGTTTCCTCAGTGCTTATGGCTGCGTATAGATCAGGATGGTGTTGGTAAAGGATGTGGTGGCTGTAGCAATTTCTTAAAATATAAGAAAAATTAAATTTGCCTCATCAATTGACTTTTCCTTTTTTGAAAGATTTCTCTGTAGCATGTGGTGCCATTTGATAGCATTTCACCCAAATTAAAACTTCTTAAAAAATTGGAGTCAATCTTACGAAACTCTTCTACTGCTTTCTTAACTCAGTTATATATATTTTTTTCCTTTTTTATGGCACTTTAGGTTTGGGGTACATGTGCAGATCATGCAGGATTGTTGCATAGGTACACACATGGCAATGTGGTTTGCTGCCTCCATTCCCCCATCACCTACATCTGGCATTTCTCCCCATGTAATCCCTCCCAACCTCCCCCTCAACCCGCTGTCCCTCCCTTGGCCCCCGTCCAACAGACCCCAGAGTGCGATGTGCCCCCTCTGTGTCCCTGTGTTCTCATTATTCAACATCACCTATGAAATAGAACACACAGTGTTTGATTTTCTGTTCTTGTGTCAGTTTGCTGAGAATGATGGTTTCCAGATTCATCCATGTCTCTACAAAGGACACAGACTCATCATTTTTGATGGCTGCACAGTATTTCATGGTGTATATATGCCACATTTTCCCTGTCCAGTTTATCATCAATGAGCATTTGGGTTGGTTCCACGTCTTTGCTATTGTCAATAGTGCCACTATGAACACACATGTGCATGTGTCTTTATATTAGATTTATAATCCTCTGGTTATATACCCAGTAATGGGATTGCTGGATCAAATGGAATTTCTATTTCTAGGTCCTTAAGGAAGTGCTACACTGTCTTCCACAATGGTTGAACTAATTTACACTCCCACCAACAGTGTAAAGGTGTTTCTATTTCTCCACATCCTCTCCAGCATCTGTTGTCTCCAGATTTTTTAATGATTGCCATTCTAACTAGCGTGAGGTGGTAGCTCAATGTGGTTTTGATTCGCATTTCCCTAATAATCAGTGATGATGAACGGTTTTTCATGTTTGTTGGCCTTATATATGTCTTCTTTTGAAAAGTGTCATTCATATCCTTCACCCACTTTTGGATGGGTTTGTTTTTTTTTTCTTGTGAATCTGTTTTAGTTCTTTGTATGTAATTTTTCAAAGGTGTTAACTTTATTAACCTGCAGCATTCATCATTTTAAGAGTATATAAAAACAGTCAAAATGGATCAGAACCAAGGTTTGCAATGCTCTTAATTATCTTCAAAAGTATTGATAATTACTGTTTATCAACAGTATTTAATGTTTTGAGTCAGTCTTAACAAACTGGCAATATAACTAACAATACATAATGATAAGTGTTGTTCTTGATTAAAAAGCAAATTATTCTTTCTAGTTACAGTTTTTCAAAAAAGTTTACTGTAAAAATATTTTCCTTCTTTATATATTTCCCTGCCATGATAATGTTAAAACACTTTGACATCCTCTTCAAACTTTAAGGGTGAAAAGTATAACATTCCATTTTAGTTGAAACATTCCTTCACACAGCCAACATATTTTTTCAAGGCACTCTAATAACTCTTGAGGATATTACAAGAAAAATGTGCCTCTTGCCTACTGATCTTCTAGTCATATTTCCCCTCAAACTTTTGTAAATTAAAAATTGTTATAATTTTTTTTGAAACTTAACTTTCCATGGTACAGTCCTCAAGTTACTTTTATTTAGAGCCCCTCTTTCAGTTTCAACTTGCTGAGCAGGCAAACAACTGCTTTTGGTTTCTATGGAAACTGGATTCCTGTGGCTCTGTGTAGGCATTCTCTTTCCACCAATCTTTTGTTGTGTTGTGGTATCCATTGATTTAGGTGAAAAAATACAAGTTATATTTCTCTTTCCACCAACCTTTTGTTGTATTTTGGCATCTAGTGATTAAGGTGGAAAAACACATCATGGTGATTCTTCCATGATGGATATGATGTGGTAATAACAGGCTGGGATCTAGTGTGACCCAGGGAACTGAAAGCCTGGAAGGTACACCGAGAAATCCACAGTGTGTTTTATACAAATTGTATGTTGTCCTTGTAACTTTTGTAGCAGAGTCTTTATAGATCAGAAGTGAATGATTTTCTGCTGCACGAGATAACAAGTAGGAACCTTCCTGAAAGCTACTTAATTTCTTTAGAATGTGTTGGAGGATGTTAAATAAATTGGAAGTCTTGAGTACTGAAAACTTTTTTTTATTCTTCTGAGGTAATTTCTTCCAGTAGAAAAAGCTTTGAAGTAAATGCATCAATTTGCCCAACATAAAATGAGCTGTTGGAATGCAATAAACTTTCAATCCGTAAGAGACAAAGTTCACTTTCAGTCAGATCTTCAACTCTGTAACAAGCTTGATACTCTCCTTTTGGTAGTACATAAACTGGAAATTGTCTTCTGATTTCCATTTTTTAGAATGCGGTCTTGTCTCTACTTGGACCAGACACTGCAGCACACAAGTCACAAGAAGTCTTGCAGCCTAAATAGCTTATGAACAAAATTTTCTTCCTGAGGAGTTACGTGTTCCAATGTATCTTCAACATAGTCCTGAGGTTCGTATGACAGTCATCGTTTATGCTCATGAAATGCAGATGGCCATCCAGATTTCTGCCAACTAGAGGAGTCTGAAGGAACAGACAATTGCTCAGAAGCAGAAGGCTGTTCAGAATTTTCTAAATTTAGTAAGGGCAATTTGGGTTCTTTTCTGGAAATTGGCTTTAAGAGCTCATCCTGCATGTTTAAAATCTCTCCAACTGGATCGAATTTTTCATATACTCGTCTGATAGGTTTTTTAAAACACATGACTCTTCTGGACTAGAAGCAATGTTATTCTGGTTTCCTATAGAAGCCTGTCCTTAGAAAGAATTTGGACTAGCTGGTCTAGAACTTAAGTTAGAACCCACAACAGCTGTCTTTCCATCACTATTATCTTTACACTCTGTATCAATGATTAAACACTCCTCATCTGTATCCCTGCTGCAGATTAACTGTATCTTCAGTTTTAGCTGCTTCTGATCTAACAGTCTTTTCCTTTGAGTTGTCTAGGTTTTCCAGAACATTGGGTCTTTCACCATCAGCATGTACTGCATCAATAATCATATCATTTTTATTATAAGTTTCAGTTTCCTGAGAATTTTCTAACTGTAAGGCATCAGATGTTTTCAAGTCACTGTCTTGCATCAAAGACTTGTTAGAATTTGATGCCTTATCACGATACAAATTCCTGATCATCTTTATTTTTTCACTCCATCAATACCAGCGACCAGTTTCCTTTTTGCAGTTATTCCATCAGAATCTGAGATAAACTTCTAGAATTAGCAGAAATGTCTAGTGCACTTGGTGCCACAGGTGTAGTCTGCTTTGGGGGCTGTAGGAGAATCTGTCATGTCGGGTACTGTGGAAGTACTTGCTGGACTTGGTGAATTTCATGCTTTAGTGGTGGTTACTCCAAAAGTTTCAAGTTCTGTGACATCATCATCAAAATCCAGATACAAGTTTACAAGTCTCAGTTTTTCAGCACTCACTGACTTCACAGGACATGTTCATTTCAGACGTAAACTCTTCAGATCTGTCCATCAAGAATGCAGAGACTGTAACAGATGTGTTTTTGGACGTCGTAAATTTTAATGGAACTTCATGAAAGATTTGATTTCTCTCTCCTAAAGTTATTTTCTTTCAGGGAAGTGGTGAATTAATATACATTAACTGACTTTGAACCTGCATTGAATAAGCACTGGAATTTCCCACCGTTCTTTGTATGTTGGTTCATGATAATTTAATAAGGTAAATAATGATTGACTAGTTAGAGCTGTCTCAGGGTGATATCTTGAAACAAGCTTCTCTGCATTTGGATCTTTACAAATATAATACATAGTTTCAGCTGTTTGTTCTGGCATTTTCAGTGGTAGATATATTGTCTTTTGAGAGCTACGACTTTATAGGCCTCGAGGGAAATATTGTTTTCACATATTTTGCACTGCCCAGTACAAGAAGAGTTTCTTTCTAACTTTAATCCCATCTGTATTCTGAAAGGGAAGAATCCCATTAAACTGATGACCTCATGGAGAGTATCAAATCTGGATTCCTAGTCACTTATTCAATGCAAGCTCTCCAAATTTTCTTTGTGAAGAGATGGGCATTCTCAGAAAGCATATTATAATCCCACACGTAATTGTTTGCAGAAGGCTGCAAAAACATTAGGAACTCAGTAACTTCTTCGTTCATGTGTTTTTTCATATCCAAGTACTGAAATAGTCATTTTTATTTATTCCAACATCTTTTGAATGTGCAGAAATCTTTGCATATTTAACCAAAAAGTCCACATAATTCCTCTGCTCTCTCTGTTGGATAAAACACATTGTTCTTTTAAATTTGGAGCCATGGAATGATCTTTAAAATTTTCTAGAGAGAAAAACATCTTAAGGCCATTCCCGATTCGGTCTTGGTTCGCTAATGACCTTCTTGAAGCTCATCTTCCTGGATTTCTGCTTCACTCTAGCTCACGCTTCACAGCTGCCTGGCTGCAAAGGCACCAGTAGAAGCAGGATTTCTCCAGAATTTACTCAAATCGTTGTCCGTGGTGGCTCTTGCCCAGGCTGTAGCCACACACCAGACACGCTCCACCTCATTCCTGACATTGTCGCATGCATCTGGGAAAGAGCATACTCAAGGGCGTGGCCCAAGTTATGTAATTTTCGTTGTCATTTCAATAATGGTCCGTCTTCCGTAGAAAGATTTTGTCTCTGAAGAAACCACTGCTTTAGGTATTCATAGAAGCAACTCCTAAGATGCTCAAATTTTACCACAAGGTTGTAGTGTTTTCGTCACATCCTCAGATTCCATTTCTAATTCTAGTTCTCTTGATATTTTTACCATATCTGTAGTTACTTTCTCGGTTGAAGTCTTGAACCTCTCAAAGTCAACCGTGAGGGTTGGAATCCTCTTTTTCTAAGCTCCTGTTAATGTTGATATTTTTCCTTCTTACATGAATCACAAATGTTTTTAAGTATCTAGAAGAATGAATCCTTTCCAGAAGATTTCCAATTTATTTTGCAGATTTAAGTAGTTTATGGGATCCATTAGAGGAATCACTGTGATCACTGTTTATGGCAATTGTAGCCTTATAAAATATATTTCTTAAATAATTAGACCTGAAAGTCAAACTATTCTTTGATCTATGGGCTGCAGAATCAATGCTGTGTTAGGAGGCATGAAAACGTTAGTCTCCTCGTACATCTTTGTCAAAGCTCTTGGTGACCAGGTGCATTGTAAATGAAAAGTAATCATTTCAAAAAATCTTTCTAAGCTCTAGGTCTCAGGCCATGTGTAAACAGATGTGTTGTCATTCAGGCTTTGTTGTTTCATTTGTAGAGCACACGCAGAGTAGACTTAGCATTGTTCTTAAGGGCTGGGATTGTCAGAGTAGTAAACGAACATTGGCTTCACCTTATAGTCATCAGCTGCACTGTCCCCTAAAATGAGAGTCAGCCTTCTCGTTGAAGCTTTGAAGCTAGATAGTGATTTCTCCTCTCTAGTTATGAAAACTCTAGGTGGCGTTCTTCCAAAAAAACGTGGTTTCTTCTACGTTTAAAAATCTATTGTTTAGTGTAGCCACTTTTCATCGGTTATGTTAGCTAGGACTTTGGGATAACTTGCTATAGTTTCTCCATCAGCACTTTTTTGCTTTGCTTGCAATTTTAAGCTATGGAGAAAGCTTTTCCCCTTAAATCTCATGAACCAACCTCTGCTAGTTTCAACCTTTTCTCCTGCAGCTTCTTCGTCTCTCCCAGTCTTCATAGAATTGAAGAGATTTGATGACTCGCCCTGGATTAGGCTTTGGCTTAAATAAATGTTGTGGCCGGTTTGATCTTCTATCCAGTCCACTAAAACATTATGTCAGCAACAAAGCTGTCGTGCCTTCTTATCATTCATGTGTTCATTGGAGTAGCACTTCTAATTTCCTCCAAGAAGTTTTCCTTTGCATTCAGAGTTGGGCTCACGGGCATGGAAGGCCTAACTTTCTCTTTATATTGACTTAGACTTCCTCACTAAGCTTCATCTTTAGCTTCATCTTTTTTAGCTTTTGATTTTTTAAGTAAATGATGTGCAATTCTTCCTTTCACTTGAACTGTTAGACACCATTGTGATGTTATTAACCGGCCTAATTTCAATACAGTTTCCTGTTAGGAAATAGTGATGGCCAAAGAGTAGGAGAAAGTAAAAGAATAACTGGCAGAGGAGTCAGACCATGCACTACATTTACTGATTGTGTTTGCCATCTTAACGTGGATGTGGTCCATGGGGAACCCAAAAACATTTGCAATAGGGGAAAAAGATCACCAATCACAAATCAGTATAGCACGTGAAATCATAATGAAAACATGTTTTAAATTGGCAAGAATTACTAAATGACACAGAGACATGAGGTGAGTACACACTGTTGAAAAAGTGGTTTTCATAGCCTTTCTTGACATAGGGATTCTGCAGACCTTCAATTTGTAAAAACAAAAAAAAACAAAAAAACACAATATTTGCAAAGTTCAATAATTTTGAGTGTAATAAAATGAGGTATGCGTGTACTAGGAAGACCTATTCAAGAAGAGAAGATGACCCTCTCTAAAAGTGGAGGTTGATTTAATGTAGCAAATACAGTATGCTTCATCATAATGTTGCTGAATTGGCTACTAAAAGATTTTATAGATATATAAAAATTATAATATGATGTAAGAGCCTTTGAAACAGATAATTTCAAGCTCTTAATAAAAACATTACATTAATTCTATGAAAGTAATCATTAACATCTGAAAAGTAAAATATTTGATTTTAAGACCCTAGAGATTTATGGAAGTTTTCACTTTTATAACAGAGACTAAGGGTATAATTTTAGTCCCTCTCTGAATTAGAGGATTTAAGATTATCTGTTCTTAGAAGAATATGATATAATGAAATGGGCATATTGAAAACATTCATATAAAAGAAAGCAGTCCACAATGTTTAAATTGTAAAAGAATTTCTAGTTCTTTTTGAAAATTTTAACGTTTCTATGCTACCTGAGGGAACATTTGAAAATTTGAAAGGCCTTTTTATTTTTGGTAGTGGTATTGCTGGTGTGATATACGTTATGCAACATCTAGGAACAATATTAGCATTTTAAATTAGCCCAGTAGTTTGTTCTTTCCTCCTTTTTTTTTCTCTTAGAAAGTCGAAATTTAGCCTTTCTTTGGGACTGATTTTGTAATGTATTATTTCTATTCATGATGGCTTTGAGGAAAACTCCTGAATATCAGCATTGCTTAGTTTTTCTCGGTTAATATAGCCTCCCCTTTGGATGCATATAATTCATATTGATATTTAAGAGCTTCATATAAAAAATGTATTGAGTGAGTATCTTTGGCTATCTGTGGGAATCTGAGAAAAAATTGATCTTCCCTCGCAGTAACAGCCCCATTTGATTCACTGTTTTTTAATATGTAGGGAGCACTGTAGCACACAAAGTGCAGAAGTAGACATGAAAGGTTAGTGATTTGCTTTTATAAGACATGCCCTCCTTAATCTGTTATACTAATGCCTTTCATAGCATCACCCTGTAAGATAAGGAACTTAAGGCCGTGTTTTAATAATGCAGCCTCATTGAGCATTCTGAGAAAAAGCTTCAGTCGGAGTCATAGAGTGAAGACTAAATAATAGCTGGGGTCAATAAAATCTGAAGTAATTATTTCAAAATATGGTTTGGATTAACAGATTTTGCAGCTCATGTGCCTTGCTTCCCACTATAGCTGAAGAATGTGAAGAGATTTTTGTATAATAGTCAGTTGAATACCAACTTATATACATTCATGGATACAAAGGTCATTATCGTGGGTGGCATTGAAAGTATCATTTGTCACCAGTGGCTGCTGTCACACGTCATTCACATTTGGCATCACAGATAAATGGTTTTATGCCAGTCTTTTTTGTGGTCTAAAAACACGGACCCAATGAGTCATTTACGAAATAATAAATATCTTATTTTGTGCATTATTTCCAATGGCACGTGGCAAGCGATGATTTAGAATGGCATAGGATTTTATTATTACGATTACCTTGTAACAGTGCATGTTGGATGATAAGGGTATTGCAGACCATCGAATGCTTGACATTACCGTGTTTTAGTACTTTAAGAGAACTCGTATATCTTGAGAGTGCCTTAGGATTAAAGCTAGGCACTCAGAAGTGCAGTCCTCAAACATTTTGAGGAAAATGTTTGCTGTAAGCATATACAAGCATATTTTACAATGTGCTTGTAAAATAGAAAGAAAGAAAAATGCAGAAACACAACAAAAAATAGCAAAAAGAGATAGATGAATGAGGAGAGACATATTTGAGGTGGACCAATTGGAAATGCATTGGTCTCTGTAGAGTTTAGCCCGCCATGTATAGTATATTTCTCTTCTATTAGGAAATGCCTCTGCTATAGTAGAAGGAGCCCTATGCGTTATAGCTGTTTTCTAAGGAAATCAGATGGATGTGTTTTCATCTGTTCATATTTACCCAGGCCCCTTTATGACCAAAGTCATTTACTGATTTCCAAAATGATTAGTTGGGGTCACAGGTGCACTGAATACACTTTACCAAGATAATTGTTACAGAATGTTGAGATAGGGCTTAGCACATAATAAGGGCTGGAAAAATGTACATGAATAGTATTATTCACCTTTGTGATGCATCATTTTATAAAAATAACAACAAAACAATCACACATTCACAGCCATTCAGCCAGTATTTATTTAGCTTGGTATTATATTGAACGTGTGTGTGTGTGTGTGTGTGTGTGTGTGTGTGTGTACGTATATATGATATAGATAAATGATTAACACAATGACCTATAAGGCAAGTACTGTTACAAATAATTTACAATACTCAATAACTATATTACTGATAAGAAAAGTGAGGCACAGAGAGATTAGGTATCTTTGCCTATCACCTAAATTATTACGAGCATGCTAATTTAAATCTAAAAAAATATAGTTATTTGACTCTATGTTCTCTAATCCACATTTTATTAGATTTCATGTACTATAACTTTATTTTAATTTTGTAGAGATGCTAGTATCAATCTTTAGGTGAAAATTCTTTTATTTCTACCATAAATTCTGGTCATACTCTCCCAGCAAATTATTTCCATTCATTCATATTTCTGCAGCTGCTGACAGAGTGGAGAAAAACAAACTCAATTTCTCCTACTACACTTTCACAACATGCTTCTGATACCAGAGGTGCAGAGGTTTACCCCCACACCTTAAGCTAACAATCAATTCTGAAACAGATACCAGATACCAGTTCCCTCCAGTTCAATTCAACTCAATTCAATTCTGACACTGTCTACCTGGGAATAGCCTCAGATTTCACAGGTTGAAGGCTCAGCCCAAAGATTACCCCTCACTTCTGATGTCAGTCACAAACCCCAGGTTGCTTTATCTGTGCTTCTGACAGGCTGGCTGTAAATCCAGGTTCCCAGGGTTCCTTCCTTAGGTTTGATTAATTTGCAACAGCAGCTGACAGAACTCAGCAAAATGCTTACTTATTTTTACAGGTTTATTATAAAGGACATTACAGAGGATACAGATGAAGAGATGCATAGGGAAAGGTATAGGGGAAGGAGTTTGGAGATCCCATACTTCTCATGTGCCACCCTTTAGGAATGCCACATGTTCAGCTCTCTTTAAATTCTCCAAATCCAGTCCTTTTAGGTTTTAAATGGAAGCAATATTGCATAGGCGTAATTTATTAAATCACTGGCTATTGGTGGTCAACATGTCCTTTAACACCGCAAGTTCCCTCCCTGACGATTGAGGTGTGGGACTGAAACCCTCTAATCCTGACTTGGTTTTTTCTGGTGGCTGGCTCCCATCCCAAAGCTCTCTAGGGATTTCCAGACAGTAGTCATCTCATTAGCAAACAAACAAACAAACATCACTTTGAAGATTCTAGAGATTTCACAAGTTGTACACAAGAGGATGAGGACCAAATATATATTTCACAATGTTACACTGATTCGTCTTCCTAATCTCTGTTGCTCTAATCAATCTCTCTCACCATTAATGGAGATTTAACTTCATAAAAACATGCAAAAAGTTTTATGCATGACCATGTTCTTCACATAATCAGTGTTACTCAAGTGACAACTTACCAAAGACCCTGAGACTTGTGTGGACCTTTATTACAATGGTTCCCACTCCATATGTTATGAGAAACTCACTTGCTCCTTGCCCTTTGCTGTTGATGGTGCTGAGGAGGTATATATTTCTATTGAGCACATATATTGTTCCAATTGCCTATTTCCTTTACATTCAAAATTTCCACTGTGAATCTTGTCTTAAAAGTTTCTTCTTTGTCATTTTCCTGAATTTTGGATTCTACCCCATTTTCTCTTTATCTTAAAGTGCCACTTCTCTAAAATATATTACTTAATCTTAATATACTATTGAAAAAAATTTTAATTCATATTTGGATGCAAAGAAGAGAAATACATATTACAGTTAATACTGGCAATAACTTAAATTGTAATATTAGACATCACTGTGCAAAAAAATTGTCAGGTATGTTTTACCATGTGTGCTGCACCCCATAGCCCTTAGCCTCTTGCTATAATTTTGAAATTCCCCTTCGGAATATTTCTTCTCCTCTTCAAATTTTCTCCCTTTTCTGAAAGAATACTGAAAATATTAAATTCTTTCTACTCTATTAAGACAAGCATTTGTTTTTATTTATTTGATCTACAATGGGAATGAGTAACCTCCATTTTAGCTAAGGCGACACTAAAGCATACTTGATGAGATTTTTCTCCCGGCTTAATTGTCAAAGTCCCCGTTTCTCTCTGAAAAGGGTCTTGGATTGGAAGATGCGTTATATGGTCATCCTAAACAAGTATTTCTGGTGATTCTGGCACAGTTGACTCATGAACATAAACTGCTCTAACGTTTTTCCTAATTGAGGAAGGAGAACACCAAGTCACCTTTCCTCCTTGAGTGAGGCCATGTGTGGCTGTCTTATGAAATACAAAAATGGTATAAAATAAAATATAAATATGTAACTAAATGTTCGAAATATGCTCTCTCTCTGACTAATATGTTGGTTCTTTACTTGTATTATACTCTTTCATTGCTCGGCAAGCCTTGATGTCTGCAAAGGGCTTTACAAACTGGAAGGCCATTACTAGCACCTGAGGCATTCTATTGAGTATTGATAAGATCTAAACCCCAGCCAGGTGAAACTGCCATGTTCATTGTCTCTGAGTGTGTGTAACACAGATGTTCAGAGATGCTTTCCATGACCATAAAAGGGGACTTAAATTTCAAATGATCTCTAAATATGTGTTAACAAGGAACTTTATTTTACCTCTTTTCTTCTCCAATTTGTTAATTGGTTGAAAAAATGAAAAATTAAAAAACTAAAAGTAATTTGAAAGTTTCTAAGATTAATCTTCCTTCAAGGGATTCAAAGAAAGAAAATATACACATATGGGAAGTATGGGACACATTTTAATCAAATACCTTGCTATGGATTTTCATATTAATTGAATTATAAAGTTAACATATTTCCAGGAAACCTAAATTGACCTACTAAAATGGTAATAAACCTTGAAGAATAATGCTGATGTTCATAGGATTGCCTCGGTGATGTGTGCAATGAGGAAAAAAGAAGCCATTAGTTTAAAGTAGTATTTTCATTAGCCTTTGCAGAATCTGTACATTTTATTTTTTTAATAAAAGTGTTTTTGTGACTTGTCTCAGCAATAAATTTTAATAAAATTATCGTGTTTATAAGCTTAGGTAAAATATTCACTGTGAAGAATGTACACTGAAATAATAGTTAAGGAAGTGCTGATTGGAAAAATATTCCATACCACTCCTAAATACCAATTTGCCATACATGATTTCACAGGCATAGGCTGTTCTTTATATAGATGTGATATAGTTCTGTAGCATGTAGTTGCACGCATACTAAATACCCAGGGGAAAATGTCACAATTTACTGCCTTGCTGTTCTTTTAGAGTTCATTTCAATGCTTACAACGGTGCTGATTTGCTGCCTCGTGCCTCCTCTGTATCTATCTTCAGCTGCGGATATATGGGTTAATAACACCCTGGGGAAATCTGGCCCACAGTGAATTTGTTTAGTCTTTACATTCTCACATCTGTTGAAAATCATTATTGGCATTTTCTTTTTTTCTTTCTTTTTTTTTTTGAGACGGAGTTTTGCTCTTGTTTCCCAGGCTGGAGTGCAATGGTGCAATCTCGGCTCACCGCAACCTCCGCCTCCTGGGTTCAGGCAATTCTCCTGCCTCAGCCTCCCGAGTAGCAGGAATTACAGGCATGCACCACCATGCCTAGCTAATTTTTTATATTTTGAGTAGAGACGGGGTTTCAGCTTGTGGACCAGGATGGTCTCGATCTCTTGACCTCGTGATCCACCCCCCTCTGCCTCCCAAAGTGCTGGGATTACAGGCTTGAGCCACCGCGCCCGGCCTACTGGCATTTTCAATTTGTTTATGAGGCAAAACCTTTAATGTCAGCCAGCAAGTTTAGGTAGCATGTCTTATGTAAATCATCTCTACAGCCATACCTTATATAGCATGACCAGGAGAAACCACATTTGTTTTAGACAACAAAGCACAGGCATTTACCGTATTAATAGCTTCTGTAATGACTGAGGCATAAATACTGTTGTTTGTTTTTAAAGAAGAAATAAATATGTTTCCAGAAGTCACAGTAGGACTAATTTTGTGGGATTCAGGAGACAGAGAAATATCATAGAGAGAGAATAGATGTTTAAACCAAAGCATGCAGTTCAAATTCTGAACTTTCTTTTTACATGTATATTATTCTAAAGGCGCGGTGGCTCAAGCCTGTAATCCCAGCACTTTGGGAGGCCGAGGCGGGTGGATCACGAGGTCAACAGATCGAGACCATCCTGGTCAACATAGTGAAACCCCGTCTCTACTAAAGATACAAAAAATTAGCTGGGCCCGGTGGCGCGTGCCTGTAATCCCAGCTACTTGGGAGGCTGAGGCAGGAGAATTGCCTGAA
>CM052665.1:5092233-5149524 GCA_028533165.1 Leontopithecus rosalia
TGGGCCATTGCGCTCCAGCCTGGGTAACAGGAGCGAAACTCCGTCTCAAAAAAAATAAAAATAAAAATAAAAATAAAGGTGTATAATACCTCCAAAGTTTTCTTATCTCTAAAATGTGTTGTATCTGTTACAAATGATTGTAACAATTCTCGATACACTCCCTCTGTTCAGAAGGGAGTCTGAGCATTTTAGAAGAAAACCTACCTTTTCACATTTCCTTACCTCTGTCAATAGGGTGCAGTGAGTGCTTCAAGCAGCAGCTCTAAAACCACTTTTCCCAACATCTTCATTGTTCACTGCTTAGAGAAACACTGACCCTTCCCAGCCACCAAACTTATATTTGGAGCAATAAAAGAGATTTTGAACATTTATTCCCCAACTGCTTGACACGGAAATCCTCATCAAAATTATGAGCTTTTAATTCATCAGGAGTCATGTCATATATGTCTTTTATCCCTGTTTGTATAAATTAACCAAAGAGATTCTAGTCTCAGAAATTACCCCTTAGGTCTTATATTATAACTACCGTTTAATTACGGACATCTGTTTTATTATCTTGACCTCTCTCTCTACCCAAAGCCCTAAAATTATTCTATGTCCTACAGAACTTACAGTATATGATCAGCAAAAACACTGATATCGTTAACATCTTCTCTGGAAGTTCCCTTAACCTCCATTCTTCAACTGAGATGTGGACTTGCCTGGAGGACCATGATTCCCCTGCATTTCTCTCAAAAACGGTTGCTTTGTTTTCTTCCATGTGCTTCTTACTCTGAGCCTGGAGTCAGGTTGGTTTCATTCTTCTGTTTCTAAAAATCATCACTCTTTGAGTCTCTAGTATTTGACTATAGATTCCACAATCTCTCATTATTGCCGTCATCTGCCAACCCCCAGTGATACTCCTCATTATTTCTTAATGATTTTAACTCTGTAACCCCTCCCTAGTCTTAATTGTTGGTGATTTCAATAAAGAGATCAACAACACTGGTGACAGATTAGTCTTTGTACTTCCCTTACTTCAGTTATTCCAAGAATGCTGTCCTCCAACCTACATCAGTTCCTCAGTGATATACTCCATAGAGTCTTGTCATTGCCAATAACTGCTAAGTGGCTATCCCTGTCATGATTGAGGTTAGATGCAGTAACGAACACTCCCTAATTCTCATGCCATTAAAACAACAAATGATCGTTTATGGCTCACACAAATTCCCTTCTGTTTCCAGACAACGCTCTGGGGCACGTCTCCATGTACTGGCTCCACGTCGCACTAGAATTGACTCATTTGTCCATGATTGCTGCATCATAGGGAGACAGAGGTTCACACTGGAAATACTGAGAATGTGCTGCTCCCTTCCCTAGAGTGTTACCCAACCAGACTCCCAAAGTCAGGCATGCAACTCTATAACCATTTCTCCAGTTTTCACATCTTATTGTATCTAATACTTCAAATCCGCTGGAACCAAAATGCACTGAGCTCATAATATTTTCATACTCTCTTTCATACCTAGATGTATCTTCTTCCCCACCAAAACCCAATTTAAATAAGTGGTAAGTTATTACCACTTCCCTCAATAAAGCCCCATCTTCAGTGCCACTTCTTCCAATCTGCACAGCTGTGTTCTTGGTTATACTTTAATATGTTTCCTTATATATTCATATTTTTGTTCAGGTCTAGAGAAAACCACCATTTTTATTGACTTAACTTTGCCACTTTCACCAGAAAAATCAAGTGGACTTCTAATGCTGTGTGGCAAAGAAGCTAAATTTACTTATTTATTTATTTTGCTACTTCTTAAAGAAGGCTCTGTATTCATACAGAGTTAAGAAGAAATCACTTAGGCAGATAGTAAGGGTGTGGAAGTCCTCAGTAAGGCTTTTCGTTGTAATGAAAAGCAGACCCAAATCATTGTCTAACAAAGAGCAGCCTGCAAAGTCAATCTGCAAACGTAGATAAGCAAGCTGGGAGTTTGCACAGGTGAATGCTGGAAGAAACTAGGAACTAGACATGCTCAAGATGGTGGCTCCATTTTCCCTTCGCTGCCAGAAGCATGTACAGTAAGAAGCAGACATGATGGCACCCATCAACTGGAAAGTCCATTTGCATAATGAGATTAGGGGGTGATGACCAGCCTTCCCCTTGCACTATACAAAGGTCATACCTGATCAAACCAATCTTTGAGCCCTGTGTAATCAGACACCCCCTGCTCAAACTGGATTATAAAATCTGGTGCAGATTTTATATTTTATATTTTGCCACCAGCCGGTACTTTCTGCTTGGAGACCCCTTTCTCTGTAGAGAAATCCGTTTCTCTTTCTGTTCTTTTCTGCCGATTACACCTGCACTCCTAAACTCCTTGTGTGTGTCTGTGTCCTAATGTTTTCTGCATGTGACAATGAACCCCAGGGTGTATACCGCAGACGACATAGACACTTCAGTGTGATATGCTTTGGTTGTGTCTCTACCCAAATCTCATTTTGAATTATAATCCCCATAATCACCACATGGCAAGGGCAGGACCAGCTGGTGGTAATTGGATCATGTGAGTGGTTTCCCCCACACAGTTTTCATGATAGTGAGTGACTCTCATGAGATCTGTGATCTGAAGTTTTCATAAGCATCGGACATTTCCCCTCACTCCATCCTGCTGCTCCGTGAAGAAGGTGCCTGCTTCTCCTTTGCTTTTGCCATGATTGTAAGTTTCCTGAGGCCTCCTCCTTAGCAGTGTGGAACTGTGACTCAATCAATCCTCTTTCCTTTATAAATTACCCAGTCTCAGGTATTTCTTCATAGCAGTGTGAGAATGGACTAATATAGACTATAACATTCTTTTACATCTTTTCTCAAGGTAACACATAATTTTGCATTTTTCACTCTTAAATAATTACTGCTCCTGTTTCATTAAGGAAAGTGACATCATTAGAACTTTCTCGAATTCACAGAAACCCACCCCTCTACCTACCACCATCAATATTTATGCTTCTGCCTTCTAATCCATTTCTAAAGATGAAACTTATCTAAGGAAATACTCTTTTCTTGTGCACTCAATTATCCTACCTGTGTTTTCCCTGCTATTTCCAGTTTATTTCTCCACTGTATCTTCACATTAGTATACAAAGTTATTATTATTGAATATTCAATGTAACTACAAATCTTGTTTGGTTCACTTTCAATTTATACCCAGAACACAATGAATTCTTACTACCTCCATTGCTGCTGCATCCCAGTCCCAGCCAGTTCTTGCCTTGAAATGTTCTCTCACCTCTTGATTTTTTGCATGTCTGCCTTGGTTTTTGTGCTTATTTATGACAGATCCGACGTCATGTTTCTTTTAGAATGTAAGTATATTTGGGTCAGTTTTTGGCACAAAATCTTTCCTATCTGAAAACAAGCCAAACTTCTCCCCCGGCCTTGGATATTTCATTTTGTCTGGCTCCTGCTGGCCTCTCTGGCTTACCTCATCTCACTCCGCTTCTTTGTCCCTGGTTTTGTCCACACTGGCCTTCAAGCTTCTGTTTACTCCAACATGCCAGGCACATGTTGTGCCTCAAAACATTTGCAAACCTTTCTTCCTTCTGCATGACGTTATTTTAAACATGCCTGTGACTTGTTTTCCCATCAGTTTCATGTCTTTGCTCAATTATCACCTTCTCAACAAGGCCTACCCTGATTTATTCTATCAAAACTTTAATTCCTCCAGTCAGTAGCAATCTTCCTTTCCCTTCATGATATTCTATAATACTCATAAGCTAATCACATAATTTACTTATTTATCTTGCTTGTGTTTAGTTTCCATTAAACTGAATAGAAATTTTATACAGGCTAAATTTTTTGTCTATTTTCCTTATATATGGTTAGAATGTGTATTAGCTCTGTAGTACTAGGTTATTAGCAGTAACCATAAATATTATTGAATAAACAAATGAATAAAATCTGTCACCTATGTCAGACTCTTCTATGACACTATAGGCAAGACATAGTCCATTCCTTTATGTTCTTTCTTCTTAAAATAACTTTGTATTCAGTATCTTACATTAACATCCATAATTCACTTCTTGGATTCTTGTAGTTGTTTCCTAATAAATTTCCAGTTCTCTAGTGATATTTTCTTTCAATCTGTTATTTTCATAGCCACAGAGTGATATTTTACAAATGTAATTTCATTACATTCTCACTTTGCTTACAATCAATTATCATGGCTTTGCGATGGTTGCCCACTGAATGCAATGTAAGTCCCATAGTACAGCAGATCAGGTTTGTGTACTTCTGTCCCTCCCACCTCCATAGCTTCATCTCTTCCCGGGCTCAAGTCTTCGCACTGACAGATGGCAGTAATTGTCATAAGCTGCAATTGTCTTCTGAACACTGAGCTGTACCATCTGTGATGACACAGACTGTTTGCCTTATAAATTATTGCATAACTAGAATCTGGAGTATAAGCAATCGATAAATATTTGTTGGAAAATTAAAAATGACTATACTAGTTTTCTGCATGTATCATATTCTCTTGCCTCCACAGTTTAGTATATTCTATTGCCTTTGCCTGAGATCCGTCCCTGCACTTTCTTTATCTGAATAGTGCCTTTGTGTCTTCAATTTCAGATCGCTTGCCAATCTCTCTCCAAGTATTTTCTTATCCCAAACGTGTTCGCTATTTTTTCTTTGTCTTTTCATGGCATCTACTATGTCTTTCTATGCACTGATACTAAAATCTGAATAATGCTCACCACAATATTTATGCTACTAATAAGTTGCTTACTTGTCTGTCTTCTTCACTGGGCTCTGAGGAACTGAGCTCCTTGAGTGCAGCAATTATGTCTCCTTTATGTTACCACAACATAGAGCATAAAGCTTGGTACGTTACCTATTTAATGAGTCTATGATGAAGTAAATAGTATGAAACTACGTCATGTGTCAACAATAGTCATGAATAGTGCTGACTCTATCCTTGAATCCAACTCTCTGTGGACATTGAAAACAAGATACAATCTGTGACATTGCCAAGTTATAAAGTAAGTCAGCAGCATAGGAGAAAACTGGTCCCAGATTATCTGAACCCAACGCTATTTGTGGCAAGGAGGATGCTTTTCTCTACAACCTGCACAACAGGAAAATCACCACACAGCTCCTCCTTTAGGGAGTTCATGACACAAATGAGGATTGTTCCCAATGGGAGCAAGGTAATGTTACACAGCCTCTTCTGGCCTCAACATAGCCATCCAATTTTCCCCAACAGATGGAAGAATGGATTTTTTGTGTTTCTGTTTTTAAAAGTGTTGCCCTATTTCTTTTCATGGCAAGCGGTTGGGATCTAAGTTCAAACAGCTGGATACGGCACAACTTGACCTCACTAGCAAAGGTGGTCAATCTGTCTCATCTATCTGAATCTAGGAATATGCAGAAGACGTAAAGATGACATGAAAACTTAACTTTTTGTAATTCAAGAGAACTCAGACTCTTAGAATGAAAGAATCGGGTCAGAGTCCTACAGGGGAATGCTTAGTAATCTGACAGACACAGACAACACATATTTCAAGTTGAGGACTCAGAAAACTCTAAGTCAACCTAAAATGATCCAGTAATCAGCCTAAAGAGCAAGTATGAGAAGCATCCAGTCTTATAGGAAATCTGGCAGTCATGAATAAAAATCAAAGACAGGGAGTGCTTTGGAAGGAGTCCAGGAATGAATGTGTAGCTTCAAGAGAAAAATTGACACTTTCAACTCATCACTTCATTAAATATTTATGTAACAGTATGTAAAAGGAATTATGTTGGTACTGGAAAAATGTGACTTGTAGAACTTATTTCCTTAGTTAATTTATAATTTAGTTAGACTTGATTAAACAATTGGCTTTTTAACAAATCATTCAGGATAATAGAATATGAACATTAAATGATAGAAAGAAGGACGTTGTGAGCTAAGTGAACTGTTCTAAAATAATTCTGGCTGCAGAAATGCATGGTTTATACAGGGAATATGAGATGGTTCATTACAATGATCAAAGAGTATGGCAAAGGTCATAAACAGGTGGGATAAACTTTGAAATCATGTGGGTAAATCCATGTTCATTGTTACGTTTGTCTTCACGTTTACTGAATTCTCCCCATAAACTTAATGAAGTAGGAGGTCTGGATGGTCTCTGTATCAACTCAGCATTGGCTTCCTCAGTTTTTTGTATCTATTAATATTAGCGAAGGTATTGTGAATGACTAATGGCACCATCCAAAATATATATCCACATCCTAATCCACAGAACCTCTAAATACTACTTTATATGGTAAAAGAGTATATATTACCTTATATGGAAAAATATGTGATTAAGTTAAGACTTTGAGAAGCATAGTTTAGCTTGGATTGTCTATGGGGATATAAAAGTAATTGCTAGTGTCCTTTGAAGAGGTAGGCAGTAGAAGATAAGAGGGATACATAGAGGGGGACACAGACATGCAAAGGAGAAGGTGATAGAAAAAAGAACAGGGGTTGAGTGTGCTGGCTCATGCCTGTAATCCCAGTACTTTGGGAGGCTGAAGTGGGTGGATCATGAGGTCAGGAGTTCAAGGCTAGCCTGACCAACATGGTCAAACCCTGTCTCTACTACAAATACAAAAATTAGCTGGGCATGGTGGTGCATGCCTGTAATCCCAGCTACTCAGGAGGCTGCGGCAGAAGAATCACTTGAACCTGGGAGGTGGAAGTTGCAGTGAGCCTAGATTGTGCCACTGCATTCCAGCCTGGGTGACAGAGTGAGATTCAGTCTAAAAAATAAAAGAGAGAGAAGAAGAGAGAGAGAGAGAGAACAGAAAGAGATACAACCATACAGCCAAAGCCAAGGGATGCCAATAGCCACAAGAAACAAAGAGAAAAAAAAAAAAAAACGAAAACAAAAACAAAAAAACTCCCTCAGACTCTTAGGCTCTCTTAGAGCCTCCAGAGCAAATTTACCTTCCATGTATATAGAAACCAAATTTCAGACTTCTGCCTTCTAGAAGAGCAAAAGAATAAATTTCCGTTGTTTTCAGTCACTAAATTTGTTCCAAATTCTTACAGAAGCCTTAAAAATACTAATATACAAGGAAAATGGTAATTTTTCTCCCTTAAGAATGTCATTTTGCTAAATGTTGTAGGAATATTTCTTGGCAAAGCATTAATATTCATCAGGATCTCCACTGGGCAAGAATATCACATAAAATTTGAAAAAGAAATGAAAAGAACTACTATGATTGCAAAGAATAATAGTCAATGATTTTATAATTTAGATTTCATCTATCATTTGAAATTATTGAAAATGTCTACCAACTTCTGGTCATCGATTTTGTCTTACAAATTTATGTTTCAGTGTAGTCACTTTATAGATTTAGGATGAAACTTGCCTAAAATGAGGTTTGGATGTCTGGAATGCTGACACTACACACACACCAAATGTGAATGGTTATTGCTTACCTAATAGGGCTTTCCGGGAAGAACCTGGCAGACCTTACCAAATGGGTCCAAACGTGGCTTGAGAGAGCTAAATAAGGTTACTAGCTTTAGGGATTTTATGATGATTAGGAGGTAGGCCCATGGTGAGGATTTCCATGAGTGACAGGAGCTTATATTGTTTGAAGTTCTTGCCATCACTGAAACAGGAAGCACCAGGCTTTCTTGTCAAGTTTCCCATATGTTGGACAGGCAGAAGTGGAAGAGGGAGGGACGGGACTCAACATGTGCCAGCAGGAAAGCATCAAAAATAGACCATTACATAAAATAATCTGTCTCCATATAGTTAATGATTAACTATAGTAAATGTTGACTGATAAACTTTCTCTATTACTTCATCTATTGTAGATGCTTCTCCCCCTCTTCTTCCTCCTTTGTGCATGTTCTTCTCTTTTCTGTGGCCATGACTAATTCATCCCCAACAACCACCGGCATTCTAATTGAGTGATTGAGGCTGAAGGAGATCTTGACTTTGCTTATAAATGACTAGCACTGTTTCATCAGAATCAAGTGATCTTTACTTCCCTCATGTTTACACATTAATGTTTACACTTATACTCATGCACTTAACAAAAACACAAGTAATCTGGTAATCTCTAAATATCTGGCAGACTAAAGCTTTCTGTCCTATCTTGAAAGTAAGTATTGCAAGAAGGCATAAATATGCACCTGATCAAGTGAGAGGTCTCTAGGGTCCAGGATTCCAATTTTATATAATGATGCTCAGTCACTATCTGACGCCACTCTATATTTTATCAGCCTCAAAAGATACCCTAGCCACTTTGCTATTGTCTCTAATTGCCATCCTATCAGACAGATGATTGTATCACTAGCAAAGTAGGAATGAAGGAAATGATTCTGTAGTCCTCAAAGATTCTGAAATTGTCTGATATAGAATAAACTAGGCAGTAAAGCTATATTGCTCCCTATAATGATGCTGAAAGGAAGAGCTTCTAGTACAACTTTGTCAGGAGAAACAAGTTAAACGGATTGTTTATGGAGTAGTTGCTGTGATTACCTGATATGCATATCAAAATAGGTTTATATGTTGCATTTGATTTCACCATTCTTGTTCCTGTAAAAATATTTTATTAACCTAAAAGCAAAAAACTGACATTTTAATGTCCAACATCAGAGTTAAATGACATTTATAATAATGCCCAGTAAATCTATAAAACTCTTTACTACACTAACATAATTGAATTAAAGGTAACAGCAACAATGTAATACTGAAAGCCTGCATGTTTCATTCAATTACAGGCAAGAATACTTTCTAATTTTAGCAACAGAACCAAAGATAATGAATATACACATTTAAATAAATATAGGTTATTTTCTCTTAAAACATTTGCTTATATAGTAAAAAAAAGGGCGTTTAAAAATATTACTGTTCGAAAAAAATGGATGGCCATTGATAGCACAATTTAAGTTTTGTTTTTTCTTTTAGTAATTGTCAATCTGCCCTCTGTGACATATGTGTAACTTAAATATGTGAAATAGAAAAACTTCCAATGTGTTTATCTTTTAATCTTATTTACGTATATGTATACACAAATACATACATAGTTATTTTATTTTATAAAATTCATATTTTCATTTTCATGATTCTTAAGTTTATTTTATCGAACGTTTTTCCTCCACAGAAGGAAAGTTAGAAGAGATGAATAACAAGAATCCACGGTGAGTACCCAGAAAGCCATATAATTACATGTAACTGAGAGAAACATCACAGAAATTTTGGCAAATAAGACTGAAGATACTGGCCAGTGAATGCACAGGCATTAAATGTTATACATATGTTTTATCATTCAAAGCAGGTGCAGGCATTTAGGCAATCACGTTTAGATATAATTTGGTAGAGTCTGTGGTATACTCACAGCAGCCTCACTCTTACCTCTTACTGATAATATCTGAAGTGACAATGTAAATTAAGTACTGGATTGTTTGATTATATTTTATTTCAGCACAGATATGTTATGTAATATGGAAAAGCATTTATGTCAAATGCTCCAGACTTGCAGAGCTTTGGGGTTTTAGAGCTAGAAACAAATTAGTGATCCATGTTTGTTAAGAGATTAATGCACAAAAGATGTAGCCACTTGATCGATGTCACAGATTTATTAGGTGACACAGCTAGGACTTGAAATCTTGTGTTTTGACTTCATTGTTCTTTCAGAGACTGAGAGCTATTTATGTAGACATGTTTAAATTCTATGATATGATAATGCACTAATCAAAAAAATAAATCAAGGCCAAAGTATTATTTACAAAGAAGTAAACATTTTCAGAAGGTAACTGAAATACACTTGAAGATAGAATGCCTCATTGATGGTTAACATGAAATATAGATGATTACAAACAGAACTTAGTTCAAAGTGCTCAACAGTATTCAAATTATTTAATTTGATTTTTCAACATATGTGACACGTGTCCAGTTTCTTTCTAATCTTGTATAAATCAAGCAGAAATGTGGATTAGAAACTGGAAATAAATAAAGGAGGAAGGAAATTTTAAAAGAAATGTAAGGAAGGAAGGGAGGTACGGAGGGAAGGAGGAAGGGAGGAAAGAAGAGAGAAGCTGTATGTCTGTAAATATTTAACAATCATTTCTACAGGTGGGGAACCTGATTTCTAGTGTTTTCCATTTTAATTGGTGTAAATGCTTCCTTTCATAGCTGATTTCTAGCTACAAAAATTACACTACTGAGCAGTTTGGAAAATATTTCCGCAATTGGTTCTTGTAAGAAGCTGTGTGAAGGCTTTAGTATAGGACTAGAAAAAAAAGGCAAGTATACAGAAAGTAAGGGAAAGAGGAAGGAAGAAGGAAAGTGAGGGAGGAAAAGGATAAAGTTTACTAGCATTAATTTCTTTGGAAATGATTCTCCTTTCTTAGCTAAAGTTATGGTTACTTCTTACCAGAACTACAATATTTAGTCATCTCTCAAGTGGCCTTTGGTAGTTTCCTCTTTCCCTGTGGCTTCTAGATTACTTTTCTTAAGGAAAAACTCAAATCTAGCTTTTATTAATCTTGAGGTCACAGAACCTTTCAAAAATATGTGTAAATCCTGAGCCCTGTCTCCAGAAGAACATTCACTTGCATGCAGGTGCGCGTACAAACTTTTAAAATAAAAATTAGGGCATTCATAAAAGCTCATAACTCACAGATTAAGAAACTGTTTGATATTACTCCTTTGATAAAAACATGAAAAGGTTCAAATATCTACTAACACTTGTAATAATTTAGTATATAAGCCACGTTTTCAACTTCTCATGTCAAAATCCTTTATTTCAGCATTCGACACCCTCGCCTTTCAGCTTAACTTTTTTCTTCCAGTCCCATCTGCAATTTCATAAGCTTCTATAATAATCACAAATGTCATTCAAAACCAGTGTTCCTCTGTCGCATTGCAGACTTACCATCATCAATTTGAAAGTTTCTCAGTGTTCAGAGTGCCTGACACGTAGCATTTCCCCAGTACATATTTGTTGTATAACAAGATAAAAGAATATATCGATAAATAATAAAGGTATATCAGGGATTTCTTTAAACTGTGTATCGAATTTTCAAATCTATTTCAAATTCATTCTGGGTTAGAATATTTGAGCACGAGTTTAAACTCTGCAATCTTTTAGCTACATTACCCAAAAAATTAACTTAACTTCTCTTGACTTCTGTTTTCTCATCTATAAACGGAAGATAATTTTCCAGTGGATTATTTTAATAATTAAACCAAATAAATAAAAATGAAAAGACAGATTTCAAATTGTAAACATATAACTTAAAATGTTGGCCACGTCTGTATTACTTACTATTAGCAGCCTACATCCTGAAGATATTTTTGTTGTGGGTTTGGTTTGGCTTTGGGTGCCAATATTTAAAAAAATATGTAGTACCAACTCTTAAGAATTGGAATATTTTCAATAAAAATTTCCATTCTAGTTTCTTTTTTGAAAAAAGCATAATGTTTGGAAACACTTTGGCAAGAAGTGTACTCTCTGCCTCACTGCAGTCCTCATCATCCACTTTACATTTTAATTGGCAAACTTCAGTCACATTTGCTTTCGGGAGCTTGGAAAGTACCATGAAAACTTTGTCTCTCTTGATTTCTTAACTGAGCTTTCAAAACGTGGTTTAATTCGGTCATTTGCACACTACCAGGCCCCTGTAGGTTTATGACTTGACCATCTCTCTTTTCTGTAGCAATTTTCTCATAGCAGGCACCAAATACATGTGTTCTCCAAATGAACCTGGAGGGACTTGAAGGGCCTCAGGGAGACTTCGTCCCTGCCATAAAATCCTGCACAAACAGGGAATTCTGCTAACTGAAGTTTTACTTTTTAATTAAATGTTTTGATCTTCATTGTATTTTGAATAGTATTAGAAAAAACAGTGCTTAGTTTTCAATTTGTATAGTGACCCTAACGATAACTATTGATAGCGAGTTTTGCGTTCATTGTGGCATTTGATATACAGAATTATTTTGTGTAACACCTAGAACACTGTTACCACTTCATTTTGCTTTTTAATTGACTGACTTTTGTCACATTTAGATCCAGGAGATCAAACAATGTCATTAAAACATGGTCTCTTTTCAAGAGGAAAGTTCAACTTTTCTCTGTGTGGGTACAATTCTCAGGCAGACTCTCTTTCTACAGGTACCCAAGCAGCAAAAGGGTTATAACTTTTTAGATTCGACCTCAGACTGGAGGATCATGCCATTTTCCTAATATCTCATGGAATTATCATGAGGATTAAAAAATTGAGTGCCTGGAAAAAAAGATCCTGGAATATAACAAGTATTTATTTGTTATTATTATCACTCCTATAAAACTTCTGGGTTTCACTGGTACTGGTGTGTCTGGGGCCCTGCGTTTATATCCTTGTATCAATCCAGCATCCCAAGACCTTGTGGAAGAGGAGTAAGAGGACTGGAAGTCAAGGTTACATTATTTAAAGAGAGGAAAAAAGAAAATTATGCAACGGGAAAATACGCATAGCCTCTAACATGGAAAGGATAATAATTTCATCATTTATGTAATCTATAAAACAGGTTCCAAATACAAAAGAAATTTATTTTTGTGTGAAATATTGATATAAATATTAAGGTGTAGTGATATTTATTCACAATACTAGTTTTCGCAGCAACATTGCGTTTCCTTTTCTGCTATTTCACTTTAAGAAGACTATCAGTACATTTGTAGGTAATGAGATTTTGGGGGATTCCATTATCTTTCAGCAGCCGAAGTGTGATATGTATTTCTTCACCATCTTACATCTAGAGAAAAGTAATGGCTGGATCCTGACCTTTTGTGCTTATATGGAGATAAGCAATGTTCTTTACACACATGAATTAGGACTTTAGGAGTATATGTAGTGGTAAGAAGAATCAGAACACACACTTTATAGGTCTGTCTAGGTTCAGTTATGTTATGATTCAATAATCATTCATGAAACGGAAGCAAAAGCTTCCATAATAGAGGAACCATATCCTTCATAAGCATAAAACATGTCTTATTCTTCTCCAGATCCTAGAAAAAGTTATATTATGTCCATAAAGAAGTAATTGGTGGCAGTATGGACAGATTGATTCTGAATCCAACCTTAGAATGGCCAGGGAAAAAAAGCATAAAAGAAGCTCGATGTATTTGGATCTTGGTTTAAACTTTTAAGTGGCATTCTGTGTGTCATGATTGGCTTTCAATCAATCCTCAATAATATTGACAGAGTTGTACTTAAATTTGTTTTAACATTTTAACTGTTATCCTAATGTCACTTTTTTATTGTTTAAGTATGCTACCAAATTTAAAGTTAGCTATTTCTATTATATTCAAATAAAAATATGTACTAAGTATACGCAATAAAAATGTGTTTGATGAATTAAGAACTTGCTGATACAGTTGACTGCGTGACGTTAAGATACAAGTTGTAAAAACAAATATTCCCCTAAAAAAAAATCTCAATGATTTCTTACAGTAGACACTAATTCCTAATACAAGGCTTTTTAGGACAACCAATGGTTTATTATTTTATCCTTTCTTATAAGCGTAAATTGTGCTAAGTCTTCACTTGCGTATTAGGGAGATGCATTCAGTCGCAGATTTTCTTTGATTAAGAGTGATTTTAAATACCATTTCCTTTTCCTTTGTTCTGAAATATTTTTAAGTATGCAACTTATGATTCTTAACATACTTCAATCATCTTCAAAGCAAGTCAAAACTGTGTTTTAAATTGTTGACATTTTCACCATCAACTTCCAAAAAGTCCAACATATGGACACTCATTATAAACATTTTAATAATAATTTATAAAGTCCTTACATCTGTTGGTTTTAGGCTAAATAGTAGATTTCATACCTATAGTGCTCTATAGATTATAAGACACTTGTATGTGTATTTCCTCTAGCACCTACGCCCCTTCTGTGAAATTAGGCATGTATTTGAGGAGATGCCTACTATTCTGCATTGATTGCTGATGGCCAAGCCCTGGTCTAGTAGATTGATGTGTCTTTCTATCCCACGTAGAAGCACAGTCAATAAGGTGAGACTCCACCACTGATTAATATTATAGGATACTCCATTATTTCAGTTATATACATTAGTTTTTAGCATTTAATGGTAAAATCATACAAAATTTTCCCTATTTAAAGCTGTGTAAAGGCAGTAAAACTTATGTCAGATTTATTCATGAGAGAGCATAGGTTTTCAAAACTCACTCAAATGTCTGTTAAACATAAATTGATGTAACTATGACCTTCATCTAATTCTATCAATGGCTTACTACTGTTTAGGAGTAACTTATCATCTTCACACACTTAAAAATATTTTCAACAACTTCGATGATTTAGTTCCACTAGGATACTTAAACCTAAGGAAATATGTGCCCATTTTGTTTATGACACAGAGAAGAAAGAGCTTGCTTGTATCTGGCAACATAAACATTACCAGATTTCTCCTTTTCCTTTCATTAATAAGATAAAACATATATCTATATATAAACAGCAATAATATGAGTCATATCTGAGCTTCAATATTAAAATGATCAAATAGAAAAATAAAAAAAAAATCCTTGCAAACTAAACTCATCTGCCATTAATAAACCCCATCTGCCATTTTATGGCACATACACAAACTGCTATACGAAGATGCCAAGACAATTTAAAATTTCCTTCTACAATGGCCTGAGCCAGAACTAATTTCATTCAAAGGATAAATGAGCAAATTATTCTTTGCCAACTGACAAAATGTAATGATTCATGATTAATGGATCCCTGTTCTTTTCTTCTAAGGCCTCTCCTTTAGGTATGGCAATACTGTAATCAGTGCAGGAGGAGAACCTGAAACTCTCAATGTGAGGGCAGCAAATCTGATGTATATTTTATGGTTAAGATTGGCTCATTATTAGCCAAGAGAATGATTGATGATAGAAAATTCTGTCTTTGAAAGTTATAGGGCATATGCTAAAAATATTTTAAAATATTTGTCCTAGATGAGACAATATTAAAGTTTTCCTAGGAAGCAAGCTTCTGTTTTTAAAATGTTTTTGCTCTGATGATGAAATCTAATTACTTAAAATGCCATTAAGTTTTGTTGACTCAATTACTTATGGCTTGCTTTCTAATTATAAAATTGGATGCATTTTTTTTTATTAGAATTAGCAGTCACTTTAGTCTTTTTAGCTTGGAGTATAATTGTAGCTTTACATATTGTAAAATGATAAAATAAATGCTCATGCTGGAAAACAAGAAAGGATTCTATTTTATTTCTAATAATGAAGATAAGAAAAATATAATTGAGAAAAAAAATAATCAGCATCAATTCCATCATCATCCTTGTCAGTAATATTGGTTGGTGCCCACAGTGCAGAGCCTATTTTCCAATACTGTGTCAGGACAACTAGATAATTCTCAGTGTGAATCTAGTTGGCTTTCTCCTTTGACTTTGGGCATCAATTTACTGACATAATAAACTACTGTCAGCTTTTAGCTAACTTTACTTGTTATTATCTTCCTGTTTAGTAGTGGGGAGATTTTGTAAACATGAGAGCAATAAAAATGTGACAACGTGTTGATCTCATTTGAAAGGATGATTAGTTGCTTGAATAAAAGTCATTAACAAGCAATGTATGCCAACTGACGAAAGACCAATAAAATGGCTATATTCTAAAATATTTTATGAAACAAAATAATAAGGCACAAACAAAGTTTATTGGCCAATAAAACTCTTGCCTTGATAAAGTTTTATGTTTACAAAATTTTACATGGACATATATATTTGTCTATTATATACTTAAATGTTATCACCTTTAAAAGTCAAATAAAATGAATACATATTTTACATTAAGATGAAACATATGAAATTGACTAATTCCAACTGTTTTCACTACAAAAATGACAATTTTATTTATTTACATTTTAAAAGGACCCATTAGAGTTCCCTTTGTCCTTCAGTTTTTGTTAAAGTAAAAGATCTAGTTTATCTAATATACGTAAAGTGCTTGTAAGAGCAACTGGCCCAAACTGCACATTCCATATGTTAGTCCTTATTTCATTATCATCATCATAAAAGAGCTAACAAGAACATGTGGCAGGATTTTCAATGTAAACACGAATGAAATTGATGAGAAAGCTCATAAGATATTAAGTGGCAATAAAGAAATGATTATCCACACCTGTAGATTTAGATAGCAAAGCTGGGATGAAGGCTCTGTTCTGCTCAGTAATATAGGATAGAAGTGTTTACTTTGGCCATTATTGTTTGGACAAATTTAGATAAAAAAATAAAATTTATCAATGACATTCATTATATGTTCCTTTTTCTCACAACACAGATAATTACCATGTTTTTATTTATGATAAGTAACATGCCAACTTAATTTGAAATATCTTGGAGGGTGAAGGCAATCTCACTAGAAAAATAATAGAAAATGTTTACATTAAGATTCCTACTGGGTGACTCTTGTAAAAGATTTTTGCATTGGGTTGCTAACATTAATAATTATCACCACACTGATGTTACAATATATATCAGGAAAACCTTCGTTAAAATTTGTAAGTTAAGATAGACGGTACTGAGAAGTTAACCTTTAGGCCGATTCGGAAACAATTAATTCTTTTGTTGTGTCTGGGTAGTTAGTGTTCTAACTGGAGACAGGAAGTGGATAGACACTCAACACTTTTTACAGCGTGGTGGCACCACTCAGAAAACTGAAGGACAGTAAATCATATTAAACTCTGACGTTTCCTAAAAGATTTTGTTTTTTCTTTTGTTTATTCTTAAAATCTAAAACGGGAAGTTATTATTTTGCAATCAAGCAGCGTGTTTAGAGTGCTGCATGGAGCAATTTACATGAGTGTAGAGAACTTTTTGTGCCTGTGTATGTGTCTGTCTGAATAAAACAGTAAAAAGCATTTCCTTTCCCTTCTTTCTGTTCCTTCACTGACTGCCTCCACTCCCAATCCCTAGCTCACTTGGAAAGGGTTAAATCTTGAATTAGTCATTTGACTTTCTTCTACTTTACCCAACACATTAAATATATAAACTGTTATAAACAGCTTTAATTTGATTGTTGGATTAAATATATTCTAATTATTTTATTTTACATTCCTCACATTTTCAACTACTTACCTAACTTTTAATGACCTTGATGGAAGTGAATGAGTTTAGTGTAAATATAAGAGAAAAAGAAAAGAAGGGGTAACTGTGAGCGTTATGTTTTAAATATCAAGGTTCTCAAGACCTATAATTCTATTTAGCTCATGATGCAAATGAGTTAAATCAGCCCTTCAGCCCTCAGTGTATTTGTTGAATGAAGATCCATTAACACGCCTTGTATATCACAGTGATTCACAAAATTTCCGAGAGTTAATTGTGCTTTTTTCCAACTACAAGTAGAATAAACATTGACTGTGTTGTCTAGTAAACATTTTTCTCCCTTTCTGGGTGGGCTGTGGTATTTTGTTTTTCCACATTTTTGTGTATTTTTTTCCACAGTAAATGTAAATTGAACATGTTGGTATAATGTTATTGATTCAATTGAATATTACCTCATCGTTTTCATTGTTTTTAATATTTTTACCTGTAAAAATATTTCCCTACTTCCTTCACAACAGTATCTAAAGGCAAAAGACCAACCTGCTACCATTCATACCCCTCCCGTTTCTTTTGAAGATGCCATGTTCTTTGGCTGGATAGAGAGTTGGATAGCTAATTTGTGTAGAGACATATTAAACCGTGAGAGATGAGAAAAGTGTCTAATACATAGTTGTGGAATTTCATACTAACAAACTACTGGCAAAGTAAGTGACAACCATTTCCCTCCTCCAGAAAATGCTTCTAAAATATGTTCTTAAATACAGCCTCTGCAGGAGCACTTCTTTCCCACAGACATCAAAAATATACAAAACTTTCCTTTACAAGAGATTCTGGATTGGGCTTAATGCATTCTGAAAAAGAAGGTTGGAGATTAAGAAGAAAAGAATTGCTGCAAAGAGGATGGGGGTGTCAACCCGTTTAGCAAAACCCACAAGGCCTTGACACCCACCTTCTTGCTTTCTTTTTTTCAAACGATATTCTTTTTTCTTTGTGATTTCCATCAGAAATCCCTCCTCTCCTCTGAGAATGTCTTCTTTGTTCGCATGCGTGGTTGATCACGTAACTGAGATTTAGGCTGAAGCCAAGTGACAGTGCAACCAAGTACGGATTTTCCATCTTCCATTTTCCAGCCCTGTCGCCAGGTCTTTGATATTTGCAATCCTGGTCAGAGAAATGACTTGCTTTGCAACATTTAGTTTTAGTTATTCTTCACTCTATCAGACAAAAAATAAACGTTAAGCTTGGTGAGGAGATAAGTAATTGTAGATATAAAATAAAACCACAATACCTGAAGAAAAATTAAATTTGTGCTAAGCCTTATGGAGATTTTATGTTACTTCTTAATCCTCCAACAGAGCTAAGTACTCATTTATTCTAAATAATAAGACAGGATACTTATGCTAACTCTGAAATATACAAGCTAAGCCTCTTTGCAGAACTAATAGTACTCAAAGAGCACCCTGATTATAATTTAATAACCAATATGCTAATAATTATTAATGCACAGGGATTTTGTTTGTTTATTTCAACAAGACACATCCACCGAAAACACTTAGGTGAATCTAGAATGTCTAAAAAATGTTCTCTGTGTGGTCCTGGAGTGAGGAATTGACATTTTTACTTTTAAAACGAAGCTTGGACTGAGAGGCCAGACATTGAACAGGCAGGTCAGCTGGGAATGGTACAAATAGTGGTGAATATTTGTTTTTCTTCACCCGTTTATTCATTCATACAAAGATAAATGGAGAATGCTCACTGAATGCAGGCATTGTGTTAAGACACTAGTAAGGTGCATCATTCTTCATCCTTTGTAAGTGCTGCCTCAGGCGTTCTGTGGTAGGATGCTAATAACACTGCCTGGTAGTCAGGGAAGATGGTCCTAACCACCATGTCCTTTTTCAGTGCAGTTCAGGAGAGATGCATGACTATATGGTGCTCAGAACGATGACACTGAGGTTGAGGGAAAGAAACTAGAACTTTCTCTAGGTATGTCCAGTGTCATTTTTATTTACTTGATAGCCTTGTTAATAAATTTGGCCGCTCTGATTATTTGTGTCAAAGGCCCCCCAAAATTGTTTTGTTTAAAGAATTAGAAAGTCCTGAGGATTTGTTAAAGAGCGGACACATCAATAAATGATAAAAACATATTGAAGTATCCTGCCTTTCCAAATCTTCGTTGATATTAATAGTGATTTCCATAGGCATCGCAATTTGTGTTCCTCTCTGTCCTCAAAATTTAAGCTCCAGGACATCAGAGCTATCTGTGTACTACCCAGTGAGGTATCCCAATTTCCCAGAACAGCATCTGGCACGTAAAAACACTCAATACGTATTTGTGAAATAAAGTTGAGTAAAATTCATTTGTGAGCTTTGGTGTATGTGGCAGATAACGTGAGCTGTTAGCAGCTTTATTCTTTTTTTTTTTTTTTTTTTTTTTTTTTTTTTTTTTTTTTTTTTTTTTTTTTTTTTTTTTTTTTGAGACGGAGTTTCGCTCTTGTTACCCAGGCTGGAGTGCAATGGCGCGATCTCGATCTCGGCTCACTGCAACCTCCGCCTCCTGGGTTCACGCAATTCTCCTGCCTCAGCCTCCTGAGTAGCTGGGATTACAGGCACGTGCCACCATGCCCAGCTAATTTTTTGTATCTTTAGTAGAGACGGGGTTTCACCATGTTGACCAGGATGGTCTCGATCTCTTGACCTCGTGATCCACCCACCTCGGCCTCCCAAAGTGCTGGGATTACAGGCTTGAGCCACAGCGCCCAGCCGCAGCTTTATTCTTTCAAGGGAGCATAAATAACAACATGGACCACTAATTCTTTTCTCCATACCAATTAAGGTTGGCAGTGAAAAGTACCATCATCATAATACTTTATAATGCCAATTTAATCAAATCAAACTGGCTCATTGTTGACTCTCCTTTGATAACAGAATAGAGAGAACAGGCAAAATTCATGTACTAAGATAATTCCAAAATTTTATTTTAAGCCATGTTGTTAAAATCCTAGTCAATTGTTTGATTGTATATTCAAATTACCCCAAGTGGCTGTAGTTCATGTCTTCATACAATGCATAACCCATTCTTTGGGACAGCTGATTAAGATAGAAAAATAATTACAGGCCAAGTCAGAGGAGAAGAATCAAAGAAAATTTCAAAAATTGGCAGCGTTATTGGCTCTTCAATAAGTTTTACATTAAACCCGAGTAAAGAAGGTTGTGAAGATCCAGCAGTTGAATTTACCTTCGCATTGTGTGTGCTTGTGTGTGCACGTGTGTGTGCATGTGTGCACGTGTGTGTGTGCATGTGTGTGCACGTGTGCACGTGTGTGTGTGCATGTGTGTGCACGTGTGCACGTGTGTGTGTGCATGTGTGCACGTGTGTGTGCATGTGTGTGCACGTGTGCACGTGTGTGTGCCCACACGCTCACGCAGGCTTTTGACTGCAGACATTCCTTATACATTTGACCCATCTATTTTGGAATATTCTCTGTGTTTTAAGATGTCGGAGGGGGTTATTTTTGCTTTCTTTGCCACAGAAAGTATATTCTATTTGGTAAACAAAAAGTGAAAACTCAAAACAAATCTAAACAGGAAACAGCTCAGCTAAAAAATCTAAAAATGTATTGCAAGTCTATTGCGTACTTTAACTGCCTTTCCCACTCTCTCTTTTTGTGGCTAGGATTTTCTTTTACATAATATTTATCATGATAACATAGGGTATTTTCCTGCTGACCACTTGACCCAACTCCCAGGCCCAAGTAAAATGCAAAGGCTTAGATATATCAATGCATTACGCTTAGATACTTAGCTAACTCTTCAAACAACAGGTGTATCAATTGGTAATCAGGATTCTATATTGCTCCCTGTTGGAAATACAAAAGAGAAACATATTTTATTCCTATATTGTATGTGTTTAAATGAATCCATTACATCTATAAATAGCTCTTAATAACATGTTTCAGAAGAATTAATGATTCTTTAGTATCTTTTTCCATGTGGTTTTGATGTAATATCTTTAGTAACTGTTAATTAAATTTTAAAAGCAGACACAAAAATATAAAAAATGAAAATATTTTTCTCTGTGGAACTTTTCATTAATTCTTTGTGAATGTACAAATAAGTAATATATTTAGTCAGTTTCCACAGCATTAATAGTTATGTTTTGTTATTCATGTGTTTTGTGTATTTGTGTTTGTTAATGTTTTTCTTTGCTTTTGGTACTGTATGATTACAGTAGTCTCTACTTCCGGCAGGCATCCTCATTTTCATTATCCATATCTTTGAACGTGTTTATATGGGACACAGGTGATTTTAAGAATGAACACTGGCATTTTATTGTCATGGCTTTATGAAAAAAGGACATTTAATGTATTTTTAAAGAATACTTGATGTTCAAATATTTGTAATATTTCTAATAGAGAAACTGTATCTGAAGAATGTATTCAAAGAAGATAGCAGTTATACAACCCCTCCATTATAAATGTATACCTCTGGAATTAAATAATAGATCTATGTCTTTAAATATGAGGGGAAATTGGAAAAAAAATTTCTAGGGGGCTGAAAGGAGGTGGTATCTGTGAAGGACATATATCTGTGAAGTAGATACATGGTACTTACTCTTCACATTTGAAGAAGTATTTCAGAAAATTTCAGAGTTGATTTTTATTAAAGTGAAAAAATTACATAGTACTTAGAAATGCATACACACATTTCAAATATTAAGTCCAATAGTAGAAATTGGATTCTTTTCTCCCTCCTTCCTTTCTTTTCTCCCTTCTTCTCTCCCTCCATCTCTGCTTACCTCCATCCCTCGATCTATCCACAGACATTTACTGAACTTGTTAGTCTTCTAAAAGCTGAAGAGTAGCTTTTAGGACTCTTCTAATAACTGAGAGAGTAAAGTAAGCTTACTGCTGTAATAGGACTTAACAAAGTTTAACCTCTTTCTGTTATCCACAGGCAGTAATGTTTATCTGAAATAGTTCTTTTTATGATAAAATATGTGTGATATTTAAAAAGATTTGGCTAAATACCTGTCATCTAGAACAAGACCTGAAGGAATGGTATTTTCTTTCTAGTGAACTCATTTTCAGTGTTCCAAATGGCCTATTGTGGCAACTCCTAACAACCTCTATTCCTTCTTTACTTTCAACATCAGGAAATTAGATAGATTCCTGATCACTCTCTGGTCTAGACCCATGAACCAGCTGAAACAGGGTTCTTTATAATTCTCAGTCCTTAGATCTACTGAGCATGGCTGACTTACTGTATGAATGAAATATGGTTGGATCCCCCTTCCTGTTCAGTTCTCAGGCTCCACAATGCTCAGCAGGCAGTAGTCAATTTAGTAAGATCTTATCCATCACAACTAAAAAGATACCAGGCATGACTTGATGAATGGAAGATAAATCATGAGAGGGTTATCCATTCAGGCAAAGCTGAATGACGCTGACAGAGCCCTGCGTGAAAGCTCATTTTGTGTTTGCCTGTACAATATCTCATTTGTCGTGCGCTTCTCTTGCCAATGATATCGGTGGCCTCCCCTCTATGAAGCCTTCTCTCTTTATTCCCTTCAGCAAGTCACCCAGTTGGTAAAATGAAAGAAACACCAAGGAGACAAGATGCTATTATGATCTGAAAATTCAAGTTCAGAAATGTATTTTGTCTTTGTTCTTTGATACAACAAAAACTAAATGCACAATGTTTGTTGTTATGTGGGAACAGAGGAGACAGACCCAGTAGGTGAGACTTAAAGTGTTAATTGGCCCACAAGGCGTTACTCCATAGTCAGCCTTCAAATTCTCACTAAAGTACACTTGATAGCTGTGCTATACTATTTTAAACATAGGTAATAAACTGTCTTATTTTTCGGAGCTCTCAGAAATCTGAGACTAATTTTAGAAAGTAACCATCCTAAGCATTTTAAGTGCAATTGTAATATTCATGTAAAAATGTTAAAACAAAATGAGCAGTTATTTTGTGTTTTTCCCTTACATTTTCATAGCAAACTGTTAAATATGGAAAATCAGTGGACTATTTCATAATGTGTGAAGGCCCCATGAAAAATCAATTTAGCTTTATATAGAATCATATAACTTGATAATGATATATGTTTACATGGGGTATAGAAATTGATAGAGACAAAGATACCACAGGTATCGAAGCTAAACACACTGTAGGTCTGTAATTTTGCATTTCTGATAATATCCAAAAGTCTTGAAATGATTTAAAATATCTGATTATTAGTGACTCATATGCTTGCTGATGCATAGATATAAATAGAAAAATGAGTCGTACTATTAAGATTTTAGCCATTTTTTCTAAAATAATGGTAAACTGACACCAGTAATATACTCTAAAATTTCAAAGAATAGGAGAAACTATATAATCCCTTGTTACTGTTTTTATTTGAAACATTTTATACAGTTCACAAAACACTAAAAAATAGATAAGAAATACACCGTTCTTGTAAATTTAGATGGTACCAAGTTTTGAGATTATAAAATTTCTGTTGTATTCATTAGAAATAAATTATTTAAAAGAAAATAAAGTAAAATATACAAATTGAGACTCAGTTTTTAGACCTCACTTGTATCATCAAAACAGGACACTCAGCTGCTATAAAATGTATTTACTATCTTTACAGTTATATTAAGAGAAATTTAATCTATATTCCAGTTTGCAAAGCACAAGAAACACAGTAAGAGACATTTAAATGATTACTCTTCTCTGAATTTAGGAAAGAAGAAAAGGAGTTTTAAAAAAATCTTACAGCTTCATTCTAAAATATATCAATAGTTACCTAATTTTAACCCATAAAAGATTAATGAACACCATTGTAATATATCTGTGTTATGACAATTTCAAGGATCTTTATTTATAGGCTATATTCTGACTAAAGGAACTGAAAAACCGTAGCCTTTCAGTAGGATTGAATAAGAAGAAATCAATAATTATATATAATGTCACTTAAAAAAATCTTTCTATTCCAAGATGTCTACAGCACTTTTTCTATGAAACATTTGAGGTGAATCAATCTATCTTCTCTCAGCTTACTAGTTCCTATAGTGTCATAAATTTTAGATTGCATGAATTTCATTTTCTATTGTATTGATCTTATATATTATTGTAAGAAATATCATACCTAATAATCTCTCAAAATAGAAGTATTACTTTTTATGGAAAAAACAACATAAAGAAAACTCACTTTTAAGACATATCCCAAACGCTAGCTTACAGTACAATCTTTATCTGTATTTATATTTCTAGTGTTTATATTTCTAGACATAATTAAAATTGGAGGAATAGTTTCCATTTTTAAATTTTTGTAATATTAACCTGGAAATAAATACCTCAATGTGATAAATTATATCCATATTTGAAAATGATCAGTATATCAAAAGATACACTATTAATTTTTGTCACTTAGGTGAATAACTATATTTAGCATTTTTAAAAAAGGAAAAATAATCTTTCTTGATAATTTAACTCTGTTGACATTATGAATATCTTTTTTTGTTATTGTTCTTATTAATTTAAAAATACTTGGTATCCTATTTCTGTGTATTAAATTCATTAAAAGTTAATGAATAATATGTATGGGAAGACAAGTTGTTACATACTTTTTGAGGATTAAAATACAGAACTTAAATATGCAAGTACTGCAATAAAGTGCAGGCTTGTTAACGTAAGGGGCAATGAAGTTTCAGAGGTACTGTTTGCCAGTGAGATCCAGGAAGAGGTCATAATAGAAGTCACATTTGAATGTTGACACGTAGTGATGTAGAGAGAAATTGGGAACTTCAAGAAAAACAAAATATGAGATCTGGAACATATTCATGGTATTGACATAAACATGGAATAGAGCCTTCTTCTAAGGATCTATGTGTAGAAGAATAGACTGAGAATACGTTTGGAAGGGAAATTTAGTTTAGATTTTGGAAAGCATTTAATAGTTACTTTGAATGATTGAGGAGTGAAAACAAGCAAATGGTCTTTTCAGAAAGCAATAGGGAGAATGGAAAATTTTTGAGTATAAATATGACATGATTGGATTTGAATGGTAGGGTACTTCATGTGACAAGTCTATACAGAAGAATCACTAATATATATTTTTTATATATTTACTCTTATTACCGCATCAATACATTCTGTAGTTCACATTAGGATAGCAATTATATGAATTAATCATAGCATTCATTCTCACCGAAAATGTCTAAGTAAATTTTTATTTTAATTGTATATATTTTATTCCAAAGTGGAGGTAATATAATAAAACACACAATCACATGCGCACACACACACACACACACACACACACACGCGAACACACATCCTTCTATCTGAAAAAAGGTTCCATTGCTTAAAGAAAACAGCCGAAGAAGGGCTGTATTCTGTACTCATTTATTTAACTTCTTTACTATCCTAGTGGTGGTTTTCTTTTCCCTGATTATTGGATCAGAAAGAAGAGAACATTTTCTTACTAGAGTATATTCCAAAATGATCTTCATCATTTTATAAAGTCTGACAATTAAACTGAAAATTTCTAACACAGATTAACCAACTTTTGCCAAATTTTATTCACTGATTATAAATAGCTTTTGCCTGAACAATTCTATTTTCCTTTGAAATATTTTAAACCCACGTTGGGTTTAGCTCGAGGGGGTGGAGGAATAATTTTTCAGGTAGTATTTTATGTTCAGAAAAACAGGAATTATTTAATTAAATTTATCCAGTACCATGATGAAGCTAAACTACATGCAGCGATATTTAAAAATAAATTTTGAAAAAACAATTATAGCTTAGCCAGCATCTTAATTTTTTTAATCCAATTAATTCCCATGTAGAAGTATCTATTTTTCTATTTCTGTGCCATTGAAAAATCTTAAAGAGTAGATTTTTCAATGGCACAGAAATAGAAATATAGATACTTCTACATGGGAATTAATTGGATATAAGCACAGCATAAATTTTGTTATAAAATGTGTTGTAAAGTTATTTTAAATTGTCTTGTGTTAATGTTATAATCTTAAAACACAAAATTTTAGATTCCAAGGAAAACGTACTCTCTTGGTTTAACATAAAGTTTTAACTTTATTTTTGCTCTCCTGAGTGCTGAGTGAATGGCTCGGCTGGGACACATGGCATGAATCCTTCAAATATGAACAAACAGTATTTGGCTGCATGAAGAACATTGTAGGTTTCTGAGCCTTATAACCATAAAGAAGTTCAGAGTTCTAGAACTAAACACATATATTTCAAAATGAATAATTAGACAAATATGTAACTTCTTGGCTTTATTATATTGTTCAACATGTGTTTTAAGTTTTTTTAAAAAGCAATCATACAAATATAGATTGTTTATATGAACTCTTAAAATAGTAAAATCGTAGAACATATCATACTTGCCACATGCCTAAGACAATTGGGCTGGAGAAAAACAAATTATTGGAAATATTCAAATAGTACATTCAAACAATGAACTAAGGAGAAATTAAGAAATAGAAGCTACATTGAAAAGTTTAAAATCAAGTCACAATTATACCTTTTTAGGTTCATAGTAGCACAAGATTTTGTTTCACTCATTTAAATGAACTTAAAACTTCAGTAGTTTGCTAGATAATGGAAGTGTCATTTATATCAGAGTTAATTAATATTGAAAAACTGAAAATATTAATGTTTGTAACATTAAGGATATGCCAGATAATGCTAATGGAATCCAATTCAAAATGCTGAATTAAGCATTTATCCTTCCTGTAATTATTGCTGCACACAAGTAATACTCATCTTTTAATAAATGGGTCCTATATAGGGAAGAATAAGATCTTTTCTTTTACGCAGTAAATATAGTAACAAAAAAATACATGACTGAAACTTCTTTAATTTTCCTAATTATTTTTTACTCAGGAAACACGAGTTTACTCTCAAATAAAGCATAGTATTTTATTAATATACTAATTAATAGATGCTATAATTTTATGTGATTACTTTCCCATGATAATTAAAGCAATTTTAAGGTTGATGAAGAGGTTAACATCACTAAGTCAAACCACACCAAATCTAATTTGAAATTAAGATCGTGAATAAGTCATGAAAGGGTTCTGGGGACTTGCTTTGCTTGAGAGTCTATTGGCTTCTTTCAAATTATGAGTATTTGTTTACATTTTTAAAAATCTTCCGGAGAGAAATGTTTTGCCAAGTTATCTGCTGGGCATCAAGTATGAAAGGTTTCCCCAGTGGTCCTTGGCATGAAGTAGGTTAAGTACCCAAAATATTTTGTTTGGAACTAAGAGTACATGTTTAGGAAACCAAGGATGTTCATGATTACAGTTGCTTGGGATTAGGGCACCAGCCTGAATGAAATCCAAGAAGGATTTTAAATATTGCAGCACCATTTTTCTGTTTTACTGAATAATTGGTAACACTAGATTACAAGATTTGCAAGCCCCCAAGTTGCTGTATTTTCATAGGGAAAAGGTTCCTTTCATTCAGGCTTAATAAGCTTGGCCTATATCAGCTTTTCTCACATCAGCCCAAGTGTCACATTTGGGCTGGGGGAAGCTTGTTAGCAGTAATTACCAGCAGTAGGTTCTATTATTTGCCAAAGTAATTTTCACCGTTAAGTACCACCGAAACTGCCTCAAGCCTTTAATTTTTTCCCTTCCTCTTGCCTTCCTTTGCTTTCTTTTAGTTTAGTGCATTTTCCCATGATACTGCTCTCTGCGGTGTGGGACAAGGCAAAGGCAAGGCGCTGGGTATCAATGTGCTCCTGGGACATGGGGTCAGGCCAAGCGAAAGCCTTTCACAAACAGAGCCTGAACTCTATTAGAGATGCAAATCCACTCTCTGAGTAAGGATTGTTTCAGCAGCATAATGGGGCCAAGGAATTCCACAGCAGCTCTCCTTTCAGCACAGGCCCTTTGTCTGCGCCTTAGCAAATTTCAGCAGCCTGTTTAAACTCCAGCTATTGTCCCCTTGGCTTCATTGATTTCTCTGCCTGCCACAAACTCACAATGGACTGATATGAACATCTTTGTTACTGCTTTTGTACTGTATATCAGAGTAATGTTTCATCAGATTGAGGCCTAGGAGGAAGAATTAAACCTGTACTACACAGAGCATGATGAATTGCAGGATTTACATATCATTTTGAGACTTTGGGGATGGGGGTCTTTGCTAATGCTGTTGTGTCTCAAAGGATGTTGTCCGAAGACAGAGTGACAGAAAAGGAAGTGATTTAGATAGTCCCTGACAGCTTAATACACAAAATACAGGCAAATTGTGGAAATTCACAGGCATCTTATCATTTTCCTATACAAGATAGAGTTGATTCGGAATCTTAGTGTGGTTCACATGACGTGGTAATCTCACGTACTCTTTCAGAATTAGGATGTAGAACATAGAATACTGATAATTTAGATTCCATTCTTTTTTATTTGCGTAAAAACTTCTCATGTTGAAAACAAAGTTTTCAATGTTAATAATAGTAGTCACTTCCAAAATAAATAATCACTTTATTTATAGTATCAAGGGTTCCTTACCCAGTATTAAGATTTCTCTGAGTATGTATTTTTAGAAATCATGTTCAAGCAATCTATAAACTATGAAAAAATTTTTCTTCCAATATTAAAAGATTTTCATAAAGAAATATTCAGCACATGCTAGAAAGTGTTTAATAACTAGTTGCCCCGGGGGAAACACAACTGTTGTTATATTTGTTGATTTCTGTTGTGTACACACTGCTACCCTGGTCAATTTCAATTTGCCAATATGAGGTCACTGAATGTGGAGTTGGGGGAAAAATGTACCCAGCTGGCTTCTGGGAGTCTTACTGGCCAATCAGGACAAAACTGTGAATATCTGACTGCAGTTTACACTACTTTCATATAAAACGACAGCTTTTTCAATGATCTTTCAAACTTAGGTGAACAATGCTATAGAAATGCATAGAATTGATGGATAATAGTGCTTAAAATGCTGCAATTATGGTGGGTTATCATCTGAGATATGTCACTTTTATGGTTGACATAATTTAGGTGTAAACCATTTGCTTTTTCCCTTAATTTTTTGCAAGCGCTGTCTCTGGGCACTGTATGTGATTGGCATCAAAGTAAATGGGTAGAAGTGAATCTGAATAGACTCATTCCATATGCTTCAAGTTTCCAAGGGGCAGACAGTTGGGACAGAAGAAGTTTTTTCATTTCTTGGTTAAAAAAGAAGAATCATGTATTTGATGAATTCCAAAAAATATACTTAAAAGATAAAATGATATAACTTCTATTTGTATGCACATAAAGATGGCAAGACTCCACATATATATCTACTTGTGAAAAATATGAGATTCAGAAAAATGGTTCTTGAAAGTTTGTGCTTTTTTTAGTTTCAAAATCGTCTATACATCTCTGAATACACAATGCAGTTTCATACTTTCATGCCACTGAATCTGCTGTTCCTTGTATTTTGAGTGCCTTTCTATCACACTTATAAATTCTTTAGTGAGCTGTCACCTTTCTCACATAAAAGTCTATTCTGATATATATCTTACATTATTTGAACCCATGTTTTCTTCCCTATTAGGTGGTGGGCCACTTGAAGAGAAGCCCAATGTGTTACTCAGCTTTCTGTCACCAAAACAGAGTAAAGTGTCTTAACACATAGTGGCCAAACTAAAATTAATTGAATCATAAAGTAATGCCCTCTTTTCCCTTTTTTATGTCCTCACACTTTTTGTATTGATCCCTGGTTTTTTTATCTTTGCAATTTCAGAATCTTAAATATCATCACCAATTACCTGTCAAAGTGTTATTGTCTGAATAAATTACAGCAAAGTTAGCCAACCTAATTTTATTACCTGTGTTTTCGGTTTTCTCAGTTTGAATGTCCTTTTGACAACGTCTATTGACTGCATTTGGAGCCTATAAAAGTAGTTTTTCTAACTTTGTCATGTTAATACCTTTAACCATATCATTGATTGAGTATCAAGATATGGAGCCTTTTGCTATTTAGTGTTTATGTGCTTTTGAATAATTTGCACAGTTTTAAAAATATGATAAGAGTCAAACATATATTTGTTACCTTTTTGGCTTGTTTCATAATTTCTTTAAAGTGTACCAAATCATGTGGAATAAGATATGCATGAGCTACAGATTTTATTTTATATCATATCCTGCTCATGGCCTGCTATTGAAGAAAGAACTCTACACAAATGTTATTGCCAGAGTTAAGCAATGTCAGTGATGAGTAATTTATTATTTTACCTTTTTTTTTTTTTGAGACGGAGTTTCGCTCTTGTTACCCAGGCTGGAGTGCAATGGTGCGATCTCGGCTCACCACAACCTCCGCCTCCTGGGTTCAGGCAATTCTCCTGCCTCAGCCTCCCAAGTAGCTGGGAACCATTACCTTTTAAAGTTTCATTGTGAATCATTATTTGATCATTTTACCATTATATCATATGTCACTTAAAGGAACCTAGGGACAGGCCTTATCCATTACAAAAAATTAACTCAACAGGCTTAAATTTAAAATGCAAAGCATTTTACATAGATCTAGAAGAAAACTCATGAGAAAATCTACATGATGCTGTGGCTGGGGATGAGCTCCTCAATACAATACCTAAGGAATAATCCATGAAAGAAAGAATAGAGAGTAACAGATGCTGGAGAGGATGTGGAGAAATAGGAACACTTTTACAGTGTTGGTGGGAGTGTAAATTAGTTCAATCATTGAGGAAGACAGTGTGGTGATTACTCAAGAGCCTAAAAATAGAAATTCCATTTTACTCAGCAATCCCATTACTGGGTATAGATCCAAAGGATTATAAATCATTCTTTTATAAAGACACATGCACACATGTTCACTGCAGTGCTGTTTACAGTAGCAAAGACATGGAACCAACCCAAATGCCCACTGATGACAGACTAGACAAGGAAAATGTGACACATATGCACTGTGGAATACTATGCAGCCATTAAAAAGGATGAGTTCATGTCCTTTGTAGGGACATGGATGAATCTGGAAACCATCATTCTCAGAAAACTGACTCAAGGACAGAAAAACTAACACCACATGTTCTCACTCATAGGTGGGTGTTGAACAATGAGAACTCATGGACACAGGGAGGGTAGCATCGCACACTGGTGTCTGTTGGGGGGGACATAGGGAAGAGACAGTTGGTGGGTAGTGAGGTTGGGGAGGGATAACAGGGAGAGAAATGCCAGATATAGGTGACGGGCGATAGAGGCAGCAAACCACATTGCCATGTAGGTACTGATGTAACAATCCTGCATGTTTTGCACATGGACCCTAGAACCTTAAGTGCAATAAAATATTTTTTTTAAAAAAAAGAAAGAATAGATGGTATACTTTATTAAAATTTGAAACTTTTGCTCAACAAAAATACCATCAGAATAGAACAGCAAGCCACAGACTGGAGGACTATATCTGAAAGAAAATCTGGAAAAGGACGTGTATTTAAAGCAGAAGGAAAACCCTAAAAGCTCAACAATAAGAAACCAAATAGAGTAAAAATGTGTAAAAGTTCTGAAGGACACTTCACTATTATGTCAAATGAGCATACAGAAATTACATACAACATCATTTGTCATTAGGAAAAGGAAGTTAATAAACACAAGATAATTAAAATCCAAAAGATAGGACAACATAAATTTCTCATGAGAATGCAAAGCAACAGTAACTCTCATTCGAAGCAAGTAGAAATGCAAAATGATGCAGTCATTTTGGAGGATAGTGTGGTAGTTTCTTATAAGCCTACACGTAGCCTTATCATGCAGTCTAGCCATTGCTCTACTAGGTATTTACCATCTGATTTAAAAACTTACAGACACATATGGACACTCAAGTGGAATATGAAAGTTATAGAAGACTTATGCATAACTGCAAAATTAAAGCAACAAAGATGCCTTTTATTAAATATATAGATACGTAAACTATAGCACAGAGATGCAATAGACACTATTCAATGACTAAAGAAATGAACTATCAAGTCATGACAAAAGGAATACGGATGAATGTTAAATGCCTCTTGCTAAGTTAAGGAAGTCATTCTGAAAAGTTTGCCTGTTGTATGATTCTAAACATATAACATTCTGGAAAATATAAGACTCTGGAAGTTCACTGGTGGCAAAGGAAATTTGTAAGTTGATAAAATTATTCTGCCTGATACTCTAAGGGTACATACACAAAATAATGCATTTATCAAAACCATAGAATATTACAGCATAAACATAGACTCTTAATGTATACAAATCTTTAAAAATCCTGCAGAAATTTGAGGGATTCCAGGATGGGATTCAGACTGAGAAAAGATCTAAACATGCTGAAAACGTATTAAATTTCCTTACTGATGGGATTAGGGAATAAAGGTGTTAATCTAAGTAATTTGAAAAATGAGTAGAGACTGTAAGATAAAAGGCAAAGGTAAATGTGCATGAGTGATGTACCCTAGTTGATAAAGTTGTTTCCCGTGGAGTACATGTCAGCACCAGTATACGTGTATATTGAGGATGTCTGACTGTGGAAGTGAGTAGCTACAGGAAAGCAAGGGAAAGGGCAAGAAAGATCCAGAGAATACTGAATTAGAGTTGAAGACATCAGTAGTGTAGGGGAGGAAAAATAACTTTTCCTTTTGCTTTAATAAGTTATTAGTTGGAATGGACTCTTGTAAGAAAAGATAGATTAATAAATGAAAAACAAACAGAAATTCACTAACATGTTTATTTCATATATACATGGAAGATGCTCAGGGAAGAACTAGTTCTTAAATACATGGCTTTGGATTCAGCATATGTATTATAGTATCTTCAACAAAGAACAATAAATTTTTAGAGAAGTGGCAAGACAAAGGAAAAGGACTTTGAGTCTCTTGCGGCAGCAACTTGTGGAAAAGGCAAATAAATGCCAGATAGAAGCTACTTAGTAAAACTTGCTGGTCAAATTCCTCTTGGTAACATCTTTTGAACCAAAAGGATCCAAAGTCTTCAGTAGTTGACCTTTGTTCTCCCTGGTATAGGTTGAGGGCAGCATATCTTGGGTCTTCGTAGACCTATACCCTGCTTTTAGACAAATAATGGGAGGACAGAGAGTTTTTCTACATCTACTTATTCTTAAATGCCTCCATCTCAACAATCCTTTATATTTTGGGGATGTATATTCTGGTCTCCCACAGTATGAACTCATGTATTCATGTTTAGCTTAATATAAATACAAACAAAATATTGAAGATATGTGTATATGCATGGGGATTCTAAACACATATATGCCCTTGCTGTATCAGCTAAGAGATCCACGGGACTACTCCAGTGTCACTGAACACATGTAGGTCACAGATCTTGGTTTATAATACCAGTCTCTAGGAACAGAAACCAGAACTACTTGGAGAAGTGGCTGATTCTAGGGCTGAGACAACATGTAAAAGATAAATCTAGAACCAGAAAGTAGAAAGGTGCAAAGGAAAAAAAACACACAAAAAGACATACACTCGAAAATACAATAATGGAGATATGTCAGCTAGACGCAGAAGCTAACTAAAAGAGCAACCCATGGTGAAAGCTAGAACAATTTGAGCAGCACATAAACATTGTGGTACAGAATTATAACAGAAGCTATGAAATAAAAACCGATCATCTCATAGTGATATCAATAAATGAGCAAATAATCAAATGAATCAGGGAGAGAGGACAAATACCTTGTGCAGAATAATTTCAAATAATTTACGTAGAAACTCTGCCCCAAAGAGGTGTAGCATTACTCTCCACTTCTTAAGTGTGATCATTTCAGGTGCACAATGATCATTGTGACTCATTTCAAGTGCAAAGTGTGGAAAGGGAGAGAAAAAGTGTAACATCACAGCAGAGAAACCTGACAAACACTACCTTGTGAAAGTGATCAAGGTAAATAGCAAAAGAAATTAGCCGTATATATAATATGTACTATTTTGAACTTGGCTAACATAATAAAAGGTTAAAAACTATTTTTTAAAAATGTAAGGAAACAATTGAGAAGTTGATTATATAACTGCATCTAAGAGGAAAATAATTATAGTGGGAAAATGTTGGAGAAATAAATAATATTGCAATCATGTCACAGTTCAAAACTGAACAAAATGATTACCTTCAGTTTTATATTAGTTTTAACTAGATAATTATATATATATTTATAAATATAATGTGATGTTTTGATACATGCATACATTGTGAAATAATCAGATCAAGCTAGTAGTCATATGATGTGATTAAAATGTCAATTTACCTCTGTGATCTTCCTTTTAAAAACCTGTAATTCAGTTTTACCATGAGAAAAATATCAGACAAACCCAAAGGAGTTACAGTCTACAGAGTTCCTTTTTAGGACTTTTCAACTTGTCACCTAAAACAAGCGAAATCTAAGAGCTGTCATAGCAAAGCACAGGCTTGGAAGACACTATGATTAAATGCTATGTGGTGAGTGGATAGATCCTGAAACAGAAAAAGAAAACTAGCTAAGGAATATAGAAATCTGAATGAATTATGCATGGGTATTAACAGTGGATAATCAATGTCTCATATTATACATATGCCATACTAATATAAAATATCTATAATACAGAAATAGTGTGGGACATATAGGATTCCTCTAATATCTTCGTAACTTTTCTGTAAATCTGAAACTATTCTTTTTTTTTAATCTGAAACTATTCTAAACTTAAAGGTTTATTTAAAATATGAAAATAAAACGTTCAAAATCTTGTGAAAGTTGACATAAAACTAAAGTATAGGTGTTTCAATCTCACTTCCTGTACTTGGCCCCATCTTAAAGTAATCACTTTGTTCATTTTTGAACTGTGATGTGATTATATTATTTATTTCTTCAACATTTTCTCACTACATTTTTACTCTTAGACACAGTTCTATAATGAATCTCTTGATTTTATTTTTTCCTTGCATTTTCTAAAAGAATCTTTTTTAAACTTTTTTATTACATGGCTCAATTTTCAAAAACGTCTCCAGAGAACCTCATGTTAAAAATGCAGTGTTGAATAATGAGAACACATGGACACAGGAAGGAAAGCATCACACACTGGGGTCTGTTGGGGGGGAACTAAAGGAGGGACAGCGGAGGGTAGGGAGTTAGGGAGGGATGCCCTGGGAAGAAATGCCAGATATAGGTGATGGGGAGGAAGGCAGCAAACCACATTGCCATGTGTGTACCTATGCAACAATCCTGCATGTTCTTCACATGTACCCCAGAGCCTAAAACACAATAAAATATTTTTTTTAAATTGTGGGCATATTAAAAACATGCAAAAAAATTGCAGATTTTAGGGTCCGTCCAAGCTATTTTTATGTGCTAGTCTAAGGTCAGATCCAGCAATCTGGATATTTACAGACATTTCTGGTGAATTATTATACATTCCAAAATTGAAGAAAAACAGATCTAAGACATCTAGAGGGGTAGTATTTATTTATTCTTGTTTTTGTTTTTTCCTACATCCTTCTATTAATTTTATTTCTTGCATTTGAAGTTGCTTTGTAGAGAAAAAGAAAAATATTGGGTCCAATTAATTCCATCTGCCTTATTCTTGTTGCTCGTAGGAATTGATAAGCCTGCTAAAACTTGCTAATGAGTATATTTTATAAATATCAACTATTTTAAATAAAGATTTTCAAATTTTAACTGTTTCTCTTATATTTGCAATTTCTTTTCCAAAAAGTATTCTATTATCAGTATACTTTCTAAATGTTTAGTGTTCTGAATTTTTTAGTTCTGTCTATAATGCACTTAAAAAAACAGTATTTTTCTTTTTTAAAAAAGTTTTCAAACTGTTGATTCATTCTTTTTGTAACTTTATTGAGGCATAATTGATATACAACAATTGCACATATTTAATGTATACACTTTGATGAGATTTGACATATATATACACCTATAATGCCACCCCCTAAAAGTATTAAAACATATTTATTGCTGACAAAGCATTTCTGGTGTTCTCTTGTAGTGGTTTTTGTTTGATTTCTCAAGCCTGTAATCCCAGCACTTTGGGAGGCCGAGGCGGGTGGATCACGAGGTCAAGAGCTCGAGACCATCCTGGTCAACATGGTGAAACCCCGTCTCTACTAAAAGTACAAAAAAATTAGCTGGGCATGGTGGCACGTGCCTGTAATCCCAGCTACTCGGGAGGCTGAGGCAGGAGAATTGCCTGAACCCAGGAGGCAGAGGTTGCGGTGAGAAGAGATCGCGCCATTGCACTCCAGCCCGGGTAATAAGAGTGAAACTTCGTCTCAAAAAAAAAGAGAGGGGGAAAAAAAAGAAAGAACACTTAACATGAGTTCTGTTCTATTAAACACAAAGTGCACACTGCAACATTGTTAACTATAGCGTCTATGGTGTACAGAGATCTAGAATGTGCTAATGTTGCATAACCGAGTGTTTGTACTCAGGAGCAACACCTTGTCATTTTCTCCTTTCCATAGCCTCTAACAAACACCATTTGGTTCTCTACTTTTATGAGTTTGGCTATCTCAGATGTGTCATATATTTTATGTATCAGTCCTACCAGTTGTACTTTGCTTTTTCTGTTTCCATAGTATATGTACCTAAATAATTAAGCTACCTTCCATATTCTTATAGTTTAATTATGAATTTTAAGTTAATTTGTATTACTTTGAGATGTATCTTATTTTCTGAAAATACAATAATGAATAGTAGCAAATCACCATCTTTTATTGCCTCAAAGTTTCAAATTCTTAAACTATGTTCCCTTTCCTAATATGTATTTTTTATTTTCATCGGCTTTTGGGGAACAGGTGGTATCTGGTTACATGATTAAGTTCTTAAGAGGTGATTTGTAAGATTTTGGTGCACCCGTCACCCGAGGAGTGTACGCTGAACCCAATTTTTAGTCTGTTATCCATCACCCCATCTCCATCCTTTCCCTCAAATCCTCGAAGCCCATTGTGTCATTCTTGTGCATTTGCGTCCTCATAGCTTAGCTTCCACTTATGAGTGAGAATATACAATGTTTGGGTTTGCATTCCTGAGTTACTTTACTTAAAATAATAGTCTCCAGTCCCATCCAGGTTCCTGCAAAGCCATTGTGTGTGTGTGTGTGTGTGTGTGTGTGTGTGTGTGTGTGTATAGAACTTACAATGTTTGGGTTTCCATTCTTAAGTTACTTTACTTAAAATAATAGTCTCCAGTCCCATCCAGGTTCCTGCAAAGCTACTGTGTGTGTGTGTGTGTGTGTGTGTGTGTAGAACATACAATGTTTGGGTTTCCATTCCTGAGTTACTTTACTTAAAATAATAGTCTCCAGTCCCATCCATGTTCCTGCAAAGCCATTGTGTGTGTGTGTGTGTGTGTGTGCATGCATGCATGTGTGTATACAGGTGTTGGAGAGGATGTGGAACAATAGAATGCTTTTACACTGTTTGTGGGAGTGTAAATTAGTTCAACTATTGTGGAAGACAATGCAGCAATTTCTCAAGGATCTAGAACCAGAAATATTATTTGACCCAGCAATCCCATTACTGGGTATATACCCAAAGAATTATAACCACTCTGCTGTAAGAATACATGCACACGTATGTTTGTTGCAGCACTATATACAATAGCAAAAACCTGGAACCAACCTAAATGTCCATCAATAGCAGACTGGATGAAGAAAATGTGTCACGTGTATACCGTGTGATACTATGCAGCCATACAAAAGAATGAGGTCATGCCATTTGCAAGGACATGGATGAAGTTGAAAACCATTATTCTCATCAAACTAACACAGAAACAGAACACCAAACACCACATGTTCTCACTCATAAGTGAGAGTTGAATAATGAGAACACACGGACACAGAGATGGGAACATCACACACCAGTGCCTCTCGGGGCATGGGGGTCAAGGGGAGGGATAGCATATAACTAATGCATTCGGGGCTTAAAATCTAGATAACGTGTTAATGGGTGAGGGTAACCACCATGTCACGTGTATACCTATGTAACAAACTTGAACATCTTCACGTGTATCCTCGAACTTAAAATATAATTAAAAAGAAAATTTTGATTACATTAAACAAGACTCCTGATTTTGCTACCTTTTTTTTTAAGAAGCATGTTTCTTAATATATTTGGTTTCTTCCAGTTTTAACTCATAACACGTATCTCTTAAGCTGGTGTTTGTTACTTAACATCATGGACTTTTAGATAAAAAACCTACAAATCTTTCTTTCTGATCCCACATTGTCGACTCTGTTGATTTTGTGTTACTCTAAACTTAGTCTGTCTGAATTTCACTAACCCTCTGATATCTTTATTTACTAAGATACTAATACATCTCTACTTAGTAATACACTAACACTTCAAATTTAGAATATCTAAAATTGACTTAATCTTTTTTCTGTCCCAACTCTGCTCTTTCTGTGGAGAGAGTGTGTTAACATTTAGTTGATGGCATCACTATCCTTTAAACCAGAAACCTAAATGTCATCTTTGTTTTATTACCTTCTCTTGTCCTACACATCGAAGTTAATACCAAAATATAACTAAATTGTCTCCTACCTCACCCTTTCTTTTCTTTTCGATGAGTACTATTTTAAATCAAATTCTTATTTCTCAGCTGAAATGATCTGGAGATCACTTTGGATTCCCAAAGCACAATTATCATCAGTAACAATCCATGTCAAACATTATAAATTGTGATTAATAAGTTGAATTGACATGGTTTATTGAAAACATCCATAGGCTTCTTGTTAAGCAAATGACGATAGATGTCCTTCTGCAAGAATTTGTCCAACTTGGTGAACTGTATCATTGTCACATTTCCCAATTCAGGGTCAACCATCTGTTGGCCAAAATTAGTGATTTAATGATATTTAAGACATCCAATCAAATGATCTATTTTGGGATATATATATGTATGTATATATATATATATGTATATATATATATGTATGTATATATATATATGTATGTATATATATATGTATGTATATATATGTATGTATATATATATGTATGTATATATATGTATGTATATATATGTATGTGCATGCACACACACATGCACACACACACACACACACACACACACACAGAGACTAGGTAGTTTAAACAATAGAATATTTGTGTTTATTTTTCTCCTGAGGTATCACTCCTTGGCTTATAGATTGCCATCTTATCTCCATGTCTTCATATGGTCTTGCCTTGCTGTCTGTCTTCTAATCTATTCTTTCTATTGGGCACCAGTCATATTGTATTAAAACAGACTCTAATGACGTCATTCTAATTTTATCACTGATTTTAAGATCCTGTCTTTAAAAACAGTCACATTCTGAGGTACTGGTGGCAAGGACTTCAACATACAAATTTTGAAGGGCCAGAATTGAGTCTATCTGTCTATCTATAGACAGTCTGTCTATCTATATAGTCTATCTATCTATCTATCTATAATCCACATGTTTCATAAACAGGGTGGAATGAGTACCTGTGCTGCTTTAGATGAAGGTGAAATTATTTACTGAGTTTTAATTTTGTTAAGCACTTGAGGATACCTAGTTGAATAAGAAAATAATGTATGGATCTAAGGTAAAAAGACATGTACCTTACGAAATGCAAGTTACTGCTGTGGGCACTATCACTGTGGTAAGTGTAGATACTATGGAAGCCCAGATAAGTGAGGCCACTACTTGCAGACTTCAAGCAAGATCATTCTCCCTGCGATGTGTTTGTCTCTATCTTTCTGCAGGGCTGCTGTTGCACAAACTGTCAGCAGTGAAACCCTCTGCTTGTCTAATCATGTTTTTGCTTACTACCTCCTATTCTTAGCGTAAACATCCCTATTTCTGGTAATCCATCTTCCTGTACTCCCAGAGAACCTACCTTTACCTTCTAGGACAGCCCTCACTGAATTTACTGTATTTTTAAAAAGAATTACAATGCTTGCATGAATTTAAGATTAATTTTTAATAATATTTTAATTAATATATTTTATAAATGATTTTAGTGTCCCCAGTAGCTGACACTGAATATGGCACTTTTCATATTTGTGAGCAGATGTGAGTGAATTCATGCAAAATCTCCACTGGATAGAAATTAGCCCCTTCATATTATTCAAAATTTTATGTTTTCATAAAGTTCAAAAATAATAAAAAGTGTTCACAATGTTTTTCCCCCTTAAACAAACTTCATGATGCTTCCTTCAGTATTATAACCCTCTTTGTTGCTGGAAGGCAATACTGTGATTCCTTTGCTTTTCAAATATGTGTATACATATGAATATTATTCATAAATGTATCATACTCTCTTTTCAATTTTTTTATTAAAATAGGTTTTTTAAATGTATTAGAAGTTTGTTTACTGCTGGGTTCATGTGCCTTTTTAAGTGTATCTCAAAACGCTCTTTGGAAAGGTGCGGTAAGGAGATTGAATAAAAATGAAACTGTAAAACTGAAAAATGAAACTTCACTTTCATGTTTAGATTGCAGCTTCTAACTGTGATGAGCTTCCTTTATTTCTTTAAGAGTTTAAGAAAACAGGGCATTCTTCATAATGTTTGAATCTGTGGTTTTTATTAACAACACATTCATCAACAAGCTTTTTAATTTTAAATTTAAATTTGTGTAACTCCAACTATTACATTTCTAGATATTTTGCCTTGTAGAAAAGGGATACCTAGGTCCTTGAACTGTTTTAATGCCCCCAGTTTAGCCTTCATTTCCTGTAATCTCTCTTGGGTTAATTATTTCTTGGTAATCAGATCACCAATTTCAATTTTAAAGTACTTCTAGGTAAGGGTTTCAAGGTGAGATCTTCCATATTAAAGAAAGCAATCCCTCCCACAAAATAGGCTTCATTGCTCTTAAAAATGAAAGATCATGAAAGAAGAGTTAGAAAACTGTTTCATTGGAGGGATGGCATGGGGAGAAATGCCAAATATGGGTGAGGGGGCAGAAGGCAGCAAAACACACTGCCACGTGTGTACCTATGCAACTATCTTGCATGTTCTGCACATGTACCCCAAATCCTAAAATGCAATAAAAATTAAAAAAAAAAAAAAAAAAAAAAAAAAGAAAACTGTTTCATTAAAAAATATTCACTTTCATTCCTGCAATGGAATTAGCACTACTTCAATTGTAACTAAAAAATATTATATTTTACCATAAATATAGGAGTTATGTTATAGATAATAATCAAAACAAAAGTGGGTGTTGAACATTGAGAACACACAGACACAGGGAGGGGAACAGCACACACCAGGGCCTGGGGCCTGGAGGACTAGGGGAGGAATAGCAGGGGGTGTGGGGGTTGGGGGGGATAACATTAGGAGAAATACCTCATGTAGATGGTGGGGCCATGGATGCAGCAAACCACCACCATGGCACGTGTATACCTATGTAACAAACCTACAGGATCTGCACATGTACCATAGAACTTGAAGTATAAGAAAGAAAAGAAACAAAGAAACAAAGAAAGAGAGAAGGAAGGAAGAAAAGAAAGAGCTTATCATTATATTAGCTTTTACATTATTATTTATTAATGATTAATATCCAATAGTTATTGCTTATTAATTCTGTTAGCTTTTGAACAGTTCTTTAACGTTCTTTGTGATAGGAATTATTTCTTAAATATTTGTATGTTCCTCTGACCTGCACCTCATCTCTCAGTCACTAGCCACAGCACATATCGTGTGAGGTATATGCTGATTATATATTTTAAAATGCTGAAGGCAAAAATGATTATTTTTACTACATAAAGATAGATAATATTGTTGGTATTTGGAATAGTGCTTATATAGAGAATAAAGTGAATGATTATCATGTGCTTTGGATACTTTTAAATGATTTGAACAATCTGTAAAACTTAATTCTACAGACATTGCTAATATTTGCATTACTTAATGTTTTAATGGAAATCTCCTTTGCCTTTGTATTTTGAGCTCATTCTCTTCATTGTAACATTTCCTAATGCTGCCTATTTAGCAGTGTTTTATGTGGCTGTCTTGGCACCTAATCAGAAGAGGAAGGCATGAAATTCATACAATTCCCTAACCTTGTTCTTATTCTAGAGACAGGTCTCCCCTTAAGGATCAATTTCTGAGAATCCAGACACCTGGTGTTTTTGAAAGAACCGTAGAGGACAGCTCCTAATCATCTTTTAGTATTCACATAAAAATGGAATATGGTTTTAAAGTTTAAAAAATCACTTTAGTTTAAAAAATTCCTCATACCCGTAGGTGTGTGTGCATATATATGTATATATATATATGTATATATATATGCATATATTGTATATATATTCAATATATATATGTATTTCTGAAGAAATTTAGGCTCTTTCTGAGATGGAATATTCAGAGTCTTGGAACTGGATAAAACAGCAAAATATTGCCTCTCTAATAAGAGTGAGAACTTTAATATTATTCCTGCTTTAGGACCAAATAGGCCATGAATTGCATAAGTTTGTATCAAATACCTCTCATATTAAATACAACAATGCCACATAATTGTAATTCCATAAACGTTTATTATGTGACTCATGAGATACTATGGGTGACACAGTAAATGCCATAATTATGTGATTATAAAATATAATTTATCTAGAAAATTATTTCATTTATATTAATAAAAATATCTATTCAAATGGCACTGGAAACTTTTGTGTGAAAATGAATTGTACTTTGAGATGGGTTAAAAATGTATCAGATTTTTACTTTTAGATGTGAAAGAAATGAGGAATGGCCAATAGCTTTCACACATAGCAAATGATTGTTACATACTTTAATATTCTGTATTTCTCTTCTGAGCAACTATATTCAGACTGAAATTATATAGCATTCTTAACAGACTCCTAAACTGTGGTATTACTTACCCCAAACAGTTTTCTTGTTTACAGTCTCCTCAAATTTTCTTAGCGATTCTTATAGGTAGTGGCTTAGAATGAACATATCTCTCTGAATTGGATTACTGGATCTCATATGAAAGCTAATTCAGTGTCCTGTACATCGATAGGGAATTAACCTGTCATATTTTTATATGAGATTCTAAAAGGAGGAAAGGGGCTGAGAGAATTTAATACTTAGGCTTTGAGCCCCGCAGTTAAATGCATTACTGACTTAATCAGACTTGTTAAGTACCTTCTCAGCTCTGTGGCAGAAAGCTTAAAAGTAAATTTTAAGCCAAATAAACTTGCTTTGCTTTTCACATGAGCACATTTTATTTCACTTTGCTACTCCTTAGACAAATGCATTTTCTGTAATGCTTACCACAATGGATTCTTTAGTTGAGATTCCTAAATGTCTTTGATCTCTTCGGATAAATGGCATTGAATGAGGACACTATTATAATAATTAGCACCATCTTCATCATATTGTAATTATACAAAGGATCAAATAAGAAGGAGCCAATTTTTTAAATGCAACATATTTAAATCCACTCCAATTCTTTGTGAATATATTCATGCACTATACCAGCTTTCCTCCATAAGGGTCACTTTCAATTACAGGCATGAATATATTTATTCATCAGTTCACAAAAAGCAACCAGACAGGTTAAGCAGTAAAAGACACCTTCTCTCCTGGAATATATAAATAAGCCTCTAACAAAAAGACCTGTTCGACCCTTAATGATGAATTTTCTTGCCTGTTTGTAGCTATATCATTGCCCTGCTCTGAATTTGATGTATGTACATTTACATTATGCTTCCATTGAAGACTCACTTTTTGCCTAGACGGCTGTCACATAGTTGGCCTCATCAGTTTATGTGTACATAATTGTAACTTTAAAATTCCCTAATTAAAATAAGTTTATATTCTGCTAAATATTATTTATGTATACGAAAATCATTGATGAACATTTACCAATTATGATAAGCATTTATCCTGAGATACAGTTAATAATTAATTACCAGACACTCCCTTAAAATAATCATAGGAAAACCTCAGTCTTTAGTGTCATGCATTTATTATTGATGTATTTGAGTAAAACCCTTTCTTCCTTTCTTTTTTTTTTTTTTTTTTTTTTTGAGACGGAGTTTCGCTCTTGTTACCCAGGCTGGAGTGCAATGGCGCGATCTCAGCTCACCGCAACCTCTGCTTCCTGGGTTCAGACAATTCTCCTGCCTCAGCCTCCCGAGTAGCTGGGATTACAGGCACATGCCACCATGCCCAGCTAATTTTTTGTGTGTATTTTTAGTAGAGACGAGGTAACCCTAACCCTTTCTTTACCAAGTAAAACCCTCTTCTTTTTTATGTTACTTCAGGTAACTAATGTGAAACATTTTACTGTTATATACTTACAATGGCTAATTTTTACATGAATTACCCTGTGTAACCCATTTATTTGATTTTAGTTTATCTACACTCAACTAATATGTGTGTACACTATTAAACATGTACACTACTCTATGTGTAAATATGTCTGTTCACTACTAAAGTAACTAAGAAGTAATTGACAAACTGCCTTTTGGACTATATTTAGACAATGGTACAAATTCTTAAACCCTAATATATAAAGCTAATTTGTCTTTCTGAAAACCTGCCCTCCAACTTTATATTTAATCCTCTGCCATTTAATGAGATGTTTTCCTGTCTTTTCAATTTCTTTTCCCAAATACTGATGTTTTATCATTTTGTCTCAAATTGTTTTCTAAATATGTTTGTGATGTTTGCAACTAGATTTAAATGAGAAGTTCTTCATTTTGGAGGGGATGGAATAGGGAAAAGGAAGTGCAAGGAAAATCACTTCTCTTTAAGCACTTATTAGTGTATCTTCAAGGTTACTTATAATTTTAAATTTAATCTTGCAAATAATGGAAATAATCTATTGCACACTTTATAAAACCTGACATGGTATTTTTAAAATTAGATCTAAAAATAATTTAGTTTTAGATTGGTTTTTATGCACAGTATAATGTGCGTATGCTATATTTTTATGCAAAGTATAAAGTATAATATCAAAAATTTTAGTCACCAGATTTAAAAATAAAATGTAGGCACAACTCTCTTGTAATGAAATAAGAATATTTTAAAACGCTACCATACATATATTAATATTTTATTAATAATCAAAACATCAAAGGCCTTAGAAACAAATGCAACAGCTTCAAGACCCTTTTAACAGACACTTCTTCTTTTTGCAAGGTACAGTGAAGTTGATTGAATAATTAAGAGAAGCTATTCTCTGAGCTGACAGGTGCTCCCGAATCATGCTATGACACGATTGTGATGTGTTGGTATCATGCCCACTTTAGATTGCAGAGAAAAGCATGATTCTGCCTTCACATGGCAGACTTCCGACAGTCTCTCCAAACCTACCCATTTTATGGGTGAAGAAGCCAATGATATCCTGGAGTTTAAGTGTCTTAGTGAACAGGTTCTTAGTGAATGGTGAACAGGAGAAGGGGATGGAGGAGAAACATCTCTTTTTTTTTTAACACCTATATTTGTCAGGAATTCTACAAAGCACTGTATGAGTTTTATTTTATGTAACCTTTAAACTGTAAGTTCGATCCTAATCTTCCATATGAGGAAAACCTATAAACAGGGTCAGATACACATTGTAAAAGGAACATGCAAAGCCACTTGTTCACAAAGGAGGAAACAAGTTTTTCCTTTCTTCGGCAGTTTTTTTTCTTGACTTACCATAGTGTCTTTTATTTGCTGTTTAGTGTCACCTTACCTTTAGGACAGGAACTGGTGTCCCTTTTGTTTAGTTATTTAATATCTGACTTGATTCTGTCTAATATATGCTCCAGGAAATCATGGAGCAAGTTATCTTTTATAAATGTTTAAGACAGAATCTGATTTTTATAAATGTTCCTGAGACAGAATTAGAGTGAATAAATTTATCTGAGTTTTAGGGTTCTGATGTATTTGCACGTACTTCGGCACCATTTTTCTGGTGGCTTATGTTGACATTCTTCATTTAAGACAAAAATTTTCAAATTGATCATAAGACTAACTTGAGTCAACTGGTAAAAAAGCATTCTGATTTCGCATTCCCCACCTCTAGAACATTTTAATGCAATTGGGCAACTAGAGGTCTAGTTTTCGAATGTCAGTCATACATCACCGTTCTTCTTTTTTTTTCTTTCTTCAATATGTCTCTTTTTTTAATTGACATAATAAAAGGGGAGCAATAGCCTTTAATCCATAATGAGAACCCACAATAAATGAGAAAATACATTATAATCACACATTGTCTTAAATACATCTCTGTGCATACACATAGCCCACACTAGTTTTTAAAACATGCCCTCCCAAACTTTTATATCCATATACATATATATTCTATGCTGAGACACACACACAAAAAGTGGTAACTATATGTATAATTCTAGGTTAATCAATAACACCCACTTACAGATACATATTATAGTTAGTGTTTCCTTCATACCTGCTATAATTAGAGGAACACAATACGTGCTCATATTTATGTGCATATGTGCAATCTATTTCTACCCCCAGATACATAAACACTTTCAGAAATCAAAGTGATGGTTCAGTTGCAGAGTGCATAAGTTGTGGTTCTAAGGAAGAGTAACTTGTTTAATAGATATACTAGAGTATCTCTTATAATCAAAGTAAAGCCAGGCAACCACACTTCAATGAAATAGAAACTTGACCAGCCATGGGTAAGTTGGCATCGCAACTTGTAGATTTTTTTACTCTTGAACTCTACCATTTTTTATGTATATATTATTGCATTTTAGGTTCTGGGGTACATGTGAGGAACATGAAGTATTGTTGCATAGGTACATACATGGCACATCACTCTTCTACATAGCCAGTCCAACGGCTTCCATTCTACACAAAACAAAATTTAAATTCATTGCTCTGGCCAACGAGCCCATGTGTCAGTTCTCTTTAACTTTCTCTCTCCCCACTCTCTCCCATGCCTCTCTGTTCAATCTACAGGTTTTTTGAATGTCCTGGGTTTTTTGTAAATGTGAGGCTTATTTCTGCCTTTGTATTTGTAATTTTATGTGGCTAATGTCCTTCCTCTGATCTCTTCATGGAAACTATTTTCTGGTCGTTTAGGTCCTCTTCCATGATTATTTATGACAGAGGCCTTTCATTGGCCTCTATGAGAGGTCACACAAGTTGAAGTTGCCCCTTTCCTGGTACTGTTCATCACATCACTGCCATTTTGCTTTCATTAGAGTGTTAACATATATATAAACATCTAAATTTATATTGTTTATTATTTATTTAATACCTTATTATCTTTGTGGAAAAGAAACTCCAGAAGATTATAGACCTAATTAATCATCTCGCCTAGGTCAGTGTCTGTCAGTCAATACCTATGAATTCACATTTACCCCACCCTTGACTTCCATGGTACTCTTGACACTCACCTGAATAATTGTCCTGAATTTATCTTAAAGAGGAAGATCATGGCACTTCCTTACCTATATCCCACTCTGATATGGCCATAATCTAATATTTAAGCACCAAATGATTTAATACATCACATCCACGGTAAAATATTCAGTGTTCTTTATAATGGTGATGAAGCTAGAGAAGGCTAGGTTGGAGATTAAGGATAGAGTGAAAGTCAGATACATAATAAGAGTATCCACTGCATATATTGGTGCTAATAGTTATACTAGTAAATTTAACTTTAATTTCCCCCAGAAAACCCTGTCTCCAAATACAGGTATACCTGAAAGATATTGTGGATTCAGTTCCAGAATATCACAATGAAGTGAATATTGCAATAAAGCAAGTCACACAAGTTTTTTGGTTTCTCAGTGAGTGCCTATAAAATCTATATTTACACTATATTCTAGTGTTCAACAGTATTATATCAAAAAATACACATACCGCAGGGAAAAATTAAGGTATTGCTTAAAAATGCTAACAACCTTCTGAGCCTTTAGTGAGTTGTAATCTTTCTGCTGGTTCACGGTCTTGCCCCAGTGCTGATGGTGGCTAGTGGATTGGGTGGTAGTTGCTGAAGTTTAGGATAGCTGTGGCAGTTTTTTAAAATAAGACAAATACAGTTTGCCCCATCATTTGACTTTTCCCTTCATGAAAAATTTCTCTGCAGCATGCAATACTGTTTGACGGCATTTTACCCAGAGTAAAACTTCTTTCAAAATTAATCAGTCCTTACCCAGGCACGGTGGCTCAGGCCTGTAATCCCAGCAATTTGGGAGGCTGAGGTGAGTGGATCACAAGATCAGGGGTCCGAGACCAGCCTGACCAACATGGTGAAACCTCATCTCTACATAAAAGTCCAAAAATTAGCTGGCCATGGTGGTGCACACCTATAATCCCAGCTACTTGGGAGGCTGAAGCAGGAGAATTGCTTGAACCCAGGAGAAGGAATTTGTGGTGAGCCGAGAGCACACGACTGCACTCTAGCCTGGGTGACAAGAGTGAGGCTCTGTCCAAAAAAAAAAAAGAAAAAAAAATTAATCAGTCCTCTTAAACCCTGTCTCAGCTTTATCAAGGAAGTTTAGATAATATTTCAAGTTTTTCATTGTAATTTCAACAATGTTCACAGCATCTTCACCAGGAGTAGGTTTCATGTTGAGAAACCACTTTCTCTGCTTGTCCATCAAAACCAACTTCTCACCTGTTGTAGTTTTTTGTGAGATTGCAGCAGTTTAGTCACAGCACCAGGCTCCACTTCCAATACCAGTTCTCTTGTTATTTCCACCATGTCTGCAGTTACTTCCTTCACTTCATTCTCAGACCCCTGAAAGTCATCCATGAGGGTTGAAACAAATGTCTTTCAAACTCCTGTTAATGTTAATATTTTGTCTTCCTCTCAAAAATCACAAATGTTCTTAATGGTGTTTAGAATGGTGAACTATTCCCAGAAGCTTTTCAGTTTATTTCTATCAGATCTATCAGAAGAATAAATATCTATGGCAGCTATACCTCACAAAATGTATTCCTTAAATAATAAGCCTTGAAAGTCAGAATTCCTCATGGATCTACAAGCTGGAGAATGGATGTTGTGTTAGCAGTAATACAGTAATGAAAACAGTGATCTCCTTATACCTCTCGATTATAACACTTGGGGGCTCAGGTACATTGTAAATGGACAGTCATATATTGAAAGAAATCTTTTTTGTCTGAGTAGTAGGTCTCAAGCGTGGGCTTAAAATATTCAGTAAACCTTGATTTAAATAGATGTATTGTCACCTGGGCTTTGATGTTCCATTTATAGAACACAGACAGAATAGATTTAGCATACTTATTAAGGTAATTAAGATTTTCAGAATAATAAAAGAGCATTAGTTTCAACTTAATGTCACCAGCTGCATTAGCCCCCAATAAGAGAATCAGCCTATGTTTTGAAGCTTTGAAGTCAGACATTGACTTATCTCTCTAGATTTAAAAGTCCTAAATGAAATCTTTTTCCAATATAAGGCTATGTCACCTACATTAAAAATCTGTTTTTTGGTGTAGTCATTTTCATGAAATATGTTAGCTTGATCTTCTGGAAATCTTGCGGTAGCTTCCACCTCAGCACTTGGTACATCACCTTGCACTTTTATGTTATAGAGACAGCTTCTTTCTGTAAACATCTGTTAGCTTCAGACACATTTTTCTGCAGCATCATCACCTCTCTCAGCCTTCACAGAATTGAACAGTTAGAAACTTGCTCTGAATTAAACTTTGGCTTAAGAGTATGTTGTGGCTGGTTTGATCACCTATGAGGAATATTACAGTTTTCTCTATATCATCAATAAGTTTCTTCACTTATCATTTGCATGTCTTTTTCCTTCCAGAACTTCAGTTTTGTGCAAATTCCTTCTAGAACTTTGCCTTTGCATTCACAACTTGGCTAACTGGTACAAGAGTCCTATATTCCCCCACCTCAACTTTTGACATGCCTTTTTCACTAAGCTTAATCATGTCTAGCTTTCGATTTAAAATGAGAGATGTGTGACTGTTCGTTTGACCTGAACACTTCAGAGGTCCTCAGAGAATTATTAACTGTCCTAATTTTAACATTGTGCTGCAGCAAATATGGAGGCCCAGATACAGAGAAACGGAACATAGTGAAGCATTCAGAGTACACACATTTATTAATAAATTTGCCATCTTATATAGACACGGTTCATGGCACCCTTCAAATAATTACAATAATAACAACAAGATCACTATAAATAATAAAATAGCACTTTTCGGGCTTAGTACTTAACATAAATTTTGTGAGGAGACAATTTAGTTTATAACATTCTCATGCTAAGCAAAGTTAATGGATGCATCTCAGAACTGTTTTAATTTCTTAAGAGTTGAGATTTTTCATCTTTTCTAATAGTTTGACAAATACATACAAGTAGGTTAATAAGAATTGTCTAATAAGAAACAAGTAATGATTGTAGAAGCCTTCAGAGTGAAAGCAGAGTTTTGTAGAGCAATAGAAGCTTGCCCATAGTCCACACAAGTAGGGGAGAAACAAACACACTCAGGTATTCTAAATTCAAAGTCCACAGTGTTACACCAATTTTCTGCACAAAATGAACAACAACAAATTCACAAAATGAAATCAAAGAAATAAAATAATCTTTCTTTACTTTAGGAAATATTACTTTTGTTTAAAATAAAATATCATGTTTTCTCCAAAATATTAATTTACCCCAGAGGTTATTATTCAAATGTTCAAATGTCTTTTTTGGTTAGTTTGATATATTCTGTTTATTTTATTACAATATTCAACTTTGCTTGGCAAAAAAATACTCTTTGAATATGAATGTACTATATTTAAATTGATAAAGGGAATTACTCTTCTTAAAACGATGTGGAATTCTCTGTTGGCTCCACGAAATCAACTGCAAACTCTGTCCTATTCTCTCTAACATCTATTTCTCCCTGGGCCAGATATCGATACGGAATGTTGTCTAAACAACTCTACCCATTATTCTTGACCAGTGTTGGGTTACTGAGAGTAGAAAGTTTCCTGCCATATCAACAGATACCTAAATGAGGTATTAAAGTTTTACATCAAAGGACTGTAATATAACTTTGCCTATGTGCTTCACAGTTTGAAAAAAATACAGAGAAGAAACGGAAAGTTTTCTCTATTAGTCTGCAATGATATTCTTGAGGCTGTAAGTCCCAAATGACATAAAATGGAATATGTGATTTCTTCGCAGAAAATAAATCTTCAAAAAAATTAAATGGACCTTCTTAATCGGGTCTAAATTTAGTAAGCTCAAATGCCATGGTAGCTTATTATTGGTTTTGCCCTGAAGAAGATGAGCTTACTTTGAGGGAAAACATAATCCTCTTAATATGTTTGCTATGTGAAATTCTAAGAATATTTAAATGAAATGATTTTAAACTTGATAGCAACTGAGAATTTAAGTGGATTTTGTTCTAGTATCTTTTTTACTTAAAGAATGATATGGAGTTGAAATTTTAAAAACTACTTCTCAGTATGACAAGTAAAATAAATATAAATTGGCACAATTAGACAGCTCTTTTAGGATCATATGCCTTGTAATTGTTTCTTTTTTCATGAAAATGTTACCATGATTTCATTTATTTTTCTGAGAGGGCCTAATTATACCAATAAGCACACATAATACATAGTATTGAGCTGATGTAGCTGCATTTACACAGATCCTCAAAATGATTAAAGGATGAACACTTCTATCATTAATTTATCTTGCTATAATACAAGTGTTCGGTGTGTAATTTTTCTTTTCTTTTCTTTTTTTTTTTTTTTTTTGAGATGTAGTTTCACTCTTGCTACCCAGGCTGGAGTGGTGTGTAATTTTTCTATACAAGTAACGGAGTTTGCAATACAAATGGCGAACAGAAGAGAAACAGATGCAGATTCCCTACTTGAGAATATTCTAGGGAGATTGGAGGCCTACCACATTCACAAATATTTCTAGAAAATGGAAAATAGGCCTGTCATAAGAAGTTTAAAAATCAAGAGGGGTGGGATGCTGAGGGAGGAGAGGCAACATCTAGCTTTGTGATTTGGACAGTTTGTGAAGTACCTGACATTTTTATTTGGTCTTGAAAAATGGAGAACATGTTAACATGTAGAGACTGTGTAGAATATGGGTCATGATTGTGAGGAATGAAAAGTGGAGAAAATCAAGTTATTATTTCTCTTAGGTGAAACAAAAGTACAAAAATCCATAGTGCCATGTTGCTATTTAAAGTGAATATAGAGTTAATCCATGTTGCTTAAATTTAAGGTGAATAAAGAGTTAATCCGTGTTGCTAAAATTTAAGATAAATATAGTTACAGAAATGATGTAAATTGTGAGGATAGAAAAGGTAATTTGAGGCCTGGGCTGAGAAGGAATTTGAATGCAAATATTGGCTGTTCTGGGTCTTGTGAGCAGAGAAATGGCATGATTACAGCTGTGTATTAAGAAAACTAATTGGTAAGCATAGTGCTCATGTTATTTGAGGGGAAAAAAGAGCAGACTATGTAGAAAACTATGCAGTCATCCAGGGGAAAGATAATGATAGTCTAATCTCTTGTGGAACAATAAAATTAAGGGAAAAAGAACATCTGTGACAGACAGCACAATGCCAGAAATGCCTGTACTTAGGTACCCACTGGATCTGAGGCTAACAAAGAAAAAAGGTAAAGATAACTGCAAGGATTTGCATCTTATAATGAGGAGGATATTAGTTTATTTAATAGTGCATAAAGAAAGAAGAGTAGGTTTGGGGAAAAAAATTATGGATTCACTCTAGAGAACATCGTCTACATATATTGTCTCTGCCAAACAGAAACCACCATATATAAATAGAAGACTGAACAATATTATATTTATTAATGTCATATTATTTTTTATTAAAACATGTTTATTGAAGATAAATAATTATGTAATAGAAACCAGCTACAGAATATAATAATAAGACTAATGGAAAGGGCAATTGATTACAAATGACATAATTACTGAAGGTTAAAAGCTATGCAATTGATATTATTTGTTATTTTTATTTAATTTTTTTAAAATTTTACTTTAAGTTCTGGTATACATGTGCTGAACGTGCAGGTTTGTTACATAGGGATTCATGTGCATGGTAGTTCACTGCACCTATCCACCTGTCATTTAGGGTTTAAGCCCTGCATGAATTAACATTTGTCCTAATGCTCTTATTTGCCTTGCCCCCCACCCCACGACAGGCCCCAGTGTGTGATGTTCCCCTACCTGAGTCCACGTGTTCTCATTGTTCAACTCCCACTTATGAGTGAGAACATACGGTGTTTTGTTTTCTGTTACTGCGTTACTTTGCCAAACATAACGGCTTCTAGCTTCATCCATGTCCCTGTAAAGGACGTTAATTCATTATTTTTAATGGCTGCATAATGCAGCACAATCCCATTCTTTTCAGGACTGCATAATACCTTTTCTCAATTAAAAAATATTGGTTTCTTTTGCTCTCTCTCTCCTCTTCTTCTAGGATTCCAGTTCCTGGTATATTAGAATGCTTAATGCTATTACCTATGTTTTGAAGTATTTTTTTACTTTGTTTTTTTTGTGGATACACAGTAGGCATATATATTTATGGGGTTCATGAGATGTTTTGATATAGACATGAAATATGTAGTCATCACATCCTTGAAAATAGGGTATTTTCACAAACATCATTTGTGTTACAAACAGCCCAATTATACTCTTTCAGTTACTTTAAAATGTACTATTAAATAATTATTGACTAGAGCACATTGTTGTGCTATCGAATACTAGGTCTTATTCATTTTTTGTGATTTTTTGGAAATACCAACTATTTTCCATTATTTTATTTTATACATTACTCATATGTAGAATTTTTTTATTATACTTTCAGTTCTGGAATACATATGCAGAACATGCAGGTTTATTACATAGGTATACAAGTGCCATGGTAGTTTGCTGCACCCATCAACCCATCATCTAGGTTACATATTTAGATATTTCTTCTAATGCTATCCCTCCCCTAGCCCCCACCCCGCAACAAGCTCCAGTGTGTGATGTTCCCCTCCCTGTGTCCATGTGTTCCCACTTATGAGTGAGAACATGCAGTGTTTGGTTTTCTGCTCTTAAAAATTTATGAAAGTGCAAAAGACTAATTATATTCACAGCTGTTAATGATTTACAGGCTACTGTAGAGTAGGCAGTCCTCATGATAACTTAACCATGGTAACTGAAACTTCTACCTGGAGTAGCAATGACTTTCCTTTGCATGGCTCTGACACGCACGAATCTCACTTAACACAGAACCTTGGAAAGTGATGTCTTCCTGTATAAGGGTACATGACAGCAGTTATGGACATTTCTTCAGTTACTTTGATATATATATATATATATATATATATATATATACACACACACACACACACATATATATATATATATATATATATTGCTTTTTATTAATTAATAACATAACTTGCCAAAGGGAAGTTGACTAGTGGAGAGGAAGTATGTATTTCCCTACCAGAACCAAGAGGGAAATAAGTAAGAATATATTTTTGTATTTTTTTTCCATTCCAGGATTTCTGTACATTCATAAGGTCATAATATTCTATGTGCAAATACACTTTATATATACATTAGATCATGTGTTTTCTCAGGGTAAAAAATTGGTCTATTCTCAAGTCAACTGCTATTTAATTTAGCATCATATTTGAATTTTTTTCCCCCTGAAGTCACCGGCAATGTCCAGATTTTGCCACCATAAACTATGGCTAGTAGGCTGACTCCAGAGAATGATCAGGGTGGCAGTTTACCACTTTGATAAAGTTGTTTGGTTCTGGGTCTGCCCTTCAGCCTTGGATGCTTAGGAACTGGGCTTTGTTAATGTAATGTGACGTGGGCTAATACCTCTATAAGGAATGGGTGGGTAAGAGGCACATACTAACTGAGTCCAAGAGACTTTTATGTGAAACCACAATCCCACATCATTAACTTATAATAATATTGCTATTAAATGACTTATTTTTCTGATAGGCAGACCAGTGTGAAAAGTGTCAGAAGACAATAATCACGAAATCAGGGTTAAGGGAGTTTGATGAATCCAATATTTAATATATTTGTTGGCATAGATTTATTTAACTATTTCAGAGAAGGAAGAGCCTGCCAAAGAAACACACTTTAAAAGACCCGATGCCTTCTCTGTGTGTTCAAATGGATATTGGGGCCTTTTACTTCCGTTTTTCCTCTGTTTTCATGACTTCTGTTTTCATCTCCCTTCAAATATGATCTTTCTGATATGTTAATCTCATCAGTCTCCTCTTAACAAAGTCTTGATGAGCATATGTTGATTTCTAAGTACAAGTCTCAGATTCCAACTCTTTAATCTGTTATCGAATGGCCTTCACAACCTCACAACCTGATCTAATCTATACTTACTCTTGCACCTTTACATTACCCACAGAGAAATTTTGTTCTGTAACATTTTGCTTATTAGGAAATTTACAAGCTTCATTTAGATGTCTTAAAGGAATTCCATACTCAACAAGTACAAATAAAACCTTGTTATTTTCTGCTCCACCCAACCGAGATTTCCAGTGTGTATTTCATCAGTAACTAACCATCGTCCATTAAGTTTCACATACTGTAAACCTGGAAGTCTCCTTTTACAACATATTCTCTCATCCCTAACCCCTCCCCACTGCCAGTCATTATCCAACACCTGTGTCTTAAATGACAGCACTCTTTGAGTAGCTGGGAAAACAGCAGTTTAATGCAAGGAAGTTTCTTGCAATCATTAGGTTTATCTTGTATTAGAGGTGGGGGGAGTATAGACCCCAACGGACATAAAGAATGAAAACAAAAATATTATGTGAGCAGTTGGTAAATGCCAGTTCCTTGACTATAACTCAATAGGACTATGTGTGAGAAGACACTGCTTTATAGTCAGGGTGGTCAGGGAAGGCTGCTCTGATAAGTTATAAACCTTTTTTAGGAAATTATATATTGACGTTGACTTTTATTCTTAAATCTTGATTATTTTGGTCTACTCTCTGTCTTCAGAGTGACCACAGTACATGGCCTCCATGAAATTGAATCTTTCATCTCTCCTATTAAGTATATTTGACCAAAAAGCACAACCCACCACAGTCCCAGTTGCTGCCCCCCAAAATCTATTACCCCATCGATACTGAGGCTAAATATCCCGGGACTGCTGCCAGCCAGTGACTAAGTACTACAGGGACTGCAAAGTAGGCCTGTTCCTGAAAGACAAAGGATTCACCTGGAAGAAAACTCCAGAGTTTCCCATCCGTCATGTTGAATTGCCAGCTAAGATTTTTGTACTCAGAATTTTTTCTTCCCTCACAAAGGTCAGGACTGTGTGGTGATCCGATGACTCCCAGGCCTATCCCAGCTTTCTCCGCATGTTCCTGCATATCTAATCTGTGATTCTCTGAGGGCCGGGACTACACGTCGTATTTGAGTTTCCCTCTACGTTCTCTCTGATTCCTCTTTTCATCCTGTATTTTCTACAGTGAAAATCTTGTATCACCACTGCTGCTTAGCATCCTGTCGTTTCATTCTGCTGCTCTTCCGATATAGACTCAAATCCATGGAAGGGCATCCGCGGCTCAGCGTGGTGGTGCTGGCCACCCCAAACTCCACCTCACCTTCCTCTCCTTCTTGCCCTGTTTCATCGAACCCACCCTTCTTTTGCTCTGTAAAGATATCGTGCTTTTGCTTAGCGAGAAGGGCCCGTACATTTCCTATTTCCTTTGCCAGACCACTAATTTCTCCCTCCGATTTGGGGCAGTTCACACATTTCTCTCACAGTTCTCCTATTAAAGCCCCCTCTGATCAACATTTTCCCTCATCTAAATCAATCTTCTTTATTTTATTCTTCCAACTCCCCAAAAGCATTTACACATTCATTAGCATGATCGCTTTCAGATAATTTGTCTCAGTTTGAAATTATGCATTTATTAGTGTGATTATTTAATTAATGCTTGCTTTCTCTAATGGGCTACAAGTTCATCGTTTTATCCTCATTGTACCTCCAGCATTCAGCTCAGTGTGTGTCCTAAAGGAGGCATATAATAAATATGTATTATTTATTCTAATAAGAGGATATACAATGTAAAAAGAGGATAAACAATATTTCTTCTTAAGAAGTATGATTGAACAGAGTATCACCTTAAAACTCAGGTTTTTTCAATTCTAACTAATTAAAATGGGAATTAAAATTACATGGGAATATAATACTACAAAATGGATATAAGTGTTAAAACTGTACCAAACTGCAAAGACATAAAGCAGGTTTCATAAGTTTTTGTTTTTTTCTTTAATTTTTTT
>CM052665.1:5150024-5173453 GCA_028533165.1 Leontopithecus rosalia
GGTTATTGGATAGGCCAAGCTGACAAGGTGGAAATGCTAGAGTAGGATCTTTGTGTCTATAATCACTGTTTTTTCTTGATAGGGTGTGGGTACTTTAAATGCCAGTAAAATAAGAATCTCCTGATCCTTTGAGAAATATCTATGTATACTTGGAATCAGCAAGGATGGACAATTCCACAGAATATTTATGGTGGTTACTGGAAATTGTACCACTTTTAAACTTTAGGAGCTAGGCATCATTTCTTTCTACTTTCAAAAACTGGCCAGAGGATTAGCAACAAGGCAACTTCTTATCTTCTGTGGAGGTGAGATTACAGCCACTACATGTTAAGGGGACATAGAATGAAAAATAAAAGTTGATATCTAAAGTAAAAACACTGCAGTGTAATACAGATATTTTGTGTATGTGTGTATATTCAGTGTATCAAGTATATATTCAAACACCAAGAAACTATATACTTCCTCTTGAACTGTTAAATCATTCTGGAAAGAAATCTTCCAAAGACAAAATGTCAAAAGATGATGGTATAATATTAGTGATGGTATTCATCCAGAAAGGACCAAATATGTTGTTAGTATCCTTTAGATGCTTCTATAAGCAAGTGAAAAAAATCACTTCAAATATTGTCATGAAAATTGGACAGCATAACCTCTGCTTTCATTCTCCATGACTAGAAAATAAATATTTATAGCTCTATAGTGATGTATCATGGATAACAGAAGTTTTTTCATTATAAATGACCTTAGGAATGACCAGATCTTCATTTGTTAGCTAGGGTAAAAAATGGAAGTTAAAGAGATCAAGTGACTTGCTCAAGGTCATCACATAGATACTTACAGATGGCAGTAGAAAACAGTTGTGCTTTATTTTTTGTGTGTGCATTTGTTTTTAGTTAAAGTTTGGTGTTTCCTTTTGTACTACAATATGTCAAGCAATTTTCAAAGTGGTAAAATGATTGTGTTCATTTAAGAATGTAGGAAATGGTGTGATTAACACAAAACTACCATTTAAATGGTTTACAATTTCAAAAATAAATAATATGTATAAATTTGAGAGCAGAATCAAAGAAAGTATGTAGCCAAATACTTGATGCAGAGGTCCTAGTCTGCTCCAGGGACTTACAAATAGAGTAATCTTCTGTTTTTAGCTAAAGAAAGTATGGCTAAGAATAGGGGTAGCAATTTGGCGACACAAGTGCACAGGACAGCAATTTGGCATTCAGAAACTAATAATTTATTTGGAACCTTATATGTTTCAGTGTGGTACCCCCGAAATCTTATTTTGAATTGTAGTTCCCATAATCCTCATGTGTTATGGGAGGGACCAGGTGGAGATAATTGTATCGTGAGGGGCAGGTCCCTGTCCTGTTCTCATGATAGTGAGTTCTCACGAGATGTGACGATTTTATTAGGGGCTTTCCCCACTTTTGCTCTGCACTTCTCCTTGCTGCCATGTGAAGAAAAATATGCTCACCCTCCCTTCCACCAGGATTGTCAGTTTCCAGAAGCATCGCCAGTCAACTGAAGCTCTTTCCTTTATAAATAAATACCCCAGTCTTGGGTATGTCTTTATTAACAGTGTGATAACAGACTAACACAGAATCTTTTATTAAAAAGACTATGTAAAGACTTTGAGTAATATAGATTGTATTTATTTCTGCCTGTGATATTTACAGTACACTGAAGAGTAGAAATATCTTTGGTTTCTCCAGAATTTATGAAATACCAATACACTTATCTACACTTATCATTTTTGTTCTAAGACATATGTACAAAATTCTCTTTGATTTATGTTGTACTAATTGTGCCTATACAATAGGGAACTAACGTATTGTTCTTTCATATCTTCTCTTGACCAATGTAGAAAAATGCATTATAAAAAGCATGTGAGCTAATATATAGATACTGGACTCCAAAAGTATTTTATTATTTATAGAGCACTAGAACATAGATTAATTAGTAATATATTTATTCTCTAAAAAGATTCTACATTTCTCTTTGAAGGATGGGATTCTTTGGATCAAGGTCGTGGGCAACAACATGAGAAAAATTGTTTTGCAGATGTTTGTTCTGTGCAGGCATGTGGAAAATAAGCAGATGACTTCAATTTGCACTGTCGTTACTCACCCCATTCCTGACATTGTCCTAGCACACACATACTATGAGCAGCACAAGAGCTATATTCCCACATGCCTGATATTTGAACTACAATATGTCAAAATAGATTTGGAGAAGTAGGTGTTGGTTGATAGATGGCATGTATCCATTTTAAGTAAAAATGAGTTGGTATTCACCTCAGTTTCCCTAGGGTAAATGAACCTCCCTCGCTTCTTCTTTTGTTTTTAAAGAAACATTAACCAAACTGTTCAAGATAAAAGCTGATATCATTTTTTAATGAGGCATGTCCAATTGTATCGATCACGTTTGTCACATGACAATAAAAGGTCATGATAATTTTTACTAGACCATGAAAGTAAATTTATTTTTAATTGCCAAATAACAATTGCCTATGTCTATGGAATACAACACTATGTTTTGATCTATGTATACACTGTAATAAGAGTCAAGCTAATTAATATATCCATCATCTCACCAACTTAATTTTTGTGGTTAACATGTTAAACATCTATACTTTGAGGTTTCTAAAAAAATAGACTTATCATACAGGCCTAATAATTCCACTTCTGGCTATATATCAGAAGAAGATATCAGTGTGTCAAAGAGATAACTACACTCCCATGTTCATTTCTTCATTATTCACACTAGCCAACGTATGGAAGCAATCTAAGTGTCCATCGTGGCAGAATGGGCAAGAAGAACGTGATACATATACACAATAGAATGTTTACCACATTTTGAGGAAATATGTTTACACATGAAAAAGTAAGATCTTACAAATTTGGGGGAATTCTCCACAAAAAAATGTATGAGAGGATTTTTGACTGGAGACATCAAATTTTCTTTTATGTAACTCTGGTTACAGATTACATAATGTAAGCCATCCTTTGGCTATATACCTTCCTCTCTGAGTAATACACAATATTTGTAAACTTCAGAGTTGTCTTCACTTCTCAGTTTAGTGCCAGGGATATCTGGTTGCCTTCATGCTAATCTGCATCAGTTTTTTATTAATAGAAATTAAAAGTTTGCCATGATGTCAAATACAAGAACAGTGAAAATGTTTCTTTATGGGAGGAGTACTTTCTGTGGTATGTTTATAGAGTATGATAAAACTATTTTAATAAATTTTATTGATAAAATTTTTACAGTAAAATGCACCAACATTGAGGATACAGCTTTCAGAGTTTTAGCAAATGTAGATACCCATATAGCAACTCCGTTGGTTTTAATGCAAAAATCTATCTATGTATAAGAATGAGAAGATATATTCTTATCTGGTAAGGTTGAAAAGTATCAGATAAAACATCAAGGACCTATTCATCTAGAACCCATGAATTCAAGGGAATCATCCATGGAGAAAATCAAGGCTGTCAGAAGAGGCCCTGAAATTATATGCAAAAGTATTATGGGAATGTACCTGTGCATTTTTCAGACAAAACTATTGATAACTTCTAACAGAATATCATTAATGCTGCTGATCCTGTAAAATTTTAAACTCACTGAAATGATTGGGTTTGTGTCCAAACCCAAATCTGTTGTCAAATTGTAATCCCTAGTGTTGGAGTAGGAGCCTGGTGGGAGGTGGTTGATCACGAGAGCAGAGTTTCCTTTTGCTGTTCTCATGACTGTGAGTGAGTTCTCATGAGATCACATTTTTTAAAATGTGTGGCAACTTCCCCCACTCTCTCTCATTATCTGGCCCCCGAAGATGTGTCTGGTTTCCCTTAACCTTCCACCATGATTGTTAAGTGTCCTGTGGCCTCCAGCCATGTTTTCTATACAACCTGTGGAACTATGAGTCAATTAAACTTCTTTATCTTCATAAAGGTAGTTCTTTATAGCAATGTGAGAATGAACCGATACAGTCACTAAAATTAGCTTAAAATTATCACGAAAATAAACACATTTCTAAATCTTTAACTTTCTCTTTCATGCTCTGGGTTATGGCAATATCTCTTTCCCTTGAATTTATTCTCAATTTAACTCCTAAATAATTCTCAGTATTACTAAAAACTTACTTCTAAATACATATTAACTGTATTAGACTGTTCTCACACTGCTATGAAGATACTACCCAAGACTGGTAATTTATAAAGAAAAGAGGTTTAATTGACTCACAATTCTGCATGGCTGGGGAGGCCTCATGATACTTACAGTCATGGCCAAAGGGGAAGAGGCATGTCTGACATGATGGCAGCAGAGAGGGAGCGAGCAAGAGTCAGGAAATCTGCTTTATGAAACCATCGGATCTCATGAGAACTCACTCAGTATCATGAGAAGAGCAGGGGGTAAGTAACCCCATGATCCGATCACTTCCCACTTGATCCCTCCCTCAACAGGTAGGCATTATGGAGATAACAATTCAAGATGAGATTTATCTTGAGACACAGAGTCAAATGATACTGTTAAGTTTCTAATGTATGCAAAGCACATGGCTTTAAATTCTAGATATAAAAAATAGAAAATAGCCCCTTTTAAAACAAAACAAAAGGCAAACCTCACAGCCTAGTAAAGCTTATAACATACCTACTATTGTACTTTGACAAATGTATTAATGGAACAATCATGCATGTTGCAATCATAACAAGATTGAGAGCTAATTGAGATCAAGAGTTAAAACAGACATTGATGATTGTTTGTTTTACAAATGGTTATAACAATATTTTGGAAATTTGTTTAGATTTAAGGACAGGGATATATATTCATATTTCTCCGAAGACCTCCCCACATCTCGAACACTACACTGAATATGATTACTGAATTAAAATAAGTGTAAATTGATTTCTGACTTTTGACATTTTTGTTCATGATGGATCGATTTAGTTACATTATGAAGTAAGTATATTTTGATCATATGAGCTGTATTACTTCAGAGGGAATTGAGATCTTTGCCTAGTAATGCTTGTAAAGTAATCTACAAATTTTCTGTAAATGGATAGAAAGAATAGGGAACACAAACTGAAGAATGACCATACACCCAAGAAATATTTTCTTGTGGTCTTATAGTCTTTCTTTGAACTAGTTTTTAAAAGAAAATATTAAGCCACTTTTCAAGGACTTCATGTAGTTTAACAAAAAATTTTGTAAAAAGAAGAAATTGTATACTTACAGTGATATTTACTCTGGGGAATATGAGAGGTGGGAGAAAGGGAGAAAGGGAGAAAGGCAGAAGTTGAAAAACTGCTTATTGAGTACTATGCTCACCATTTGGGTGACAGATTCATTCACATTCCAAACCTCAGCATTATGCACTGTACTTTTCTCAAACCTGCACCTCTACCCCGATTCTAAAATAAAGGTTAAACAGTCAGCCAGGCACAGTGGCTCATGTCTGTAATCCAAGCACTTTGGGAGGCTGAGGCAGGTAGATCACGAGGTCAGGAGTTTGAGACCAGCCTGACCAACATGGTGAAATGCCGTCTCCACTAAAATCACAAAAAATAACTAGCTGGGCATGATGACAGATGCCTGTAACCCCAGCTACTCAGGAAGCTGAGGCAGGACAATCATTTGAACCCAGAAGGCAGGCGGACGTTGCAGTGAGCCAAGGTCACACCATTGTATTCCAGTCTGAGTGACAGAGCAAGACTCCATCTCTGATAAAAATTAAATTAAATTAAATTTAAATTTAAAATTAAAATAAAGGTTAAACAATAAATAAAATTACAATAAATTATTTTATAAATGATGTGTTTCCTTTCTGATATTCCTTAGAAGTTTGGGCATTGAGTTTACAGAGACATTCACATGTGTAATTATATGTCTGTACAATAAGACCTTGTCTCATCCTTAGCTTTACGATAAGTTATTTCCTACTTTCATGTCATTTAGCTCCATCAGAAGATTTGGCTGTGCTTTGTAATTTAAGTGTAATCATAATATTAGTTAGAAGAAATTTAAAATTCTATTCTCAAAATATTGAAGTAAATATTGTATCACTTAGTATAATATTCAAGCTTTATAACCCGCTTATATAACCACTTCCACCATTTAAAAAATATAATTATTTCCAGTTATAAATTCCAAAGGATATTATTTTCAGATACAACATTTTAGTTTTGGGTTCAGAACAAGCAGAGATAATTTAGAATCATTTTATAATAATAAGCAGAGCTAATTTAGAATAGTTTTATAATAAATGAGAGATGCTTATTAATTCAGTGAAGTTTGGTTACTTCCAGAAAAGAAAACTTGGGAAGTGAAGGAACTTATCTTTTTAAAAATATTGACCTGAGTGATCCACAGTAAGTTTAAATCAAATAGAAGTTCCACCTACACAATGGTTAGATGAAAAGCTTTTCTACAGTGGGTAGAAATTGATGAAGGTAGTTTTTGGGATTCTAAAAATAGTTTTAAACATTCATCTGGAATATTTCGTATGTCTTGAAAACAAAATGTTTTTCTCATTTTATATAAGTAACAATGAAACATACTAATACCTCAGATTCTTTAGAAATATGAATTATATTAAGGAAAATCAGACATTTTGGAATTTTTTGAATTAGCAATTAGAAAAATAAAAATTACACATGGAACAGATCTATTTGTTCTCCCCAATAAGCTGAGAACAATAAGTATAACAATGATAAAAATATTGACTTGCATGGAGTCTGGTTTCTTTTCATCTGTCAGAGATAAGCTTTTCCTCTTTGGGAAACAGCTTATTCTTGTAATTACTTTCAGGCATCCTTCTGACTCCTTTTCTAAGTCAGGAAAGGTTCTGACAGTCAGTCAGAGTAGTTGTTTAGCTGAAGAAATGATAGTTAGAATGATTTTTCAGTTCGTGTGCTGCTTCATTAACATTTTCCTTTTAGACTAGTTGCTGTTGCTGCTGTTGATGTTTCTAAATTCGAGAAATTTCAGACCTAACAGACAGGATGTACTAGCATATGAATAGGAAAACCGAAAAAGAGTATAAATCATGTTGAGAAATGCTTAAAGTGCAGATCTGTTTTTTTTTAAAAAATTGTTTCTATATCATTCCAAACCTGGATCAATATGTGGTAGAATCAAAGAGCATGTCACTGGATTGGTGCAAATTAAAAGACGAAAGTCTTAGCTCCAACTCTCCTTATTCTGAACCTATTAAATCAGAATTTTCACAGATGAAATCAGGCATATATATTTTTACAGAAACTTGCAGACCCTGACTCCTGCTTCTGCTTAAGAAGCTTTAAGAGAGTGATGGGTAAATTGCATAATACTCATATAATTAACATACGTTGGGAATGCAAATAAGACAAACAACTTGTAATTTGCTGAATTTTTGCAAGAACTATTGGAGTACAATAGTTCTCAAATCTGGTTACATAGCAGATTCTCTTTAGGTGCTTATTTGAAAGCATTGTAACAACTGGTTATAGGAATCGGTATGGCTAAAAAGCTCTCCACATGGTTCTAATGTAAAGGCAAGTTTAATACAAGAACAGAAAATCAAACACTGCATGTTCTAACTCATAAGTGGGTGTTGAACAATGAAAACACATGAACACAGGGAGGGGAACATCATACACCAGGGTCTGTTGGGAGTTGTGGGGGCCAGGGGAAGGCTAGCAGGGGGAGATTGGGGAGGAATAACACAGGGAGAAATACCTAATATAGATGACAGGGAGATGGATGCAGGAAACCACCATGGCATGTGTATACCTGTGTAAACCCTGCACGTTCTGCACATGTACCCTAGGACTCAAAGAGTAATATATATATAAAGACAAGGTTGAAAACCACTGATGTAGACAAACAGTTCATTACATTATTGATAATTGTGTGAATTTCTTGTTTTTCTTTATCTTACTAGATAATTCTGGCTGTGAATTATTATATGAATTTATATCTGTAAATGTATATCTTCAAGGCAAAAGAATAATGTATGTAATATTTGATAATGTTTCCTCAATCACAGTGCTTAATATGAGCTTATTAATTATATTAAGAAAACTCTTAGGATTTTAAAAATGTTTAATATATTCTACTCATTGAATTTGTTACTTGAATTTTCTGTCTCATAATAACTAGACAGTGAGGATAGTGCTAGCTGCTATTTCAAATATATTTGAGATATATGAAGGCTCAAACACAATAGAATTTTATTGCTTGCTTCTGTAAAAGTGCTGAATGGGTTTGCAATTCAGTCAGGTGAGATGGCTCTGTGCACTCATCTAGAAATTCAAGACTGATACTCTACTGTCCTCAACATGTGACTTCTAGATGTTGCTGGGTGTCTGGGTGTTCTAACTATTTATAAGGGAAAAATGCTTGGGGAGACTTTATATCTCAGGCTGGAAAAGGTGCACATTAACTTCATTCACATTCCATAACAAGAATCAGTTAACGTATCTAATTAAATGAAGAGTAGGACATATAATCTTTCTGCGCAACCATGAAATAACTAATATTTTCAGCCATTGTCTGAACTTTTGCTGCATCGTTCTTCCCATACATATAATACATCCTCACCCTTCCCCAAGAGAGATAACCCAAAGCCCCATCCAGATGCTGTGTCCAACCCAGCATGCACAGTCTCAGCTGAGTGTTCTCAATAAGGTCCAGATGTGCTTCTTTATGGGATAAAAGCTCTCTGCCCACTGCCAAACACATCTTAATAAATACTGATGGAATGGGGGCAGAGTAAGTTCAATAAAAATTTCTATTCAAAAAAGGGAAGAATAGAAGCTACACATCAGGAACTTGTCCATACCAACGATGGATTAATACATGTATGCTATTGTGTGTGTATGTGTACACGTGTATGTCTACGTGTGTGATATGTACCCACACCACAGGATCTTCAATTGCTAAACTTGCTATAACATCTCATCCAACATTATTTAACTCATGTCCAATACATGATTTGATCCCAGAATATGATCTGATTCTAGACATGGAAACTGGGAATAGGCCATGGTCTCAGGACATGTTGTAAAAAATAAGAAAAGTGAATTGGTTGGTCAGGCATCATGGCTCATACCTGGAATCTCAGCACTTTGAGAAGCTGAAGTGAGTGAGTTACCTAAGCCCAGGAGTTCAAGACCAGCTTGGGCAACATAGCAAGACCCTGCCTCTACAAAAACATTTTAAAAACTATCTGGGCATAGTGGCATGCACCTGCAGCCTTAGCTACTCATCAGGCCTAGGTAGGAGGATCACTAAAGACCAGGAGGTTGAGGCTGCAGTGAGCCATGATTATGCTGCTGCACTGCAGTGTGGGTGACAGAGAAAGGCCCTGTCTCAGAGAACGGGGGTGGAGGGAACTGGTAGTTGATGGGTGATGGTGGTTTAACTTTTTAAAGTAAAATTGCATTTTAATTATACAACCCAAAGTTTTACATAGTAAAACCTCAATAGCCAATTTTTACCTACATTTTTATTTTTGCTGTAAGTTATGGGGTAAAAGTGGTATTTGGTACACGAGTAAGTCCTTTAGTAGTGAGTGGTGAGACGTTGGTGCACCCATCACCAGAGCGGTACACACTGCAGCACATTTGCAGTCTGCTATCCCTTGCCCCACTCCCACTCCTCCTTCCAAGTCCCCAAAGTTCACTGCGTCACTCTTATGCCTTTGTGTCCTCATACTTACCTCCCACATATCAGTGAGAATATATGAGTTTGGTTTTCCATTCCTAAATTATGTCACTTAGAATAATAGTCTGCAATCTCATCCATCTACCTACAGTTTTAATCCCTGTCAATTTATCTCCAAAACTTTTGGAATGACTAGATTACATGTTTCTCTAATAGAATCCTTATTGACTGCCAAAAAGTATGTTCTCAAATCCAACTCATGTTTAGAACAAAGAATCTTAAAATAATAGAAAAACATGAGCCAAAAGAGTGTTCCCATTCCTAATACCATTCTAATTGATAAATAACAGCTACAATTAATAAACCTTCTCAGTTTTAATTGGCCATCACATATCTGACTGTTAAGTTTTACAGAAATATTCTAAAATGTTTTAAAAATTGCATTTTGATTCCCTGCATTTATAATAAATAATGGTTTGGATATTTCATATAATTCATGCAGAATTTAAAACTGAAATATATAATCAAAAACAGATGCATTTAAATAGTGAAAAGAGTTACCCATTTTCCTTAAATTTAAAATAAGAATCAATATTCTTATATTTAGAAAATAATTATCCTCTAAGGAAGATATAGTCTTTATTTCATGTATATATTTTACTTCAATATAAACTTCAATGACTTAATGGAAATTAGTACAAAACCATTCTGAAATTTATATTTATGATATATTAGTTACTAAAGTTCATACCTAAATGCTTACTTTCAGTGTTTATTTAAAAAGAAAGACATGTGGAGCCTCAGCATAGTACTATATCCTAACTCATCCTGTTTACTCTGTACCTTTTATGATTTATTTCTTCTATGATTCCATCTGATTCTCTGGTCAACCATGTTTACAATATTATTTCATCTTCATGTACTGAGTAATAAAAGTTGAAAGTGGCTTGATTATATTGAACTCTGAATAGATGGAATTCGCGGTATTATATAACTTGCTTAGTAATCAACTTGAGCCGTGACTACACAGTAAAATCAATCTTTAGTATCATTGTACCACTTTAGATAAGCAAATTGAGGAACTGCAGCAAACCGAAATTACTTTGGAGGGCACTGCTCAGCGACGTTCAACTCTGGCATAGATGACAAAGTTCCTAGGAAGTTAATCAAAATCTTAATACAAGTAAATTTGGAAAATTTTAGTTTTAATACAATATAGTGAACTTCTAAATATTAAAACTCTGTTTTGCAGTTTGAGCTTCCTATTTATGTATTCAGTTGTTTTCAAAACATACTAAACGTACTAAGTGCCTACTATTTTCCAAGCATTCTAGATTCTTCTAGATTTAAGAGGTTTAATAATGAACAAAAAGGAATGGTTATGCTTTGAAGTTAGCATTTAATAGATAACAGACAGAAATATAATATAATTGCAAATTGTGCTAAGAATTATAAAATAAACATGCTCTGACTAAAATTTAGCTGAAATCTTAAGGACAAGAATTTATCCAAGTGAAGAATGAGGTTAAGGCCATTTCAGGCAGAGAGAAGATCAAAATACTTTTACAGCAGAGAAGAGTTTGTAGATCTCAAAGAACTTAAATAAGCTGTCATCACTAACTGAAGAGGAAAAGGGCATGGAGTGAAATGGTGCAAAAATATGCAATTGTCACATTGTGTTACAGTCCTGTGGCGCATGATTATAATTTGCCACCCTACACAAAGCACAATAGGTGTTTGTTACAGTTCTTTCCTTCATTTTTAAGACAGATTATGTGACTTGCATTTTTATATTTCCAGATGATTGTGACATTTGAAGGACTGTAAGGATGATAGCTAGATCACAATGGAAAGGCCAATTAAGAAGCAAAAGATTAGTATTCAGTATAACAGACAAAAATACGATGGCATAGAGTTAGATGGTGATGGGAAAATAATGGACAGACAGTTGGGTAAAACTGATGATCTTGGTAATGCATTGCATACCGGAAGGCAAATAGAGGCATAAAGAAAACTCCCACGCATGTAAGTTAGCTTGAGTTGATGTGATTTACTGAAATGTGAAAAATGATGGTGGGTGATTATGAAGCAGTGGTGGGTCAGGTCATGTCAATTTTGTGATGTATGTGAGAAGAATTGTAAAATATTAGTCTGGAATTCAAAGAAGACATTGAGATTTTTTAGCATAGAAATATAGTAAGTCCTCGCTTAATATCAGTCATTAGTTCTTGGCAACTATGACCTTAAGGAAAACAATGTATAACAAAATCATTTTTATTTTCTTGATCAAGATTCTAAAGAAATGATGACATTGGAGGAAATTATGTTATCCAAGGACCTGCTATATGTAGTTTTAGTAATGTTGAGGGCTTACTGTATCAATTAAAACTGTGTTATTCATCAGGATTCTCCAGAAAGACAGAATCAATAGGCTATATATCTATACAGCTATATAGAAGATGATTTATTATGGGAATTGACTCACAAAATGAAGAAAGCTGAAATTTCCTACCATACACTATCTACAAGCTGGAGAACCAGGGAAGCCAAAGATATAACTCTCAGTTTGAAGCCAAGGCCCTCAAAACCTGGCAGGGTTGTGAGGGCTGGTACATGTCCTGGAGCCCAAAGGCCAGAGAACCTGGATTTCGAAAGTTCAAACAAAGGAGTAGAAGGATAGCCTACCTCCAGAAGAGAGAGAGAGCGTAAATTCACATTTCTTCAGCCTTTTGTTCTATCTGGGAAGAGAGTTGATTGGATCCATTCCCACATTAAGGGTGGGTCCTCCCCATGCAGTCCTCTGATATACAAGCCAATCTCCTGTGGAAATTGCCTCACAGATGTACCCAAAACAGTGTTTTTTGAGCTATTTAGGCATCCTTTAATCCAGCCAATTTGACCCCTAAAATTAACCATGACATGATGTGAACAAGAAAAGATAATCTGTGTATATATTTTAGGTGAGAAGAGAAAGAGACTTAGGGTGACAGCCTAAGAAAGCATGATGTGCAGAGGTCCTATTGAGTAGAGAACTTAGGTAATGAAGTCTGCAAATTAGCACCAAGAGTCAGACAAAATATTATTTATTTTGTCTTTTTTATTAAAAGCATGGTATCAGGAGGGCCAAAAAATAGAATATTTCAAAGTAGGACTTCTGAAAACTGTGTTGATTGCTACAAGGAAAGGTAGAACTATAAGGCTTTGCTTTCCATGTTATTTAGACAATATTGATGTGCCTTATCACCTTTACAGGATGTTTCCCAAAAGGAGCATAATTCAAAATAGTGTAAAAAAATGCAAGGCGAGAACATTTGTTGTCAAGGAAAACTTTAGTCTTATTTCGGCTATTTTTAAACTTTTTTTAGCAGTCCAATTTTTAATTTTCATATTCTTAAATTTCCATTTTTATTTTTGATCCAGGCGGTACATATGTAGATTTGTCATATGGGTGTGTTGCATGATGCTGAGGACTTCTAATAACCTAACACCCAGATAGTGAGCACAGTTCCCAACAGGAAGATTTGCAGGCCTTGCTCTCCTCTCTGCTTCCCCTTGTTTGGTGCCCCCAGTGACTATTGTTCCTATCTTCATTTCTGTGTGAACTCAAAAACACATACCACTTATAAGCAAGAACATGTAATATTTGCTTTATGTTTCTCTGTTAGTTCACTTAGGATGACGGTCTCCAGTTGCATCTATGTGGCTGGAAATGACATGGTTTCAGGATTGTGTAGCATTCCACGGTGCATACGTATCACACTTTCTTTAATCAATCCACTGTTGATAGGACATGAGTTGATTCCTTCTTTTTGCTATTGTGAATATTGTTGCAATGAACGTACAAGTGCATGTGCCTTTTGGTAGAATGAATGACACATGAAATTTTTGGGTCAAATGATATTTCCATTTTTAATTCCTTGAGAAATCTCTAATCTGCTTTCCACCGTGGCTGAACTAATTTCCACTTCCACCAACAGTGTAAAAGGATATCCGCTTCCACCGCTTCAATTCAACATGGTACTAGAAGTGCTAGCCAGAGAAACTGGGCAAAAAGAAGTTATAAAAGACAACCAAATAGGAAACAATGGAGTAAAATCATCTCTCTTTGCTAACAATAGTATTCCCTACTTAGAAAACCCTAAAGATTCCAAAAAAGACTCATAGACCTGATAAATGTCTTTGGGAAAGTCTCGGGACAGAATAATCAATGCACAAAAATCAATCGCATTCCTGTAACACCAACAACAGCCAAGCTGAAAACCAAATCAAGGGTGCGATCTCACTTACAATAGCCACAGAAAAATAAATTACTTAGAAATATATCTAGGCCCGGCACAGTGGCTCACGCCTATAATCCCAGCGCTTTGGGAGGCTGAGGCGGGTGGATCACGAGGTCAAGAGATCGAGACCATCCTAGTCAACAAAGTGAAACCCCATCTCTACTAAAAATTCAAAACTTAGCTGGGCATGGTGGCACATGCCTGTAGTCCCAGCTACTCGGGAGGCTAAGGCAGGAGAATTACTTGAACCCAGGAGGCGGAGGTTGCGATGAGTTGAGATCATGCCATTGCACTCCACTCTGGGTAACAAGAGCAAAACTCCATCTCAAAAAAAAAAGAGAAAAGAAAAAAAAAGAAATATATCTAACCAAGGAGGTCAGAGATGTCTACAAGGATACTCACAAAACACCACTGAAAGAAATCATGGATAACACAAACTAATGGAAAAGCACTCCATACTCATGTGTTGAAAAAATCAATATTATTAAAATGTCCACACTGCCTAATTTACAGATTCAACACTATCCCTATCAAATTGCCCATGTCATTTTTCACAGAATTAGAAAATCTATTCTAAAATGTATATGAAACCAAAAGAAGAGCCCCATTAGCCAAAGCAATCCTAAGCATAAAGAACAAAGCAGAATCATCACATTACCTACTTCAAAATATACTATAAGGCCTTAGTAAATAAAACAGCATGGTACATTTACAAAAATAAATGCATAGACCAGTGGACAGAATAGACTCCTAAATGAAAGCCACATACCTACAACCAACCGACGTTTCACAAACTTAGCAAAAATAAGTGATTGGAAAAGGACATCCTATTCAGTAAATGGTGCTGGAGAACCCTGATATCCATATGGAGAAGAATGAAACTGGACCCCTGATATCTCACTACACACAAAATTAGCCCAACATGGATTAAAGACTTCTATGTAAGGCCTCAAACTATAAAAATTCTAGAAGAAAATATTCTTCTAAACATTGGACCAGAAAAATAATTTATAATGAAGACCACAATAGTAAATGCAACAAAATAAAAAAATGGAGAAATCACAAAAGAAAATGCAACAAAATCAAAAAATAAGAAAATGAGAATTAATTAAACTAAAGAGTTCTGCAAAGAGAAAGAACCACTATCAACAGAGTAAGTAGACAACCTACAGAATGAGAGAAAATATTTGCGAACTATGCATTTGACAAAGGACTAGTATGTAGAATCTCTAAAGAATTTAAACAAATCAACAGGGGGGAAAAACATTAAAAAGTGAGCAAAAGACATTAACAGACACTTCTCAAAAGAAGTCATACCAGCAGCCAACAAACATGGAACTATTCTCAGTATTCACAATTATCAGAGAGATGGCAATCAAAACCTATCTTATACCAGTCAGAATGGGTATCATTAAAAAGTTATTTTACCTATTTTTAAAGGTGAATCTAGATCATGTTTAATACCTAAGAAAATGATCTCATGAAAAAGAAGGTAAAGATTCATAAGATGATAGTGAAAAGTAGAGCAAGGACTTATCAAGAATATTGAAGAACTATAATTTTTAACTTCCTTGCAAGCCAACATGTTAGCCTGACAACACTATGAATGCTGGAGAAGACATCAGACTATTAGATCAGAAAAACAAGACTTTACAACTCATGAACAGCAAGTTTTTAAACTTCAGACTCATGTCAATTCTTCTTTCCTACCAAATTCTAGAGGGTTAAAAAAAATTGGCCCTTATTGATGCAGAATGCAACAAGTTTAACTCACATGCGAGTAAATTTCAGCTTAGAAAGTCTGAATCTTTTATAACAGGCAGTAAGTAAATCTGCCCAATCTTTGTCACAGTGGAAGACATTTCATTTCACTGTTTGGCAAAAATATCTGCCCTCTGCCTCAAAAACAGACATCATTCTATCTTTCAAGACATTCACTATAGAAATAATCTTGGAAAGATAATAGAGAATAAATGGGGTTGGTGTCTCTATTTGCAACGTGCAGAAACATAAGAAATCCATGGAGATTTGTCTTTTAATAGAGTTCAAAGAAGACAAGGAGGCATAAGGTGGGATCAAGCTGTGCAAGAAGAGAAATTTTATTCTGTTTTAAAAGGTAGGAAGAAAGACAAAATCTTCATATGGGGAGGTAAGTTTATGAATTAGTTGTTTGAATATATGTTCTATTTTATCAATGAGGGATGAAATGTGGGGCTTTAAAGAAAATGAAAACATAAATTAATTACAGCATAAAGTGAGAAGGTGACTTTAGTATGGAAATGACATTATGGAAAGATTATTATTTCAGAGGCATGAATCATGAATTCACGATGGCGCCAATTTACATGGATATATGATTTTCTTTAGGAAGCAGTTGCATTCCCAAAAGGCTATTTCACAAGTTGGAGAAACAGAAGGAAAGGAGTCATTTTAAAGTACTGTATGGAAATCATTATATTGGTGGACTGAAGAATCTAAACTGCATACAGTGGGAAGTTTTGAAAGAAAGTGACACATTGATTGAAGAATTCAAAAAGCCAATGGATAAAGTCTGAATAAGTTTAAAGAGCCATTTGATTCAAGTACTAGAACATGCAAACTTAAGAGAGTTTTCAGCAGGGAAAGGAATGTTTTAATTAATTATTTCAGAGATGACAGAGCTTCTGGTAGAAAAAAAGCATGATTGTAGAAGTGAGTGAATTAGATGTTGTGAAGTGAGACGTCATTGGAATGAGGGAGTCGAGAGGCAAAGATGGTCAGTAGGCTTTCATGCTGGTTGTTGATATTACCAAGAGTAGACGTGAACAAGGGCCTAATCAGAAACTGAAAGTTTTCACTGATCAAAGTGGGATAAACAGGATTTGGTATACGAGAATAATAATGAGACGAGACAGTGATGTAGCATCATGGAACCGAGAGCTCTAAAATTAAGTTGATACTAACTTAAACTAATTTCTCTTCTTGATTATTAGGGTCCCTTATCCCTATTCATATTATTTTCATTGCTTTAGGGCTTTCTTAGTTCCAGGAATATAAAACTGGAAACAAGTCAAGGATAGAGTAAAAAGTCCTTGGTATACTCATTTCAAAGTGCAAAATGACCATAGTCATTCTATCAGTACTTGACTTTGTGCGAAGACTGCATTCTGACTACTGTGTTTGATTGTTGTTGCTGTGTTTATAGGAAGGACACGGCTAAGATTGAAAAGGTCAGGCAAAATGACAGTAACGAATTCAGAGAAGAGACGTCAAGAATTGAAGTTCTAAAGCAGGGATTAACCTATGAGCAATTCAAGTAGGGTTAGACACACATACACACAGAAACGCAGACGCTAGTTAAAACAGTATTTAAAATAAGTCGACAAGGTCAACAAAAAAAATGAAATTACATGAGCTGAAGAGAGAACTTTTGTAAAACAAGGAAGGCAAAGGTGAACTGTAAGATCAGAAGGTTTCTGTATGTTTTAGAAATAAAATATTTACACTACAGGCACTATTATGAAGCTACACTTACACATAGGAGAAGAAATAATTACATAATTAATATGAAATAAGAAAGAAATTAATCATAGTGTTAGTTTGCTGTTCTATGCTTATGATAATTATTGTTTTGAATGCATCTTCAGGCATTTATAAATAAAGGATCTGTCTGTATTGAAGAGACATTTGTAAAATATTGACAAATATTTTCTAATATCATTTGAATCTGATTTAGAAAAAGGGCTGAAAGGAGGTTAAAGCAATATGTCTTCAAATTATTCATAGAATTATAATAATTTATGGAGCACTTTCTATGTACCAAGCATTGCACAAGCAAATTATTATCACCCTTAATCATCATACTATCCAGTTAGCACATTATCATCACCCATTTATAAACAAAGAAATTGAGGCATGCATAAATCAAGCTCAAGGTTACATGTTCTTACATGCTGAATTTGATAATTTGACCTCTTTACTAAGCTTAATACCATCTCTTGAATTTTGATGGACACTGAGTATGAATACAGTTTGGCCTCATACCTGAAACATGAACCTGCTGGCCTGGAAAGAAATGATAATAAAAAATATTCTGCTAGTGTTCCTTTTCCCACCCAAACAGAAATCACTAATCAATAACATGGCATGAATTTAAGTACTGGTAAAATTACCAGGCCCAGGCCCAGAACTCAGCACAACGCAGACCCCAGGAATCACTACCAACAGCTAGAAGGCAGCCTTGAGTTAAAACCAATTCATTTAACTGTGAGCTCTGCCATGATTGTTCTATACTACCTCTAGAATTAAACACAATTCTTAACACACATGTACATATGAGTATATGTATTATCCTTAATCTTGGTAGCCATACTATGGACATAAATATAATATACACCAAAAATCCAACCATCAATATGTATTTAAACCATCTATGTAAAAATACTTGTGTAAGGCCGCGCGCAGTGGCACGCGCCTGTAATCCCAGCAGTTTGGGAGGCTGAGGCAGGTTGATCACCTGAGGTCAGGAGTTAGAGATTAGCCTGGCCATCATGGTGAAACCCTGTCTCTACTAAAAATATAAAAACTAGCCAGGCGTGGTGGCAGGCACCTGTAATCCTAGCTACTCCGAAGGCTGAGGCAGGAAAAGCTCTTGAGCCTAGAAGGCAGAGGTTGCAGTGAGCTGAGATTATGCCACCCCATCCATTCCAGCTTGGGGTGACAGAGTGAGATTCCATCTCAAAAAAGAAAAAAAAAACTTGTGTAACAGGTAGGAGCCCTTGCAACCATAAACTCAGAACTCAGAGGTGGAAAGATTTATTATTTTCCACAATTGGCCTAAATCTGTTTCTGAATAAGAATTTTGTTGTATTTAAAGCAAAGCTATTGAATCTTAAATATAATCAGAGTAACCCTACAGTGTTGTGCTCATGTCCCAAGATTTTGCTCAAGGACAAGCAAGGGAGAAATAACTCTAGCCTTAGCATATAGTGCTGAAATATCTGAGGTCTTAAATCGTGTGAGTCTCTGGATCTGAACCTGTGTGCTCTTATACAAATTACGAGAATTTTGAGGGAGGTTGAGACACCCTGGATTTAGGGTCTAGGTTCTCTGGATCTTGCTGTCTCCTTTTAGCTATTTCTACTTCCCTGGGGCTCTTTAGTGGAAGAGTCCCATCCGGGATTCCTTAAGCAGACCTGGAACTCTGACCTTTCACATCTTTTTCCCAGCACACACAGAACATTGTTGTTGCTCCTCCCATCAAACATCCAGAACAAGGTCTTTTGTAAGCTCAGACATTTCCAAAACATAACATGTAAATTTGATTTCATTTATCTTTTTCTAAGGAGAGAAATGAAAAATGCCTGCTTATCTGCTTGTGTCTCTTTTTTCCTCAGGTCTTTAATACAACGACCACAACACATCAAAAGGGGTTGAAAGCAAGAGCTACAAGATACAGAAATAAGAGAACATTTGATTTGGCAATTACTCAAATAATCAACGAATTGAACTATTAGGTTTGAATATCATTACTAATTAATTACCAATGGCTTGAACTATTAGGTTTGATTGTTATTACTAATTAAACCTGACTAAATTAAACCATGTGATTTTCAGAGTCTCTTTGAATGACATCTTCTTAATTCCAATGAATAAATAAATAAATAAATAAGCCTAAACAAAGAGAGTGGTTATAATTTCTACCTGGAAGGGACTGTAGAGATTAGACTAAATTCACAAAGTTGGAGCCTGCATCTTTTACCTCTTCCTTAATAGCTTTTTAATTTCTAACTCTCACTGCCTTTTAATTACAAAGTCTAGTGTTTATTTTGAGAAAATCAAAATTGTTTTCAAATATTTATTTGTTATTCCTCTGATGTGTTTGTTGAGCAACCCAATTTTTTTATTAATAGTAAACTAAGAATTAAGAAATGCTACCAATTTTTGTATATTGATTTTGTATCCTGAAACTTTGCTGAAGTTATTTATCAGTTCCAGGAGCCTTTGGGCAGAGACTACAGGGTTTTCTAGGCGTGGAATCATATAGTTGGCAAATGGAGATAGTTTGACTTCCTCTTTTCATACTTGGATGCCTATTATTTTTTTCTCTTGCCTAATGACTTTGTCTAGGACTTCGAGTGCTGTATTAAAAAGGAATGGTGAGAGGGGGCATTCTTGTCTTGTTCTGGTTCTCAAGGGAAATGCTTTCAGCTTTTGCCCATTCAGTATGATGTTGCCTATGAACTTGTCATAAATGGCTCTTGTTATTTTCAGAAATGCATAGTTTGTTGAGTGTTTTTAACATGAAGAAACGTTGAATGTTTCCAAAGGCCATTTCTGCATCTATTGATATGATCATGTGTTTTTTGCTTTTAGTTCTGTTTACATGATGAATCACATTTATGATTTGCATCTCAGGGATAAAGCCGACTTGATTGTGGTGAATAAATTTTTTGATGTGGTGCTGGATTTGGTTTGATAGTATTTTGTTGAGAATTTTTCTTTTCCTTTTTTTCTTTATTTATTTCTTTTCTTTTCTTTTTGAGATGGAATTTTGCTCTTGCCACTCATGGGCTGGAGTGAAATGATGCAATCTCGCCTCACTGTAAACTCTGCCTCCCAGGTTCAAGTGATTCTCCTGCCTCAGTCTCTCCAGTAGTTGGGATTACAGGTGCCTGCCACTATGCCCAGCTAATTTTTGTATTTTTAATATTGACAGAATTTCACTATGTTGGCCAGGCTGGTCTCAAACTCCTGACCTCAGGTGATCAGCCCACTTCCGCCTCCCAAAGTGCCAGGATTAGAGTAGTAAGCCTCCGCACCTGACCAAGTCTTTTCTTTTTGATTGTGCCTCTGCCAGGTTTGGATATCAAAATGATACTGGCCTCATAGTAAGGGTTAGGAAGGAGTCCCTCCTTCTTGGTTTTAGAAATAGTTTTAATGGGACTGGTACCAGCTCTTCTATATCTGTTAGAATTTGCCTATGAATCCATCTGCTCCAGGGATTTTTCTAGTTGGTAGGCTTTTTTTTTTTGACTGCTTATTCAGTTTCACAACTGATTATGTATCTGTTCATTATTTCAATTTATTCCTGGTTCAATCTTAGGAGGTTGCATGATTACAGGATTTTTTTTATTTATTTTATGTTTGCTAGTTTGTGTTTATAGAAGGGTTAATAATAGTCTAACAGTTTGTGAGGATTTCTGTGGGGTTGGTAGTAATATCTCCCTTGACATTTCTAATTGTGTTTATTTGGATCTTTACTCTTTTTATAATTATTAATCTAGCTAGTCACCTGTCAATCTTGTCAATTATTTTGAAGAATCATTTCTATGTATCAATAACATCCAAGCTGATCACCAAATCAAGAATTGATTTGCATTCACAGTAGCCACAAGAATAATGAAATACTTAAGAATACAGCTATCTGGGAAGGTAAAAGATCTCTACAATAAGAATTTCAAAACACTGCTGAAAGAAGTCAGAGATGAAATAGACAAATGTAAAAATACTTCATTCTCATTAATAAGACAATCAATATTATTAAAATGGCCATAATGCCCAAAGCAGTTTATGAATTCAATATTATTTCTATCAAACTGTCAACATCATTTTTCACAGAATTGGAAATAAATATTTTAACATTCACATGGAGTCAAAAAGAGACTAAATAGCCAATGTAATCCTAAGCAAAAAGAGCAAAACCTAAGGCATCACACTACGTGACTTCAGATCATATTACAAAGCTACAGTAACCAAAACAGCATGCTGGTACAAAAACAGACATGCAGACAAACAAGTTAGAGAACTCAGAAATAAAGCTGCCCTTCTACAATCATCTAATTTTTGACAAAGTCAACAGTAACAAGCAATGAGGAAAAGGACTCCCTATTCATTAAATGATGCTGGAGTAACTGGATAATTATATGCAGGAGAATGCAACTTCTTCACCAAAAATAACTCAAGATAGATTAAAGACTTAAATGTAAGACCTAAAATTGTAAAAAAAATTCTAGCAGAAAACTTAGCCTTTCTCAAAATAGATCTTAGCAAAGATTTCATGACAAAGTTTCCTAAAGCAATAGCAACAAAAACAAAAGTAGGCAAATGGAACTAAATTAAACAAAAGAGCTTCTGCACAGAAAAAGAAGATATTAACAGAATTAACAAACAACCTAAAGAGTGGGAAACAAATTTGCAAACTATGCATCTGACAAAGGTCTAATATCCAGAATGTATAAGAAACTTAAATAAATACACAACAAAAAAGAACACCACTTGAAAATGGGCACAGGACATGAACAGATACTTCCCAAAATAAGACATATACCTGGCCAAGATGCATATAAACATGCTCAACGTCATTAATCATTAGAGAAATTCAAGTCAAAACCACGATGAGATATTATCTCACACCAGTCAGAAACGGCTATGATACAAAGTCAAAAAATAACCTGTGTTGGTGAGTTTGTGGAGAAAAAGCAACACTCATACACTGTTGAGGGAAAGTGTAAATTATTTCATTCATTGAGGAAGACAGTGTTATTATTCCTCAAAGATGTAAAGACAGAAATAACATTTGACCCAGCAATCCCAATCCTGGGTATATACCCAAAGGAATATGAAGTATTCTATTATAAAAACACATGCACACATATGTTTATTGCAGCACTATTTACAATTGCAAAGACATGGAGTCATCAACCTAAATGCCCATCAGTGATAGACTGGATAAAGAAAATATACACCACAGAATACTGTGCAGCCATAAAAGGGAATAAGATCATGTCATTTGTAGGGACATGGATGGAGCTCGGGACCATTATCCTTAGCAAACTAAGACAGGAATAGAAAACAGTTATCATGTGTTTTAACCTATAAGTGGGAGCTTAATCGTGAGAACACACGAAAACATAGAGGAGAAAAACACACAAGGGGGATTCTCAGAGTGTGAAGAGTAGAAGAAGGTAGAGGATAAGGAAAAGAAACTAATGGGTACTAGGCTTAATACCTGGGTGATGGAATATTCTGTGCAAAAAACATCCATGACACAAGTTTGCCTAGGTTCCAGACCTGAATTGAATTTATCTATTGAATTAATCAACAGGTTGGCATTAAGAGCAATTTTCCCCTTTTGGAAATTCACATTCTGGGTGGGAAATATTTTCCACTGTGATCTTTATTTTACAGCTACGAGAGAACATCAGTTCCCACACCATCCTGTGAAGAAGATAAGTTGACACTCCTTGTATTGAGAAAAACATCTGGAAATCACTGTGAGACTATTAGTTAATCATTTGAAGATCACCGGTAGGAAAAGTGGAGAATGCTTTTTATTACCACACTTACCGTACATCCAAACCGATGGGAGCAATGGAAAAAATTCTTAATAATGAGAAACAGGTTGTATTATTACTGTAGGATTATATAAGTATTCAATTGAGCATGCCTTAAATAAGGAAGCAGCATTCTTTTTTTATTCTCCCTTTCTCTCTCTCTCTCTCTCTCTCTCTCTCTCTCTCTCTCTCT
>CM052665.1:5173953-5241354 GCA_028533165.1 Leontopithecus rosalia
CATTGCACTCCAGCCTGGGTAACAAGAGCGAAACTCCGTCTCAAAAAAAAAAAAAATCATCCAAGTATTTATTAAACTGAACTACAAAGAACAGAATGATTAGCATAGTAATTATTTTATAATCTTCAGATATTTGAGGGTCAACTCATTGTACAAAAGCTACTTTATTGTAACTATCATATTTATTCAATGTTACTAGAAGTATATTCAGTGAAAAGTAAATCAGAATAATTGCTTTGGGAGATATAAGGCATTTTTGATTAACAATGATTTAGAGAGGCAACCAATGAGCCATAAAGCTTCTTCTGTGTACTGATGTTATAACCCATTGAACACCCACATACATGCCATATATGTATTATGTATTATGTATATGTTTGTGTGTGTACACTCACACACACACACACAAACACATACCTCTCTCATTAACTGAGGAAGCTCAAAATGAAAAATGTTTATCTTCCTCCATTCAATTATCAGGCTTTATTCTTAGTTGTGTTCTTTTTACTTCTAATCTGTTTTGACCTAATTTCATCTTCTTCAAATATTAACAGGATAAGCAAACAAATTTTACTGTACCCCAGGCTTGCCATCCCCTTTGGCACCACCCTGAATGTCATATCTCTTGGATGCTGGAGTGCTATGGCTTAGCCAAAGTTTTTTCTAACCTTCCTTCAAATATGTTAAGGCATATAAAAATGGTAGAACTTCTCCCTCTGGAAGTGTGCAATTTTATTGTCATATAATTAGTTCATTGTCTGGCTTTTAGGGGCTCAATTCTCCCATTCTTCTTCTGGCTATGTCTCTGAATACCAGTGACATAATCCCTCCGAGGTACATTATTTGTCACCTTGACAATGGTTTCTCTTTCCATTTGTGGTCAGAATGGTAGTTTTAAAACACAAATATGATCATTGACCTTAAAGTATTTTATGTAATCTATGGAATACATTCCAGGTTTCTTATAATATTAAATGCTTGTGAGGTTCTGGCCATCAAACAGAAATTCAAATATGTGATTTTTAAATTTTTCTATAATAAATTATCTGTCAATGTGAACACTATTACCCCCCACCTTAGTCTAATTACTGTTTAAACTCTAGCAAACTCAGCCATATTTGGATGTAAACTTGGTCAATCAAGGAGTTAAACTCTATGAATACCATATATGCATTTCTAAAAAAAATTCAGGAAGAACAAAGTCACTCACTGTATGTTGACTTTCACTTTTAGTAAAAATTCAATTAAAATTTTCTTTGAAATCCATAAATCCAAATAGGATTAAGTTTTATTTTGTATAAAAACGGTAAAAACACTTCTATAGTTAGACATAGTAAATGTGTATAACCATAAGCACGGATGTTGAAAGATTTGGGAGTTTATATTTACTAAGTAAATTTTTAACCAGCATATGGTTCCCTCTTGTGCTTGAAGAAAAATATTTTCTTTAGTAGCCAAGTGATACGGTTTGGCTCTGTTTCCACCCAAATGTCATCTCAAATTTCAATCCCCATAATCCCTATTAAATAGTCCAGAAATATATAAAATGTAACAAATATATACATAAATGCATATATAATATATAAATAGTTTAGAAAAGCACAATGTATAGCATATACTGAAATAAATATGGCACTCAATCTTGAAAACTACTGGAAGTTTCCTTGGGGAAGTGGGATTTAGAAGGGTTGCAGCAGCTTGAGAGTTATTGTGAAGTGGTGGAAAGAAGGTTATCTGAAATTGGATAGGAAGTTGTAACATCATATGCAGATGAGTATGCTCATAACACACATGGTAGACTGAGGCACCTGCAAATTTTTAAGGTGTATGAATGTGCTTTGCATATTATGTGGATGCAATTTTCTGCATGCCTTTAGTATTTATTATGAGCAAAATCATGTGCAAGCAAACACCAAATCCGTATTTTCTCAAATAGTTCCTTAATATATTAATCTTATTGGAAAACATATCCATTTTCAAAACAAGCATTATGATAGAAATAACTAAAGGCAGTGAGGAAATGTGACTTTAGCAATGGAAGGAAGAACTGATAATGAATGTTGCAAAGGTGTCAAGAGAATAAGAAAGTCTTTAGGACCAAATGTGACCAAATTAAAAGTATGAGATTGATAAAGTCTCAAAATAACATATCTAGAGAAATTTGTGTTTTGTCAAAAATGAAAACTTAAATTATAGAAACCAAGCTCTAGAGATTGTAAGAGACAGGGAAGAATATGTACAAAGGCCATATCAAAGTTCTTCCATGTGACTTAAAATTCCATTTCCATCTAGTACCCTACTGTAACTACAATTAAAACCATTCTTACAGCAGAAAAATGCTTGTATTAAGAATACTGCAGTTTTTCCCCAATTTTTAAGGAAGTTTTTATGGGAATATTTTTTCTTTTCCCAATTTTTAAGGAAGTTTTTATGGGAATATTTTTCTTTTACTTTCTCATTCTGTGTCACAGTGATAAATGTTGACAAATTTAGAGTATCTTATTTGGCAGGAAAAGCTACCTTCAATTTTCTTCTGATTCTGCTCCTGGATCCATTTGAGCAGGTATATAGTGCGTTAACCTTCCCACATTTAGGACTCTGTTCATTTCTACTTTAATATGGTTAAAACATTTCATCTAAGTGGATACAATGTAGATAGAATTACAGGTATTGTCTGGAAGAATCAGGAGAGTCACTGAATCTTCTGGAGTAAAAGGTTCCTTTAGACAAGAGCCAATGCAAGAACATGTATTTTTAGTTTCCCATAGGAAGTTACTTATCTGGTAGTGTGTAGCATAGAAAAGAGAAACAGAGTGAGATTGATAAATATTATATGACAAATTTGACTGAGTCAATGTCTCAAGAACATATTTTGAATTTTAAGGAAGACAGGGAAATATCAGACATAAATCATAAGTTAATCAAGTCTTTTATTCTGTTTGCTAAAATGTCTTCTTTAATAAATGTCACTTAAACCATCAAAGCTAAGGACACTTAGAGAGTCCATTGCACCTTCTGCCACCTCCACCAGAACAGGTGCTGGTAACCATGGCTGAGAGCCCCATGGGCGGTTGACATGACAGAATTCTATGCAGGCAACCCCAGCACCTGCCCAGAGCCCAGTAGACTCACTGGGTGGCTACACCCAGAAGAGAGACTTCAAGGGAACATCCATTGGGAAAAAAGAATCTGAACAATAGCCCTCAGCCCTAGACCTTTTCTCTGACAGAGCCTACCTAAATGAGAAGGAACCAGAAAAACAATCCTGGTAATATGACAAAACAAGGCTCTTCAATACCCCCCAAAATTATACTAGTTCATCAGGAATTGATCCAAACTAAGAATAAATCCCTGATTTAACTGAAAAAGAATTCAGGAGTTTAATTGTTAAGCTAATTAAGAAGGCACCAGAGAAAGGGGAAGCCCAATGCAAGGAAATAAAAAAAATGATACAAGAAGGGAAGGGAGAAGTATTTATGGATGCTGAAAGAAAATCATACACAACACAAACAAATGGAAACACATTCCACGATCATGGATGGGTAGAATCAATACTGCAAAAATGTCCATACAGCCAAAAGCTATCTACAAGTTTAATGAAATCCCCATCAGAATACCACCATAATTCTTCACAGAATTAGAAAAAAAAAATTCCAAAATTCATATGGAAAATAATTTGCCTACATAGCCAAAGCTAGAATAAGCAAAAATAACAAATCTGGAGGGATGACATGGGGAGAAATGCCAGATATAGGTGACAGGGGGATGGAGGCAGCAAACCACGTTGACATGTATGTACCTATGCAACAATTCTGCATGATCTGCACATGTACCCTAGAACCTAAAGTACAATAGATAGATAGATAGATAGATAGATAGATAGATCAATAGATAGAATTAAAATAAAGTTCATCAGGAAAATGTTTAAAAAATAAAGTTCATCAGGAAAATACTTTAAAAGCATTATGAGCATTTACTTACTGTGAAAAGTCGTATCTGTCTATCTGGTTCTATTTCAATGTGATCTTCAAAATTTTTTCTCAGGATAAACAAATAACTTACTAGTGGATTTATTAATGCACTTGAGATTTGGGCAGTAGGGCTAACTGAATGGAGCTGTGTTTGCTTCAGAAATATCTGAGAAACATATCTTTAATCACAATTATATAGCAAAAGCAACAGTAAATACTTCAAATGAATTTAATCATCATATTAAATGTTCTCAAAGTAGTTCCTTCACTTATTAAATTAATCCCATTGATTCAGAATTTACGATAACCATTATGACTTGACTGGGTTAGAGTCTCTCGTACTTTTGGTTTAAAAATTTTTTAATAAACCAAAAGCATATGGGAAAAAACAGAAAAGAAAGAAACTGTCATTAAATACTGTGATGGAATAGTATGCAGCCATAAAAAGAATGAATTAGCAGCATTTGCAGTGACCTGGATAAGACTGAAGACTCTTATTCTAAGTGGCGTAACTCAGGAATGGAAAACCAAACATCGTATTTTCTCACTGATATGTGGGAGCTAAGCTGAGGATGCAAAAGCCTAAGAATGATACAATGGACTTCAGGGACTTAAGGGGAAGAGTGAGAAGGAGTGGCGGGATAAAAGACTGCAAATGTGGTACAGTGTACACTGCTCTGGTAGTGAGTGCACCAAATCCCACAAATCACCGCTGAAGAACTTACTCACGTAACCAAACACCACTTGTACTTCAGTACCCCAATAACTTATGAAAAAATAAATAAAGCACCAAAAATATATTCAAAAATAATTATTAGAAATGTTATTGACAGCTGCAAATTATTCTGAGAGCAAAACAGTATTTTTATGTAGGAAATTATGAAAACTGGCAGATTTAATTGAAGCAAATGAAGACAATACAAGAATCAAAAAAAAATTTATTTGTTGTAACAAAGAATTCACAAACATGCATATGAATCCTCAAATCTCATACAGAACCCAGCAGGACATATCCAGTGTGCTTAAACTCCAGCACTGTATTTTTAGTGCCTTCAATAATCAACTAGGGAAATTCTCTGATCGGGTCTGATTTTGCTCATGAAATTTTTCCAGGAAAGCCAGTGAAATTCACTTGTAGTTCAGTTTTTAATGCTGCACAATGTCGCCTCCATTAATTTATTCATGAAAGCTATGGATCTTGATTTTTTATAGCAATAATCAGGCATTTTTTCTGTTTTAATTTCTCTTTCATTTGAATATTTCACGTGCCCAGCATTGATCTTCTGGCATATATATATATATATATATATATATATATATATATATATATATATATATATACACACACATATATATATATATACACATATATATATACACACACACATATATATATACACACACTTATATAAATATATACATAAATAAATTTAAAACCCTATCACTAGAGAACACAAAATGAGACCACAGAACCCATAACTATTATGTTTAGTTATACAAAGGCAAATTTCTGCTCTTGTAAAACTTGGTAAAGCTTTCAGCAGGCAGATTTACATGTCTAAATCCCTTGGCAATGTAGTTCAACTGCCACTATAGTTATTAGAAATGAACTAAGGCATATACTTATCAGATCATGTTAAATTATTTTATACTCATAGTCTTTCTCAGCAAAGGCTTAGTTTCAAACTACTGTAAATTGAACATAAAATATATATGTTGATATATTAAAGTAATGACAGAACAAGAGAAATATACAAAGAAACACTTCTCATAGACTGAAAAACATCATGGATGATAGGTACTCATTTTAATTGAAATGTATTTTCCCTGAGACCATAAGTTTGTTTCATTACTTCTTTAAAACCTCTTGCCATTTAGTAGAAAAAGGTCAAATTTCACTGTTGGGAAACTATTGCAAACTCAAGTATTGACAACATTGTTTCAAATTATTTTGTACATAATGCTGGAATTAGGGTTTATTATAAGTCACTAAGTGACAGAAGGGAACTCATACTAGATATCAGAGCTACATTAAAAAATAATTATAATGTTATATATTTAAAATCTGAGAAATAATGCATGGCATCCAACTCTGAGTTCCATAGCTTATCCAATTTTGAAAGTAACTGCTGATATTTACTCTCGTGATGATTCTTTTTTGTCCCTCAAAAAAGAATTAGTCTACATAACAACCTTTTAAAAACCTCAGCTCTAATACTTTATATGAATACAAAGAGTTAGGTCCATTATGTTATTGTCTATCTCATATTTTTACTGGATTTCTGATGAACTCAGTTTTATTCTGTGGTATATACTAAGCATTTTTACAAACTCCCAAGTAGAAAAAAAAAACTAGTACTATTTGATGCTGGAAAAAATGTTTGAATAGAACCTGAAACATAATCTGCAAAGCACAGTTCCTCTTCGTTTTATGTAAATTTCAAGGAAAATTTAATTCAGATGTTTTTGATTAATATACACTTAGCTCAGGAAACTTGTTGTGCAAGACTTATTTGATTTCCAGGAAGCCTTTTTCTTTGCAAGACATTTTCCTCTGAATGAGGAAATTTACTTCTGCCTGTACTACAAGTACAGGTTTGTTACATAGGTAAACTTCTGTCATGGGGGGTTGTAGTATGGATTATTTCATCACCCAGGTATTAAACCTAGTACCCATTAGTTAATTTTCCCTATCTTCTCCCTCCTCCCACCCTCTCCTCTCTGAAAGGCCCCAGTGTGTGTTGTTCCTCTTTATGATGCTTTTAAAAATGTATCTGAGTTCACATTTTCACTTGATGATAGTTTTTAAAGCAAACTATGTTCCTTGGCCTTTGTAAACAAGTGAGAATAAAACTGATATACTAGAAGTGACTTAATCAAATTCCCAAATTAGAAAAATAATTTGTGACTTTACCTTGCACTGAACCATACAATCTTTGACTATAAAATGTCTAACATATGTTAAAATCTGTAATGGAAGGAAATTGAATCAAAAATCAAGGAATCTGGCTTCTAACCTCAATTCTGCCACCCACTTTCTATATGATTTTAGAAAAAACATATTGTTTCCTTTATCTTTATCCATAAAATGAAAGAGTTAGATAAAATATCTTCCACAAGCAATTCTTGAAGATCTAATTTCTGAATTATGTATACATTTTATCAATAGTAGAATATATATATATATTTCAAAAAAATCAACTTTACCTCAAGTAATCATCTTAATTCACTTAAATAAATGTACACTTAGCTCATCAAACTTAAGTAAGGTTATAGCAAAGTATATATTGATCAAAATTCAGAAATCCAAAGTCTTACAAATATGTTTTCCTTAATATTTCCATTAACTGATTATATATATATATATATATTTTAATTTTTGTGAGAACATAGGTGTATTTTTATGAGTTACATGAAATATGAAAAAGAGGCAGAAAATATTACACAGACTGAATTATGGATTATTGTTAATATTTTTCCCACATCAGATTATGGTGTTTTTACATAATTGTCTACAGCTGTAATGTCAATGATTTTTACATGGAAATAATATAAGGAAGATGACCCTAAGACATTGAAGACTTTGGCATTATGTTATTCATCATGACAGTCTGTGTTATGCTGTGACAGGCAGTAAAAAACAGTCTCCGTATCTCAGTAACTTCAAACAACCATAGGATACCTTTTGCTCACATTATATGTCCTTGTAGGTTTTCCTGGGGGCTGTGATCCTTACGATTACTCAGGGGATTTTCTTTTTCCAGGGTTTATTTTGCAAGGATAACATCAGTCAGCTGGAGAGAGATGGCAAATAGTTCATTTGTTCTCAGATTAGTGACCAAAGCAAGTCATCGAGTTACTCAAAACTTCAAAGGATAAGGAAGCACAAGTATTATCATGTGCCAAAAAAGTAAATCAGCAATAAATGGGAGACACGATGAATGACCTCTACAGTCACACATAAGCCAAATTTAAGGGATATTTAGTATAACAGTCTAATTTAAAAAAAAAAAAAGTTGGCTAAGAAATCTTAGAAGTATTTTGTGAAATGAAAAAGTCATTTTTTCCAATTGAAATACCATATCATATAATGATATATAATAGCATACCATCTAATTAGATATTCCTTAACATTCATTTATTCAAAATGTACCTTTCAATTAGTACATTCAAATATATATTTTTTATGATCCTTAATGTTAAACTTATTTTAATTTTTTATATAATTTTTTCTTGGTAGTAACATAAATTTCGAAAATCTTACTACTATTTTAAATAGTATTGAATATTTCATATTTATTATACATATTAAGTGTACTCTATGCCAACAATCAATACTTTTTTTGTCTTTATACCCCAAATTAAACAATTTACTCATATTTTCTTTACTTACCTATCTTAAAACTGTTGTTTTATTGCCATTCTAGATCTATCAACTTCAGACATAAGCCATTAGAGACTTCCTTTCATGTACAAAAAATTGCTTACCCATTTATCTTTTCTTCAAATCCTTCTTAATACACTTACAGATTAATTTCCAGTATGCTCTTTGTAACTGTAAATAATATACTTATATTTTAATTTTTTGATCCATAAGAAACAGTTACAATCTGTTGACTTCCCATATTGTAAAATGAGGTTTTCTTGCACCTGTCTTTTTTCAGCTCACTTCTCTTATCTCTTCCACCTTGGTTCTTATATACATATTTTTATTTTCCATTGCAAGATGAAAACATTAATATTTTGTTTTATCAGAGATAAGCCTTCCATGTTGTGTTGTTTGTTATATGTTAGCATCAGCAGTATTTATTATATATTTTTCACTCTTTAAATTCTATTTACTGGGGAACTTAGTAGTATAGTTTTATTATGTATTTTATAGTTTATAAAGTATTAGTTTGGGGGCCCATAGTGGATTATTGAGAAGTTATCTAAATATTAGAACATGGAGCATTCTAAAATGAACTCATTCAGTCTGTTGAATTTTTGGGGAGGATCAAAGGGCTACCTAGAATATCGTTTGTTTGTTTGTGGTGGGAAGAAGGATTCTGACTCAATGTCACATGGACCAGTGGTATAAGTGATATGAATATGACTTCGAAGCTATTTCCTCCCCATATTTTATCGCTTTCTCTTCTATGCTCCATAATGCATATAGACCCATGGTAAAACACCATTTATTAAATTGAAATTAGAGCGTCTCTACTAAACTGCAAGTGCCTTGAAGACAGGCAGCATGTCATACACATCTCAGTAACTCTAGAACCTAACCTCAAATTGAATGACACCTGGTATATATTGACTATAAAGCATGTGCCAAGCACTGTATAAAGCATTTTTATATATTTCATCTCATTTAACCTCTGCAAATGCTCAGGGAAAAATGATACTACCACATTTTACACACAAGAGTAATAAAACACAGATGATGTAACTGAAAATACCCAAATGCTGCAAGAAACAGAGGCAGGATTTTAAAATTGTTACTCTAACACCAAGTCTGATCATTTATTCTATGTGATACTGTTTCATATACGAAACAGTAGAGAATATGGATGCTCTGGTAGAGCATCCATATTCAATAAATATGTGTTAAATGCATAGCAGGGTCATCTTTTATTATAGAATTTGTAGATGTAAAGATTATAACAGACTGTAGATATCAGAAAGTGACTGGGGAGGCCCAAGGCATCAGAACGCAGAACATGGTAAATTATTTTAGTCAAAAAGGGAAGGCTCTAAAAGCAGGGGAAAATGCCCCAGATAAGGATTGTTTAAAGGACAAAACACGTGGGTGCAGCTACATGCCATTTGGACAAATTATTATGAAAAAAGGTGAACGTGATGGTAACAGTGAAATGACCATTTAAATGATAACTGACTCTTTCTATTGATACATAGTATTTACACATAGTTGCAGTGTACAAGTGATACTTTGCTACATTTATAGAATGTGTAATAATCAAGTCAGGGTATTTAGGGTATCCATTACCTCAGGCATTTATCATTTCGATGTGTTGGGAACATTTCAAGTCCTTACTTTTTGTTATTTTGAAATATGCAATACCTTGTTAGATACAGTCATTCTAATCTGCTACCAGATATTAGGACTTGTCCTTTCTATCTAACTACATATTTTTTACTTATTTACAGACTTCTCTCCATCCCCCTCCTTCCTAGACATACACCCGGCCCAATCTCTAGCATCTACAATTCTACGAAATCTTTTTTACAGTCCACTGTTTTGATAGCTCCCACGTGTGTTATTTGTCTTTCTGTGTCTGGCTGATTTCACTTAACATTATGACCTTCAGTTCCATCGTGTTGCTGCAAATGACATGATTCTATTCTTTTCATGACTAAATAGTATTCCATTGTGTATATATACCACATTTTCTTTCTTTATTCATTCAAATATAAACATTTAGGTTGATTTCATATCTTTGCAACTGGAAGTAGTGCTACAATCAATATGTGGGTGTAGATATTTCTTTAACATACTGGTTTCTTTTTCTTTGACTAAACAGTAAGTAAGGTTGTTTTATTTTACCCTGCTATGTTTTCTTTTTGTATAGCTACTTATCAAAACATTGATGCAATTCCTATTTTTTATAACCTGTCCATGAAACTAAATATGTCTTTTACTTAAAGATAATCAGAGCATGTCTAATAGACATAAAACTACTCTTATAAAAGAATCTAAATGTATTGTACTCAATTAGTCTGCTATTTCTGGTTTGCTTTTCATGAGAGCTGATGTTTTTTAAATAAAATTGGCTTCAGGCTAATATTTACATTTTTTTTAAAAATAGTAATGTAAGAGCTTAACATAGAGGTAAAAAGAAGCTGGATGGGGCATATAGAAAGATGAATGCCTCTTTAAAAATTTAAATCTCTAATGTATTTTCATCCTTACATTCTTCCATTTGAATTGTTCTGATATTTCCTATACTAGAGTTTAGGGCAGCATGCCATTGCTTTATGTGTAAGTCTATATAATCCATATTCTAAGTACTAACAAAGCCCATTTTGCTTTTCTATTTATCTCCTTGATAAGTACTTCTTCCTAAGTTTTCTTATGCATATTATCCTATATTCAAAATCCATTTCTTGCAAATCAAAACCACAATGAGATACTGACTCACACCAGAGTAGTTATTATTAAAAATTTTTAAATGCAGCAGATGTCAGCAAGGCTGTGGAGAAAAAGGAATGTTTATACACTGTTGATGAGAATGGAAATTGTTCAGCCACTGTGGAAAACGGTTTGGAAATTTTTCAAATAAACAGAACTACAATTTGACCCAGCAATCCCATTACTTTATATCCAAAAGAGATGAATTGTTTTATCAGAAAAAAAAAGATACACTCAGATGTTCATTGTAGCACTATTCACAATAACAGAAACAAAGAAACAACCTAGTTGCCCATAAATGGTGAATTGCGTAAAGAAAATGTGCTACATATATGCTATGGAATGTTATGCAGCCAGAAAAACGAATAAAATCATGTCCATTGCAGCAATGTGGATGGAGCTGGAGGCCAAAATCCTAAGTGAACTAATGCAGAAACAGAATATCAAATACTGCATGTTCTCACTTGTAAGTGGGAGATACACAATGGGTACTTATAGACATAAAGATGGTCATAAATATACACTGGGCACTTCAACTCTTACCCCCTTCCCTCCTTTCTCCCTCCTTTCCCCCTTGAGGGGGAAAGAAGGGAGGAGGGTAAGGATTGAAGAAGTAACTATTGGGTGCTATGCTTCATATCTGGGTAATGGTATCCTCAATCATTTGCACCTCAAACCTCAGCATCATACAATATACCCAGGTAACAAAACTGCATGTGTAACTCCTGAATCTGAAGTAAAAGTTAAAATTATTTTAAAACAAATAAATATATATTTTCTACTTAAAGTTCATTTTGAATTTTCTGTACCCATTTTCCAGGGGAAAACAAGAAATCCCTCTTGAAAACATCCTCTCCAGTTTCTGCCAACAACAAATCCAATAAGCTTGCTTCTAAAACATCACTTAGGTCACTGATGAAAATTATGAATAGCTTACTGTACTGTGGGTGCCAGAAGCATTACGGAATCAATTATGCAAGGTAACATTTCTGTCATTTGGGACCTGATTATTGTGACTCACAGAGGACACTCAATTGACTTTACTAGGTAGAGACAGGTACATCTGTTTATCACATAACACAAAAGTGATCATATATTATGTCACTATAACTGTTTCCAGAGTAATGTCAAAGATTCCAATATTTCTCAAGCTATTTATTTTATAATTGCCAAAATATAACTAATAATAGAAATAATGATTACCTAGCTAAATTCGTTAGGTTTCATTGTACTCAAAAACATATATTTACACTCTGTAAAGAAACCAAAGAAACATTGTAGAACCAACTTATATAAATGATAAGCAGAATCTGTCTTGACCTTTTTCAAAATAATTGTTCAAATTTCATTATTTGCATAGAACTTTATGATTCAGTCAGAAACTGAAAGAAATAAGAAGATAATTTCAGGGCCTCAATAAATGAAATGGTTTCAAAAATATCCCAATTTGAAGGAAAATTTAAGTAACATGGAAAAATAAAAAGAGCCCTCATGAAGGAGACAGTGAACTTGAATTTTGATATTTCTCTCTACTGCTAATAAGCAATGTGGTGTAGTACCAAACACTTAACTTATCTCTACCTTAATTTCTTTATACGTGAAATAACATTTTAGGGAAAAATAATTTTAAGATTATTTTAATACAATAATAAAAGGTTAAAATAAAACTAGACCACTAAATTGTATTGATCTACATGTATACACACAACTGAGGTATACACATATGTACACATATGTTAATGTATGTATGTTTTATAGGTATATGGTACAATACACATTATCTTTTTTCTCCTCCATAAGTAAAATATAGAGGCAAATAAAAATATATATATTTTATGTGATAAAGATATGAAATGCATTTCATACTGGATCTAATAATTAAGAATTTACATAATGAGTAAATTAAATAAACCTAAATAAAGAAATTTAAAATTTTTTTAGACACACCAACATGGGAATATTGAGGGTGGAAAATTTCTAGAGAGATGAGCATGAGGGGCCCACTTTACTATCATAACAAATTTTTCAAAAATGATGCTTATTGTAATTTCACTCGATTGAATATCTTTTATCACCTGACATAATAGTCTCCTGTTATAAGACTTCATAACTACTTTTTCCTCACAAAGAAATATATACATATTTCATAAATCCATAAACTGGAAAATAATTTTCAATAAATATACATGTAACTGTCCCTCATGACTTGAGGGTGTAGCTAAAGCATTTTGAATTACGCTGATTGCTAAAATGGCAAATGCATCACACACCTTCATTTCTGCCTTGGCATCCATTGGATGCATGCCTGTTTTCATGTGTGTCAATATGAAGGGTAATGACTACAGTTTTTAAAAAACATATATAATTTATAATAAATAATAAATCTGCCCACACTCCCAAGTTCTGAGCTTCCCCTACTCCCAAATAGTTCATATCTTTAAATAACAGAAAAAAAATCGACAGTCTTTAATTTCAAAAATCTCTTAAATCCACTTGTCAATTTTAAGGACAGAAGAGGGAAAAGAGGACAAAAATAAAGATGATTTTAAAAAAAAAGAAGGAAGAAAGGAGGGGAGGAAGAAAGGGAAAGAAGGAGGGAAAAAGGCAGGCAGATAAAAAGGAAAGAAGAAAGGAAGGCAGGCAGGAAGCGGGGGAGGGAGGGAGGGAAAGAAGAAAGGAAGAAGGCAGGCAGACAGGAAAAAAGGAAGGAAGAAGGAAGGGAAGGAAGAAAGAAGGCAGGCAGGAAAAAAGAAAAAAGGAAGGAAGGAAAGGAGGGAAAGAAGAAAGGAAGAAGCCAGGCAGGCAGGAAAAAATGGAAGGAAGGAAGGAAGGAAGGAAGGAGAGAAGGGTAAGAAGGAAGGAAAAAGGCAGGCAGAAATAAAGAAAAGGAAGGAAGGAGAAAGGAGGGGAGGGCAAGGGAGGGGAGATGAGAGGAAGGAAGATGGGGAAGGGGCAGGGGAAGGGAAGGGAGAATAGGAAGGGAAAGAAGGGAAGGAAGGGAAGGAGAAAGAAGAAAGGAAAGAAGGGAGGAAGGAAGGTAGGTCAGTTGCTAGAAAGAGATTAGTGAATGGAGATGACTAAATATTACTGACATAGCCTGGTTATCTGGTTATTCAAACTACGGAAACTATGATACACATTTACTCACCAACCTAGTTATAATTTTTAGTTTAATAAAGATAAAGTACCTTAAAATTCTGCCATTTAATATGGTTTTTATTTCAACTTTTGTCTGTAAGCATCTTCTTGTGTGTGAAATGTATTTCCCCACTGAGTGATTTTCCACATTTACCACACAACACTCCCCCCTGCTTGGAACCTGTGTGTATTTTTCTTTTACAGACTTTGACAGAAAAATTGGGGTCTTTTTGCCAATTAGATAATAAAAATAACTTCTGTTTTTCCCTGTTACTCAGGAAAATCTCAGTTGTGCTGTTTTCTGATTTCTTCTAGTTATATATGATCTTAATATACGCTTATTAATTCAGACACACTGACTATTTATTTTACTTAAAATTTTTGCTCCCTGCTATTCTCAGGAGAGGCACATCTCAATTTTATGAGTGATTTGGGAGTAAGTTATTATGCAGTCATGCCCCAGCCTGCTCCATTGTCACACACTCATTATGTTGAACACTCAATCTACAACTCACAACAACACATCACAGTCACAATTCCAATCACACAATGTCCTATTGCAGTATTTCATGCCATACTTTTGAGACAGGCAATTCCTGATTAGCCCCTGGAATTTTCCTGCTTTTAATGTCCAGGCCCATCGGGCTATGGACCTAGTATAAATGGGGATGGGGAGTATGTCTCTGGTCCCCTGTAGTTACAGAGGGCTCAGAGCAGACATAAAACAGGCCTACCGCCCTACAACATCTGAACAGTGTTTCCTGTCTGTAGTTCTCATTTTTACACTTGGCATGAGCTGCGATGACCTTTCCCCTGTTCTTTAAAGGGATGCCTTTTATGGAGGTTAAGAGTGACTTGGCCCCCAAGTGAACAAAGTCCCAGGCCCCCACTGAAATCCAACTGTGCCATATGTGCATAGTGCTGTGAATGCTGATTTAGTGGTATGGGCAACGGTCCACCAGAACTGAGCATACTGAGATCACCACAATTATGTGACTTGAAGATACTTGTGTGCCCCACTGATCATTACCAGAGTTATGAAAGTTAGGCTTTGGGCTGCACTTATCTGCCAACTCAGCAGCATTTTGACCACATGAATTAATGATAGCACAGTAAGTACATTCTACGGCTACTTGTAATTGTTATTATTAAAGCCAAGCGTGGGACTGATGCTGAGAAGAGTGTCTTAACCAGTTGTCTCTGAATAGAGCCTTACACGTTTACTTTTTCTTCTTCTACATATGGTTTTGACTCCACATGTATTGCCATGTGGGAGGGGCCATTTTGGCCCAAAAACTAATAAGTTAAATGTATCTTTCTGCAGTTAATTTCTTGGGAATTTCATCCATTAGAGACTGAGAAAACATGATCTTTTGAGCATTCCCGAAAAATATGTAGGACAAAACTCTCTGGAAAATACGTGTTAAGTGGAGAATTCTCATACTGGCAAAGTAGTAAAGTTTAATGTTTTACTATTTAAAATTATAAGGGCATTTGTTTATGATAAGTTTTCTTGATTCTACTTTTAAAGCAAGTCAATGGGATAGATATAGAACTTTAATTATTCATTTTACAGATTTCTTTTCATTCTTGGTTATTTTGAAAATGCTATCTTGATCATGCCATCAGAAAAGAGTACATTTCCTACTATGATATCTCTAAATCGATAGATCATGTAGGAGATAATATTTTTGTCTGCTGTATTATTCCTTCTAACCTTCTAGAAAAGCCATGGAAATAATAACAAAAGTAACTCTTACCAATTAGTCCGTCATGACCACATGCAGTTGTCTGTAGCAAATGAGGAGCAGGCAGAGCACTGGGCTTCTTCATTTTCTCCTCCTCTTGACATTTTTCGGTTCATTACATTAGTGGCTCCATCCAATAACGAACACCAGAAGAGACAGAGTTGAGATCGCAGCTTCGTTGTTTTCTGACATACTATGTAGGAAACAAAATCCCAACACCCAAACATCATTCAGCCCATAAAATTAAAAGGTCACATAACTTTTATTTTTAAATAGAAATAAATTTCTGGAACATATTATACACAGCAGGACTAGCAAATGGTTTCATTTAAGTGCAAGTTTAAAATATAAATAAGTACAAAAGATTAAAAATTGATAACTTGAGGTTACAGGTATATTACCACATTATTCAAATTTCTTCTTGAACTAAATAATGAGGAACTGGAGAGAAGTCCTGTGTTTTATTTGTTCCTTTATTTCCAATATCTACCCAATAAATAGTTACTCAACACGTTATTTGTTTAATTGAATTGGAGTTTTAATTATTGTTAACTCACTAAAATGAAGAAAAATTAAACTACATTTTCTTTCTGCATAAGCCTTTATTTTTAAAATCTTTCCAAATACTTCTTACCTTTCTTTTCACATGTGCACATTTTCATAGAGTTTTTTTCCATTGAAATACATTTCACAGAAAATGATACTTACATTTTTCTTTACTTGCACAAAATAAATAGTCCATCGTTATAGTTAAGTGAAATTTTCAAATCCACATATATTTTCAGGAGAAAAACAAAAGCCAGATTTTTCTTTTAAGGTCAGATTTAGTAAAGCATGCTTGTTAATTTCTTTTAAAAAAAAGTTCTTCACATAGAAAATGTGTGGTTTTTTTTTTCTTATTGTCACATTAAGATAACTTTATTATTTCTTTTTTAAAAATTTATTTATTATCCTTTAAGTTCTTGGGTACGTGTGCAGAATGTGCAGGTTTGTTATATAAGTATACACATGCCATGGTGGTTTGCTGTATCTGTCACCCCGTCATCTACATTAGGTATTTCCCCTAATGCTATCCCTCCCCAATTCCCCCACTTACTATGACTCCCCTAGGGAAAAAAAAATGTATGCATAGACAAGAACAAAGAAATCCAAGTTCGAAAAAGTCTGCATATAGATATAGATATAGATGCATTAAAATATATATACATAAAAAAACCCAAAACAACAACAACAACAAAAATGTTTGTGTGTGTGTGTATGTGTGTGAGATCGATGACCTAAAAGGTAGATTTAATTCTTACTTTAATGCTCACATTTTGTCTGTAAATTATGAGAGACGTAGCATAATACAAAAGTATTTAATAAAATGTTTTCCCTCCTGTTTTTTGCAAAAAATTAAACAGTGGTTAAGTCAAATTAAAAATGACTACAAATCTATCTGTAACAATATTTTTTAAAGTATACACTAATTGCATAAATACAGAGAAGCATTATACAGATTCTGGCAATGTGAAACAAAACTTGAATTGCTTCAAGTTGTTGAAAAAAACCAAACTCTTTCTTCAACTATCAACTTCAAAATTTCAACTTTCAGCATAGAGATTCTGCAGGCAATTTGCTACTTGCATGAACCCAGAGAAGATGGAAAACAGTTTAATCAATATGCTCAATAAACTGTTTGCTCACCTAATTGAGGGGAGGGCAAAAATAACTTCCAGCCATTTCATTTCATTGACAGCAAGCTTTGGATACATTGCCTACTTGTCTTTTTAAAGTAGAGCATCCTAGATGGTTTCTCCTGGATGGTCTTTTCAGAGGTCACATAAACGGGCTTCCATTCTGATCCTTAATCCCAGCTGAAGTAAATGAGTAAATGAGAGTAAAACAGGTGCTGATTTTAAAAAATTCTTCTGGAAAACAGTGATATATAAATTCATGATTTTGCAATTAGGAAACCCAAGCATGTCATCTCATTTAATGACCAGCTGGATAATTCTATATCCTCTTTATGAGAATATCTTATTTGAGAAAAGGGGAAGAACACAGTGTCTCATGACACCCTGTTCCACTGAAATTAGGATTGATTATTGAGCATGTTTTATATCTTCCATAGTTTATTACAGGAAAAATATGTTGTATGTTGTTGAAGGTCCTTGGATAAGGTGCTGCCACCTCAGTCACTCACTGCTATCACATGTGGAAAAAGGCAATCATAACATTTTTCCCCCACAGATATAAAACACTGGGACGTAGAAGGCCTTACCTCTATGTCATTAATAAAACTGCAGCAGATTCTCACAGATTTTGTCATTTTCTTGCCATAGAATGTACCATAGAAATGTACCTTTCCTGTCTTTACTATATTTACAGGCAGCAACCTCACCTGGATTGGCATCATTTTATGTCATTATCCTCAAACAAACACAAAAAAATGGAGTAGTTCCTGAAGAACATCTCAAAGTGATTTGGTGGAGAAGTTTGTCTAATATGTCTTGCTTGCTTTTTTTTTATTTTCCAACACTGAGTGACATTTATGTTAGCAAATAAGCCCTCCTTCATTCATCAAAGGTCACTGCAAAGTTAGAAGGATTATTTTCGTGCTGCTTTACCCTTTTACGTTCCATTTTTCTGTTTTAATCCATGTTTAAAAAATGGAATAAGCCTTATCAATTAGTAACAGAGAAGCATGTTGGGATTGCCCATTGATATGTAACCAAAGATCTAGGGCGGTTTTGTTTCTAAATAATTTGGACCAGATCCAACACGAGTTAGTCTTCAATAATAATAATAATACAATTGAATCAAGTCCTTGGATTTAGAGGGTAGTGACCGATAAGGGAACCCTGTGCTATTGTGATGCCAGCAAAGTAGAAATATATTCTACATGATTGACCTTACATTGAAAATACCCTGAAGCACTTTTCTTACAGTCTTTTATATTTGATGTCAGCTGTATCTCATGTAATATTCACCAGAGTTGCAAAACAAAAGAGGTAATTGTTTTCTCCTTAGCCACCAACCTGATGAAACAGTCTTCCTTGCTTTTATGAACCAACATATATTTTATAACTGACATATCTGGGCTTTGAGAGATGAGGAAATAGTGGTATAATAGTACCAATGACCAAAAAAAGAAAAGAAAAACCCTATAAGCTGAAGTGTAAAATTAATTTATGTGATCCTCAGATAATGGCTTAGAAACAGTGTGTTTTCTGTATTCAGATTCAATATTATCAACATTTTAGCTTTTTTTCAATTTTATATGTAGAGTCAATGCAATTCCAATGAAAATCTGGGCAAGTTATTTTGTGAATATAGACAAACTGATTCTGAAGTTTTCATAGAGAAGCAAAAACCCAGGATAGCAAACGATGTTTAAGGAGCAAAAAAAAAGTTGAGAACTAACACTCCCTGACTTCAAAGCTTACTGTAAACCCACAGTAATCAAGAAAGAACAAACAAATTCATGGCTAAAGAAATATAATGAACCCAGATATAGACCCACAATGTATAGTCATCTGATATTGACAAAGGAGAAAAAAACAGCGCAATGAAGAAAAATTGTTGTTTCAACATGTGATGCTGTAATAACTGGACATCTGCATGCAAAAAAAGTACATCTAGACACAAATATTATGACTCAAAAAAATTAAGTCAAAATGAATCACAGATCTAAATGTATAATGCAAAACTATAAAACTTTTGGAAGACAACATAAGAGAAAAGCAAGATGACCTTGGGTACAGCAATGACTATTAAGATACACTAAAGACACCGTATAAAAAGCTGGACTTCACTAAAACAAAAATGTTTTCTCTGTAGAAGACAATGTGAAGAAAATGAGAAGACAAGCCACAGACTTTGATAAAATGTTTGTAAAAGACACATCTGATAAATCGCTGTTATTAAAAATATACAGAGAACTCTTAAGACTCAATCGTAAGAAAACAATTCAATTAAAAAAATGGGCCAAAGATATTAATAGACACTTCAGCAAAGCAGCTATACAGATGGCAAATAAGCATATGAAGAAATGTTCCACATCATTTGTCATCAGGAAAATGCAAGTTAAAACAACAGCGAGATACCACCGCAAATCTGTTAGGATGACCTTTCAGAATGCTGAAACTGCCGAATTCTGGCAAGGATGTGGAAAATCAGAAACTCTCATTAACGGCTGGCGGGAATGTAAAATAGTGCAACAACTTAGGAAGATACTTGGGCAGTTTCTTACATGACAAAACACATTTTTGCCATAAAATACAGCAATCGTGATCCTTGGTATTGACCCAAAGTAATTGAAAATTTATGTTCACACAAAAGCCTACACATGGATGTTTATAGCAGCTTTATTTATAATTTCCAACTCTAAGAGGAAACAAGATCTCCTTTAAAAGGTGAATAAATAAATGAAATGTGGTACGTCCATACAATGGAATATTATTTAGTACCAAAAAGAAATGAGACAGTAAGCTGTAAAGTGAACAGAGGAAACTTAAATTCATATTGCTGAGTGAAAGAATCCAGTCTGAAAAGGCTGCATATGATAAATGATTCCAACTACATGAACTTCTGGATAAAGCAAAACTGTGGACGAGTAAAAAGATTAGTGACAATCGGGGTTAAGGAACAGGAATTGATGACTAGGCAGAGCTCAGAGGATTTTTAGGACAGTTAAAATATGCTGTATGGCAATATTATGGTGCATATATGTTGTTCTTTATTTGTCCCAATTCATAGAATGTATAACACTAAGAGTTCTAGAGTGAACCCTAATGTGAACTGTGGACTTTAGATGATAATGATGTGTCAATATTGGTTCATAAACTGTAATAAATGCACTGTTATGATGTGATATGTTGACAGTGGGTGAGAGGATGTGTGTGGGGGGACATGTGGCATATGGAAAACTTCTATACCTTTCTTTCAGTTTTGTCGTAAACCTAAAACTACTCTAAAATTATTTTTAAATAATGTCTTTAGAAATTATTTTTAAATATTGAGGTGAGTAATACTCTTAATAAAGTTAGAAGGTTAAATATAAAACAACATGTAGGATCTGATTCACAATTATGAAATTTATCTATATCAGTATCACCCATGTAACAGCTGAAGTAACCCTGTGGTTTAATGCATAGATTAAATTGTTTGAGTACTTAAACACAAAGTCCCATTCTCCCTACGATTTTTTGGTTTCCCAGGAATTTAAGCATTCATATTCCCCTGGCTATTTCTCTTCTTAAGATGCTGTCAAAAATAATTAATAACATTCCCCTATTTCTCTGTAATGATATTTCTCTTTTAGTAGTAACATGTAGTAATAATATTTCTTTTGTTTCTGATATTAATGTCTTTTTCCTCTTTGTCTTAATTGTGGATGCTTAGCATTTATTGAGTATGATATATACATCTTTTCAGTCAACATCTATTTATTTTCTTTTTCACTGACTTATGCTACTATTTTATTGCTTTCCTTCTACTTGATGGTTTTCTTTGATTTGTTCTTTTTTTTAAGAATTTCTTAATAATGAATTTAAATATGATGTTAAGCCTTTTTCTTTTTCATTGTAAACAATTAAAATGTAGATTTTCTATTATGCTTTGCTTTAAATGAGTTCCACAAAATTTAATATGCTCTACTATTATTAACCCTTTAACTTGCTTTATTGGATATATATATTAAGTTGATGTATCCTACCTTAACCTCAGTCTAATTATGAGAAAAACATTAGACAAATCCTGATTGAGAGACGTTATACAAAATGTCACACCAGTACTCATCAAAACTTCCAAGTTCATTCTCAGCAAATTGACACAAGAACAGAAAAGGAAACACCATATATACTCACTCATAGGCGGGTGATGAACAATGAGAACACATGGACACAGGGAAGGGACTACCACACACTGAGGTCTATTGGGGGAAATAGGGGAGGGACAGCGCGGGGGGGAGCGGGGGAGGGATGGCATGGGGAGAAATGCCAAATATGGGTGAAGGGGCAGAAGGCAGCAAAACACACTGCCACGTGTGTACCTATGCAACTATCTTGCATGTTCTGCACATGTACCCCAAAACCTAAAATGCAATAAAAATTTAAAAAAAAAACTTCCAAGTTAATCTAAAATAAGCAAAATGCAAAGAATTGGCACAGTCAGAGGAAATTAAGGAGACATGATGCATAAATGTAATGTGATATCTTGAATGGGATTCCTAAAAGAGAAAAATAACATTGGGTGGAAAAACTAATGAAATCAAATTAAGCATACCCTTTAACTTATAATGGTCTGTCACTATCGACTCATTAGTTGTGACAAATGTGCCATAGTAATATGAGATCTTAACAAGAGGAGAGACTTGATGTGGGTTATGGAGTTCTCTGTGCTATCTACATTCTAAAATAAAGAGATTTTTAAGATGTGCTTGAAGTCCTAGTTTACCACTTCATAGTTAACACATCACACTTCACATGGGCCACTTCAGGGAATTAATAACTGGACTGACTGGAGTGCCCCACACTTGCTTGAGCCCAGGCAAATGATTGCCAGGCAAATGATTATTCTGGACCTGGCTGGACTGGCGGGACATTCGTTAACTGGGAGTCCTGGTTCTTCCAATTCTTAGTCCTCTGATACAATCTTTCTCCTTCTTTTATTTGGACCCTGTGTTTTCTGATTAATCTCTCAATTCCTACAAAATCATATACAAGTGATAACTAATCAGTCAATATGACAAATGCTCCTTCTAACAGCCCTACAATATCACTCCTTGACCCGAAATCTCTCAGCACTCTAAATTCTTTCCCATTTTTAGGTTCTGTGGGCGACACAGATTGGGGGTGCCCAATCCCGCTGGAAGAAGCCCTGAGAACATTTTCTTCTTCCAGGTATCGAGGAGGGGAGCAGGGGCACAATCTGAGAAAGGACACCTGTGCTATATTCTAGGCATCGCTGGCAAGTGTGTGAGAAGGGACTGGAGAGGGTGAGTGGGTTTGCTCCACACCATCCTGTACTGCTTGAGAGGACCTGGGATGTGCAGGGGAAACGTGGGTGACAGGGTGCCAGGCTGTGACCTATCACTGCTATGCTGGGTTCCTGCAGACTGCCACATTTCCCTTGGCAATGTAAATGAAGGTGGAGGGGTCATTTCATGATTTCCTGCTGCTGAGATTAAATTTCTTGTTAAACATATGTGGCAACAGTTACTCTGAGGTGCCATGGATCCATGTCACCGTGGTCAGCTCTGGACTAAGCCACTCACCTCCAATTTGTACAACAGAATTGATACATACGGCTACACTCATTACCATTCCAATGTTCTGTGTTAAAAGTTGTGTTTAATTTCTAGCGATTAAAAAAAAATTGGAGCTAAACCTTCACTCCTGAGCATGCTCAGTGAGACTGGTCAGGCAAGCACTTACAGTCCTATGCTTCTTTTTTCTTGTAGAAATGTTGCCCTATTTGTCTTCACCAATGTCTGGAAGGTTTTTTATCTTATTTTAATGGGGGGAGGGGTTGTAGGATATCTGCCATTTAAGAAAGTGAATAGAAAATTTTAAAACCCAAGAAATGGGGTGAAAAATCAGTGCATAAGAATCGGGCTCGTTAGGCCCAGCACCATACTGAAGTGGGCTCAGTGACTCTCTGCACATTCCCTCATGCTCCCACACACGTCCAGCAGGGGAAATGCTTGGGTTCCTTGTGACTTGTCAAGGGGACTCAGGCGTCGACCAAGGGAAACTATTTGGCCCCCTGCGGAATTGTCAGTATCCATCCTGAATGGGGCGTACCTAGTCAGGAAGCGGTGTAGAAATGTGTGGTCATGGTCACCTCATGAAAGTGTGTGGCAGGTGGCTCTCAAGAAATATACCAAGCCTGGATCACTCATGTGGCAGCTTTGCACAGGGAGAGGACAGCTGCAAACTGCACCTGAACTGCCTTCTGCACGCTTGACCAAAGCAGTGATGAGGGCGGCCGGTACCTGCGGTGTGGGGTAGGTTTAAAGAAAGGGAATGTTTTCTGCCGAGTGTTTTCTTTGTCCTTGGGCTGCTCAAGCTGGACAGTAGGTAACCACTCTTTGCAAGGAAGCCACCCAACTTCTGTGGCTTGGTTAGGAGTTTTTTCATCCCTAGCTGTGAGTGCCTTTTGGTCTGGAAAGTTGGCTTGTCTCATTATACCCACAGCTAGGACATTCTCTCTGTAATATGAATTTTTCGTGTTTTACATTAACAGAGAATGTCTTTAATCACTGGAGTTTGTAGGTGTTGGATTATTTCCACTGTGAGAGTCTTAAAACTTTTTTGCTTCATAAAATAATAAAACAACTCATGTTAGAGGCCCTTTCAATGTGAAAGGTTTGTAGCTGAGCTATTACATGCATTTTGTTGTTTATAATAAAAATTATCTATACAAAAGAAGTCCTGGGTGTTAATATTTTGCACAAGATCTGTTTTCCATGATGTGCTGACATCTGCAGTTTCACTAACTGTTGATGTTATTTTCTATTGAGATTCTGGAGCCTAGGGAGCTAGCTATGTGTTCTTTTTGTTCATTCATTCTCATTTCCCTGAAGCAAGAGACTATATAGCCTTCAGTGCAAAGACTTCAGACCAATTCTTTGTATTGCACTTGGTTGCCTCTTGGCTATATAACTTCCAAGTGCAGATCATTGAACTCTTTAACAAGAGTTTACTATAAAGAATAAATCATAATGGATAAAAAAATATTAGCCTGGTATGGTGACACTGCTGGTAGTCCTACCTGCTTAGGGGCCTAAGGTGGGAGGAAAAATTCAGCCCAGGTATCCAGGCTGCAGGGAGCTATGTTTGTACCATCTCACTCTAACCCAGGTGCCAGACAAGATCCTGTCTCAGTAAAAGAAAAAAGATGTAACAACCTTATAATAGTAAAATTTCATTCACAAATGTGAATCATGTGCACTATTGTTATATTTTCTGCTTTTGTATATGTTATGTAACTTATTTTATAATATTCATTTTTGCTTTACACAGAGTTGTCTTTTAGAAAGTAATGAGAGAATAAACATATATAGATATGTGTATACACACACACATGTATATGTGTGTATGTGTACATCTGTGTTGGTGTGTGTGTATACTATTTTACATTACTGTTACAATGCTCTTCAATAAGTCCTTTACTTCTGAGATATAACTTGTATCATTTCCTTTCAATCTAAAGATCTTTCTTAAATCTGTTCTTATACTGCAAGTCAGCAGATAAATGTTTTCACCTTTTTTTAATATAAAAATATATTTTTTTCACCTTTATTTTTTTGAAGGATATTTTCACTTGATATAAAATTCTGAGTGGACAGTTTTCTTTTTTAAAGTAATGTAAAGTTGTCGTTTTATTTTTTCTGTACTTTATTGTTTTGAAAAGAGATATCAATAATAACTTCAATTATCCTTTCCATATATGAAGTGTGTGTTTTGTTTGGCTGCTTTCAGGGTGTATTTTTCCATACTTGCTTTTCAGCAGGTGGATTATGATGGGACTATGTGCAAATTGTCAGATGTGATTTCACTTGGTATTTCCTTCTCCCTCGTTTTCTTATTCCAGGATCTCAGTCAGATGTATGATAAATTATTTGACATTGGCCTTTAGGCTTTGGTCATTTTTCCCCATTTCTTCACTATTCTATAGACTAAATTATTCTTATTAATTTGTCTCCATGTCTTCTGATTCTCTCTTCAGCAATCTCCTATATGCTGTTAAATACCTCCAGTGAAATTTTTCTATTTCATTTTCTTTAGTTTAGAATTTTGATTTGATTACTTTTAATAGTTTCTGATTGCTGAGATCCCTATCTAGTCAGTCCTTAATTTGTTGACTATATTTTCTTTCATTTTTAAAATATATTTATACTAGCTTTTAAAAAGATTTGGTCTTCTAAATTGAACATCTGAGCCATCTCAGGGTTAGTTTTCCTTGCGTGCTATTTCTCCTGAACTGGGGTCGCATTTGTGCTTGTGTATTTGTTATTATAGATAATACATTATAGAGATGCCAGATTCTGTTTCTTTGATTTTTTAATAGTCCAGTTACTAGATGAGCACCTTGAAATTTTACAGGCTTTCTTGTATGCTTTGTGAAGATCAGTTTGTAGAAATCCCCGTGTTCCTCAACCACTTCAAACTTGGTAGGTCTCAAACTCCAAAGTGTTGATCTCTTTAAGTCTTGGTTTTAAACTTTGTTAGAAGTCTTTACTATATAGTGTGGTCCTCACTCATAAGATGGCTCTTTCTGTGTCTCTGTGAAATGCCTAAGGTCTTCATAAGGTATTAGCGATCTCTCCACTCTGGACAAGCTAGATCCCCAAATCTGTCAGTTCCCTTTACCTCATTCAACTTCACTCTCAATACAGAAGGAACTATTTTTTTGAAAAATCAATCATGTCCCTATGCAGCACAGTCCTCAAGCAAGGATGCGTGTGGGACTGTCATATTTCCTCTTGCACACTTGCTGTCTCTCTAATGCACTGCACCAGACATTTCAGTTACAGTAGCTGTTCCACACTCCAATCTCATCTGAGCAGGATGTATTTTCCCTTCATTGATTCTAGCTTCATTCACTGTACATGTTGATCTGGCCAGGACAGAGACAAGGCTTACTTTGAGTTTTTATTCTGTTAAAGATCAGAGACTTGTGCAGCTTGTTGATCGCACTTGCACAGTGCCTCGGACAGAGAAATTGCTCAATAATTATACTTTGAATGAATAAAGAAAGAATTCATTTCATATGCTTTATGGTTCCCTCCATAAGATAGCCAGTCCAGTACCAGCAATTTCATAATATCCAGAACAGGAAATCCTTTTGATAAATCCTTAATCTTTGCTACAACCCATCCCTCATGGTCATTCTCTGTTCTCTCCCTTGCACTAAGTCGTAAATCAAACTCAGATCATTTCACTTGTGTTTTCCAAAGATAAGAATATAGAATTTACTGAACCTTGGGACTAGAAGAGATTTTACATTCCTAGAAGAAATATAAACATTTGAAATTCCTTATTACGCATCTTTGTGATTTAGCACAATTTTTTGTCACTCTACCCCACAAAATCCTGCCTGGCCATTTTTTTCTGCCAAGTCTTTAGTCTCCCCACATGTGATTTCCCTTCTCACTTCCGTCTCTATCCTTCACCTTTCTCTACTTTCCACTTCCAAGTTTATCTTCATTCTTTTTTTAAGCATTAAAGCTTAACTATTAGTTTCCGTTGGCTGATTGTGTTCACAGTATAGCTTCGGGGTCTCATTTTCCACATCATAAAAGTTTAATTTCCTAAACCATATTACTTTTCTAAGATGAACTTTGGTGCTACTTGATAAAATAATATTTATAAATGCACATTTACAGACATTCGAAAACACATGTATTCAAATATATTATGCAAGTCCTCATTTACATCTTTATTCATTTGATAGGCATTTATTAACAGCTTTCTGCATTTCACGGGCTGGAGTTTTCTACTCAGAATGCATAGTCCGTTCTCTCCATGAACTCCCTGTTCAAGTCTGGAAGTCAAATAAACAAAAACCACCATGTCATTATGGCTAATGTGCACACATGGTTTGCTGTGAGAACACAGAAAAGATAGTAACTCAGACAAAAGGGATTGTCACTCAGCTTTGTAGGGCACAAAGGGATCTGAACTCAAATGATTCTTTCTCTATTATGCATTCCTTGACCCTCAGACTGTATAGCCATGCAATTTGCTATCATCACTCTTTGCAGTTTTTTGTTTTGTTTTGTTTGTTTGTTTGTTTGTTTTTTGATGCTGTCTTGCTCTGTTGCCAGGCTAGAATGCAGTGGCGTGATCTTGGCTCACTGCAACCTCAGTCTCCTGGGTTCAAGTAATTCTCCTACTTCAGTCACCAAGTAGTTGGGATTACAGGCACCCACCACCACATCCAGCTAATTTTTACATTTTTAGTAGAGACAGGGTTTCACCATATTGGCCAGGATGGTCTCGATCTCTTTACATCATGACCCGCCCACCTCAATCTCCCAAAGTGCTGGGATTACAGGTGTGATCCACAATGCCCAGCCTCTTTTATAATTTTAATGACATTAATATATGTGTCTCTGCCACTAGCTAGTAAGTTCTACGAATTGTCTCTGAGTTCTCAGCATTTGCACAGTGGTCAGCATATAGTATATGTTCAATAATTATATTTTGAGTGAATAAATTAATACACAAAAGGCTTGAAATTTATGTCTTTTGATGCTTAAAACATAAATTTAGTTGGGTATTTACTTCTGATAAATAATTAATGTCTTCAAAATATGCCATCTGCCTTAGTTTTTTTTTGTGTTATGATTAATTCTTCTAAGAATCCAATATATTTTCTTTGCTTTTCTTGATATTTTACAGATAACACTAAAGTCTTAATTTTTACACAGTCTTTTGTGTAAATGACTTTAATTTTAGATGTTTGTGTGTATGATCTGAGGAAAATGTTTTACTCTTTGTACTGTTTACTGTTTTTCAATAAGGACAGTGTGATTAAGTCTTTGGAGACGCTACTCATTGATACATTCAGAAAAGAAATTATGTGCTTTTTTGATTGACTTAAAGCTCGTGATTGCAGCAGCAGGAGGAAAAAAAAAGTATTTTTAGGTGTGCTAGAAAGAAGTGTCAAAGCACCTCAGGCTGAGCAGACAGTCCAAGATAACACTCTTGCCTGATGTTAAAGACAATCTGTTCCTGCCTTTTCCCCACTCTGATTATAGCTCATGCACCCCTAACTTTCTATCTGAGAAACTTCAACGCTGTTACTTGTGTAGTTAGATAAGTGAATAAGGTGACAGGAAGCTTTTTATTTTAAAAATTATGATTGTGAGTGTTCACCGTCTGTTTCTACTGCAAATGTATTGTTTAGTTGTTCAAAACGTGTTTAGAGAACTGTGTATCTTGAAAGATTTATAATGGCATATAGAATTGCCAGCAGGAAGAAACACCAGGACTCATTAGTCAGTTCCCCAACTTCTTGGTAGGACTGGATCCAAGCCCACCCCAACATATGGATAGCCCTAGGAAAGAAGACTCTTCAGATCGTTTTCATACCTAGCTCAGTGCCTTGAAATGTTGTGTTGTCACAAGAAGGCTCTGCAGGATGTCACAAGATCTGACTTCAATTTCTAATACAGCAACGTGCTCCATAGTATTATGTTTACAAAACCTACCTACAACTTTTTATGTCTACAGTAACAATAGTTGGATACAAGCTTAAAAATTCCATTCAGAAAAATGAGTTTGGAAGGAAAACATCACTTGCCCCCTTGAGAAACACAACTCTGAAAGGTACACACCAAAACTAGCAAAGCTGTCTTAATAGCATGATACTATGATCGTCCATTGATTTCATTTTTATGATTTTTCTCAGTGTTAGCATTCACATTCTTTTATTTTCAAAAATAGACATTCTAAGAGTGATTTCAAAATATAAATAATATTTCTGTTTCTTGCATGGGATTTATTACACACCTGGGTATCTAGAAGGAGGAGAAATGTCCAGAAAGTGAGAAGAAAGAAACTAACAAATACAAAATACTGTTGGTGCCTAACTCTTTAAGGAAGAAAAGTTGATTTTGACCCACCACATACCCTTTCTTGTTCATAGAAGAGTTTGAGATGCTTATTACAGATTGCATTACTCAGCACCATCCCAGTCTTTCTGAGTCAAAAATCTCTGAGAATAGGACTTGCAAACCTGTATTCGTCACAAACATCTCACGTTGTACCATTGCACCTGCCTCAGGGACCACATTTAGAAAACACTGTATCTGGCGAGTATGAGTAAGAAAGGGACATTGGTTTTTGGCAGTTATGACAGAAAGCACATATATATATGTGTGTGTGTGTGTGTGTGTGTGTGTGTGTGTGTGTGTCTGTGTGTCTATATATGCGTGTGTGTGTGTGTGTGTATATATATATACACACACACACACACACACGCATATATAATGCAATAAATATTTTAAGGAACCCCATCATTCCAATATTCCTTGCACTGCTTTGCCCTTCTGTAATGCTTGATCACTGCCATTTCTTTGCTAATTATATAAACATTGGTTATGTCTATAGAGCTGCTACTTAAGCTCATTTTCATTCTCTTCAAGACATGGAGGATTATCTGTTTTTCAAGATTTATTGATGTATAATTGACAAATAAATAATTGTATATATTCAAAGTATACAATGTGACATTTTGATATACGTATACCTTGGAAAAAGATTTCCAAGAAGCTAATTGATGTAATTATCACCTCATACAATGACCTTTGTTTTTGAGGCTTATCTCTTGAGTATATTCATCCTGTTTAATTAAAACTTTGGGCCCAGGAATTAGTAACTCTCCATTTTCCTGTTTCCCTGTCCCCTATAGTCTACAGAAATATACTGTACACTTAAGAAAATTGTTGAGAAAGTAGGTGTCATATTAAGTATTCTTAACGCAATAAGATGAAACTATGAAACAAACAAATGGTGCTTAGGAAGGGAGCTCCTTCAGCAGGATATAAACCTTTAAGACTTGTGGAATACTATGGAAAAGACCACAAATTATTCTGTTACCTGAGTCCTTGCCCATTGTACACCTCTCACACTGAGTCCAGGCTTGGCGATGTACCCTGCTTTAGTCAGTGGTTTATAGCAAGTGTAATACAATTAGGTGCTTGAAAGTGTTTATGCCTTTACTGCTATTGGAATCCTAGGACTATCATGTAGAATGGCCAAGAGTCAACTATGGAATAAGTCACCTGTGTCCCAGCCATTCCTCTTACCCCATACCAACAGCTTCCAAATGCTGCGTATGTGAATGAGGCCATCTTAGGCCACCCCGCTGTTAGGACATCAATGAGTAAAGTTGCTTTGTACATTTAGGGTGAAATTTCAGTACTATGTCATTAGATTCTTTCACGTATAGATTTAAATAATTAAAATGTTAAAAGAATGAAAGTTTCATGAGACTAATTATTGAGGTATTAAAAAAAAACAGACATAATGGTATCTTTTGGTTTCTGTTTGTGAAGTATTTTGACCACCTGCTGTGGTGGTTGTATTTGTAATTAAATAATTTATATATTTAAATTAAATAGTTGATCATCCTGTAATAAAATTCCTAAATCTCCAACCAGGGAATATGAATGCTTGTAAAACATATGATATGGATGACAAAGATGCCTACTTATGCCTATTCTCTTAAATATCTATATAAAAGGTTAAGCATATGCTACATGAGATGAACATGGAAAATGAGTACACTCATAAATAATAAAGGTTTCTAAATGTGATGTGTTAAAGAATATAATTACTAAGATAATTCAAGATAGCATATTTTCTATATTGTGTAAATATGATAGATATGCATATTCTATATTAATATATTTTTCAACACTCTTAAAATTGACTTTACAGTTAATACTACATCATTGCCAAAACCTAAATTTAGTAGTAAAAACAAGGTGATATCACTAAATTCATCTCTCAGTGCCTAAATTATTGTGCTGTCATAAATTAGGCAGTGTGGGCATTTAGTTTGCTGAAGTGGTTGTAAATGCAGGTACTTAATATGCTTAATGTTCAAACACAGAATTCTTAGGTGCTTGGGGAAATTAGTTAATTAGAGAAAAATATGATTTTACATAAATGTGCATGCATATTTGTGCATTACTATATCAGACACATTAATAACAAATGGGGGAATATTCTTTTGTTTACTTACATACATATTTTTGTGTATATTTCTTGTACTTAAAGCATAAACACATCATATGGCTTCTCTTCGGCACTTACTAAAAAACACACCAGTCTATAAACATTTCTTACACTGACCCGAGCTTGTCTAGTTCATGTGCCAAATCAAAATCCTTTTATGTAATATACTACTCTAAATCCCATGAAAACATCATAAGTGTGGGTAGTAATATATGTACAGAACAAAGTATAGAATAACTATTACTTCCACATACCAAAGAAAAGTATTATGATAACTTTTCATTCTTTTAAATAAATCAACTCTCCCTCTGGCTCGATGAAACTTTAATTTGCATTGGGACAAGCGGGCACCTGTTTATTTACAAAACTTTCAGTCATGAAGACACAGATTCAGAGAGCTGAGACAAGAATAAAATAACTTAGATGGCCTCCTTTTAAATCCAACTGTGACTTTCATCTTTATCACAAAATAAGCACCACATTTGGCAAGACTGGAAGCTTCCACTGCACGCGGCCAAGTTGGCATAGAATCACCTTGACAGGCTCTCAGATCAGCAAGAACTCTCAACTGTGAAAGGGTCCTTTTGCTAAATTTAACTTTTCCTTGGTAAAATAAATGAGATGCTCCTGAAGAAAAGAAATAGTCTCAGGATCAAGGAGAAGAGTCATCAGGTTCAGTCAGCTCATCAGGTATGTAAGATATCAAGTATCTTGTAGGTGAGCAACAGCCTGTACAAGAAAAGTGTAGCGTGTATACAAATTAGGATAGTTCTGAAAATTTGGAAAGATAAATGATTTACTTTGCTTTGTTTTCCCTCCAGGACCATATCATTTCCATTTTCTTTGGAGGCAGCTGAGTCTAACAGTCAGGGTAGGGAAGACATAATTATGTTGTGTCTCGATGTTTGCAATTCTGGGTCTGAAGGCTATTTTCAATGTTACATTTTATGATTAGAAGGGACTCCAACTTTCTTTTGCTTAAATTAAATATCTTCCTAAAACAGAACCCAAAGAAATACATGTAATGAAAAAGTTGCAGTGCTGACAAGCTGTGACACGACCTGGCTGAGTCATGCACACAGCTTGAACCTTGAAGTCAAGAACGTTTTTGTCTTTATTTAGGTTCACGATTTGCACAGAGGGCTATATCTTTTCCCACATCACACAAAACATGTTGGCAAAACCTTGATGAGATGCTGTAGCATAAGTGTGGTTATTTTAGGAATCGCCTTGGCTCACTGTAGGGTGAACCAAGCTGTCAAGTGGTATAAGAAAGTTACTTAACTAAAGAGTGTCTTAGTAAATTAAATATTGATGAAAAAGAGCCCTTAATCTCCTTCTGCCTCTGGACAGGCATTTGCTTAATTTCATCTTTATTTACTTAAATTCTCAGTCCCGCTTTTTTTTTATTAGATAGCAGAAACAGAGAAGTTTATTATCTTACTAGAGATAGACTTCTGTGCCACGTGATGTAAATTGTTCCCTTTTTCTGGACAAGCATGGTTTATGACATGCTCGTAGCTTTAATATAGTTGATCAGTCTACATTGATGGAGCTTTTCCAAAGTTTCATTCCTGTATCAACACAACATAAAACACTGTTTTGCTAAGTTGAAATGCTGTGGCATTCTACAGTGAAAATCTTATGCTTTACTTATAGCTTGGATTTTCCCCATGTTCATTTTACTCTTAGGAATGCAGTAGTCAGGGAACGTTAGGAAGCTACTGTTCTAAACTGTTCATTTTACATTTGAGGAAACAACTCCCAACATGTCGTGAAATTTATCCTAACTCACACAGCTAGTCAGTAAAAGACTTCATATCAGAAAATAATGTTCCTGCCTCCTGGTGCTTTTCTTCTGATAAACAGGCTCCCGAGAAGTTTCCAAGGCTTTTCTAGATCCCTCTTTATTCCCCATATCAAAAACTGGAGGCTTTCCCTATTTATCATTCTCTGACCATATGTAAAACACTCTGCTAAAAAGTGGCCATGTTAAGGAACGGTAAATACATGATATTTCTACCTCCAGGCCTAATGCATTCCAGGAGGGGACTTAGACACTGTTGCTACGGTTTTACATTGTCCTATTTTTAACTTGAGAGTTCAATTCAAAAGAAGAAAAATAGAGAAAAAAATGCGAATGTTCAGTATTGTAATTTTTAAATTTTATCTTAGTGTATTTTTCTTTTTAAAAAAATTATTTTTAAAAATTTTAATTCATTTTAAACTTGAAAAAATATCTACACTTTGCTGAAAAGAGAACAGAAAATATATGTCTGAAAATATATGGATTTATTTCAGAAAATATATGGATTTTTTCAGTTTTGTGAAAATATAGCACTCCAAAAGGACTGGAATTTCCCTGGATTTTGTAAAATAGTTACATAATTATACCTATTATCTCTAGTTTTTTGTTCTCCTAAGGAAAAAAAAAAGGCCCAAATCATTTTTCCCAGCATCATTATATTCCAGATCTCTTAGTCTCTGCATCCCAAAATCGTTAGATAGTCAAAGCCTCTGTATTTTAAATGTTGGAACATCCAGAAGATTTGGAAGTACAGATGAGACAGGGCTGTAGGGAGGTCCCTACATCCACAGATATTCAAAGGACTCTCGAACTTTGCCAAGGACGAGCTTAGGTGAAACTTAATCCTTCAACCACATAGAATATGCCTTTTTCTCATTTTCTTCCAAGTGCTCCAGTCTTCATAATAGATCCTCAATCCACCAGAAAAACATTCTGCTCCTCAGTTTTATCCCAATTTTAGGCATTTTCTTAGGTGGTGTTTAGGAAATTTCAGAAGGTTTGGACATCCATCTTGTTGTTCAGATTAATTTTACAACATTGTCACTGGCTCAACTCAATATACAAGGTAAGGTGTCACTTTCAGAGCCACAAACAGGAGAACCAGTAGTAAGCAACAGGAGACCTACTAGTAAATGACTATATTTAAGGAGAAAGCACCAACATATGTAATAGAAATGATTAGGTTTACCAGAAATATTATTTGAGGCCAGTACTGTCCAATCAATAGACAATGGAAATGTTCTCATCTGCGCTGCTCAATATGGTAATCATGGCTCCTAAACACTTAAAATGTAGCCAATGCAACAAAAAAACTGAATTCTAGATTTTATTTAATTTTAATTCATTAATCTTTAAAATTTAGATAGTCATATGTGGCCAGTTATACCATACTGAGTATCATAGTTTCAGACAATATGTTTTTACAATAGTAATACAATTATTTTAAATCTTTAAAAGACTTTTGTTAATTAAGGCATTGCTCTGTGTTCCAGAAATAAGAATAGAGACAAAATTCAATATAAGACCTAAAGGTAAAATTACAAATATTATTTTATCATTTTATAATTTATATGTTTTTTCTTTTTTTTCTGAACTCCTTTTTTTGTCTAAAAATAAAGTATGTTCTTGCTTTTTTTCTCCTTTATTTTCTGTGCAAGATGTTACTTTCTACAGTAGTGAGGGAATTGAGAACTTTTGGGCATTTAAAGCAGCATTTGTTAGAATAAAAGTATAGTACATAATAATCAGGGCCACATAAATTATGTACTCCATAAGCCAAATTAAACTGGAAAATTGTCTATGAGTAAAGGGTCAGCTCTGATAAGCTGAACACAGTCTCCTGTATTCTATTCCTAAAGAAAATGAAATGTTAATGATCCTGAGAGCTCACTGTTCAGGAATGTCACTCTAAGTAATCATGTAAATTACAGGGAAACTCCAGAATAGAATTAAAAGTTAAATATTCTCTGCAGTTGCCCTTTGCGTCCAGAGTTTGCTAGTTGCTTCAGGCAAGCTCTTAGGAATATCAGATACTGACAAGTTAAACCAAGATGCAAGAGGATCCTCAAGATCTGCAAAGTTAGTCACTACCGAATGCCTTACTGAGCCACATTCTTTCAGAACATTACACTAAAAAGCATTTTAGACACTTTCGAATTTACATTGTCTCCAATTGTGTAAGTTTCCGGCAACATCCTTCATACTAGGAAATTTATGCCAAAGGCTTAAGCTAGTTCTTCAAAAATAAACTTGTAGAACTGGTGAGAAAGAGACTGAGAGAGACAGAAAAAGAGCTCCGGCTAGCAAAGTGGTGAAATGATTATCTTAGGACCTGAACTTCTAGATGTGGAGTTCCCAAGCTTTCCTAGCATGGCCATTGGTGGGAGAGAGATGGAGGTGGGGCAGGGGGCAGGCCAATTTGTTCTGTAAACCCTAGCAACATGTAAGAGAAATCTGGATTTTTCAGGTTGAGTGTGGGTAGAAGGGAGTTTTAAAAAAGTTCTAGAATTGGTTATTGCTATTTTAGTAACCTGGATAATGTTTTCCTGGCACTGTGGTTTTATGTTTTTTAAGATAAGAAGAGCAGGTATGACATATGCACTGTCAACGAGCTTTATGAGAAACACTAATTTAAAACACTGAGTAATTGATTCAGAATAAAAATGATAGGTCTTTATGTCAAGAATACCTAAAAAGAGAGACTGAGATGACAAGGCCAATAAAGTTATTTTATAAATGGGGGAAATTATATGACTTCAAAATGATGTATCCACCTAAATGCAAAGTTTCATAAAGTTATAAATTAAAATTAAGGAATTACTAAAAAAGAGAGATAACATTTAAAGATGTAATTAGTAAAATAACAGTGCTCTGCTTGGAAGTAGTGACTATGTTTCAAAGTTGGATGCAAATAAAAAAACACCGTATATACTCACTCATAGGCGGGTGATGAACAATGAGAACACATGGACACAGGGAAGGGAGCACCACACACTGAGGTCTATTGGGAGAAATAGGGGAGGGACAGCGGAGGGGGGAGCGGGGGAGGGATGGCATGGGGAGAAATGCCAAATATGGGTGAGGGGGCAGAAGGCAGCAAAACACACTGCCACGTGTGAACCTATGCAACTGTCTTGCATGTTCTGCACATGTACCCCAAAACCTAAAATGCAATAAAAATTAAAAAAAAAAGAAAAACTCTGAAATCTAAAAAAATAAAAATTAAAATAAAGTAAAATATTTTTAAAGTATAATAAATATAGGTACCACATTACTATTAGTGATGATTTGAAATATTGAACTTGGAAGAAGAAAACCTTTGCAGAGTGAGACAAGCCAAGGTCTCTACTGGAAGCGCTGTGATCCACTCTGAGCAGCAGGAAGGTGGCTGTACTCAGCATGGGTCCTTGCATTAGATGTAATTTCAGACTGCCTCTTATCTCACCGAAAACTTGAGGAAAAAGGAGCTAAATGACAAAATAAGAAATTGGACTGTCTGAAATAATTAGAACATCTTAAGAAAAGGGCAAAATGACCATATGAATGACATAGGAGCATGACGTGCTCTTCAAATATATCATTTGGCTAAGACTCTTGCTCTATGGCAAAACTTACATCTATTTGATGAAAAATACTTTTTCAAGAATTTAAATGATGGTTATTATAAATAAATTATTTCAAATTCTAAATAGTCAATTTTTCTGGGCATTGAATTGCTTTTTTTCATTGAATTTATAAGAATCATTTTACCCTCATATTTGACAAACATATATATTTATAGAAATAATTTTATTATATATATTCAAAGGATGTGAAAAAAGATTTTCTAAATTTCTGAGCTTTAAACTGAGAAAAGCCACTACAGAGAAGACATGCTTGGTGTAATTTTTTGAATTATTTGATAAGTTGGAATATAACTATAGTCTCTCCACATATAACTATAAAAATATAACTACAATATAACTGGAGTATTTTCTACTTTGGGTTGAGAAGTGGGATAGAAATGGGAACAAAATATTCACATTTTGATTTAAGTGAACTGAACTTACCTTTCAAAGATGTAGTAGTTAGAATCTAAACTCTCTGTGGGGTTCAATACTGATTCTATTGGGTCCAAGCTCTGGCTCTTCCTGGCACATAAGCCTCGCTGTGCCTCAAATATCTGATTTTCATTTGGTGATAATAATGACACCCACCTCATAGAATTGTTATAAGCAAGAAATTAGTTAAATTATTGCTCTTTATTTCTAAAGTTCTTAGCTCAGTTTCTTGTCCACAGTATCTGCTGTGTAACTGTTAATTTGTTAATCTACCTCTTTTGTTTTTTTCTCTTTCTTTTTTTTTTTAAACCAGATATTTATCTAGCTACATTATCTGGATAGGAAAGCCAACTTGAACTTCACCTTTACAACATGCAGATCCCCAACTGCACCCCAAAGTCATGCCTAGGACAATAACCTATATTGATTAACTAAATTCAAAATTAGGTACACTACTTAGATGAAACTTGACAGCCCTTCAGATCTGAGCATGCTAAAGTAGCACAATCTATATAGTTCTCTTTCATAGATTTAGCTGTTTTTTTCTTTCTTTTCAATACCAATGACATTTGCATCACATCAAAGTGAGGGTCACTACTGATCAGCAGCCTAGGTGTAAATAATGCTGTGAATAATAAGGCAAATTATACTTCTGGACAATAATCTACTTATTTATCCAGGTCCCAAATTTTTCCACCTTTTTTTTGTTTAATGGCTTTCTGAAATAGGTAATATCAATTGGATAGGAAAATAGTTGACCTGAAATATTACCTACGAAGCAAGAATTTGGCTTTACATAATGCTTTTGCCAAGCGTCACTGAGGAACATTTACAATGGAAATTTACTTCTTTACATTGACTTCTGGCAATGAGACCATATTTTTACTTTGTGGTTTTTTTTAAGGCATAGTAGAGAAAATAGCATATTTGCCCTTGTAGTCTCAATTAAAAACAACTAAGCTAAGATCTAAACTCATTTTGCTGACAAAGCATGGCACAGAGTGGAGACAGGCTTCGAAATATTGAGTTCCCATCCTTTTTTCTGAGATGCATTATCTTTAAAGAAACATTTTTTTAAAGCAGTGCTTGGATGTCTAAATTATTTGAGGGGGTTTTTTTCAACCCTGAAGAAGCAGCATTGTTTAGTACACATGTGGAAAAATTTGCGATTAAAGTCAAATTAAGGCCTCATCCTAAATTCATCTGATTCTCAGAAAGTTTATTGTCCATCTTAATTCCCTCAGTAAGAGAGAGATCTAACAATGCTCACCTGTGAAAGACAGTCTTCAGTTTTACAACCTTGCTGTAGCCATTATCCTTATAATTTCTTATTTCCTTCTCAGAAGATTTCAGAAGACAAGCTTTCTGATACTTCTCTTCTTCAATTTGGTTTTCTTCTGTATCCCTGGAACAGTCATTCTCAGCAAACCGACACAAGAACAAAAAACCAAACACCGCATGTTCTCACTCATAAGTGGGACTTGAACAATGACAACACATGGACACAGGGAGGGAAGCATGACACACGGGGGCCTGTCGAGGGCCGGGGACTAGGGGAGGGACTGCAGCGGGGTGGGGAGTGAGGGAGGGACAGCATCAGGAGAAACACCTAATGTAGATGACGGGATGATGTATGCAGCAAAGCACCATGGCACGTGTATACTTATGTAACAAACCTGCACATTCTGCACATGTATCCCAGAATTTAAAGTATAATAATAATAAAACAGTGTATTAATTGCTGACAGCAAAACTCATTGAAAAGAAGTCACAATGAAAGAAGTAGGTGGGAGACCTTTATAATTGATAATATGAAAAACACAGGAGGTAATAATTCAGGAGTAACTGGATTCAGAGCCCCAAAAACCCTGTCTACCACCACGTTTTAATCTCTCTGCCATATATTCTTCTGTGATATTTTGCTAGACAAGCTTAATGACCTGTTGCATTAGATTATCCTTTTAGGCTTGACATATTATTGCTCCCCTTGATCTTGGCAACTGTGTCTCTTTCTAGGAATTGTGCTCAGCTGAGAAGATCCACCTTCCCAAGGACAAACTCTTTCCCTGGGACAGCCCGTATCCAAGAAAATCCCTGCTTCCTTCCCTTCCAGTGGTGATTTCTGTGGAGCCACCAAGTTCCAGAGCTTTCGAGGATCAATTGAGGGTTGTGTGACTCATCCAAGCCCAATCCTCCCTCTGCCTGATTCTTATTTTCCCCCTTTTAATTGGTGATTTTGAGTACTTCCCAGTAAACTTCCTAAGCACAAACTTCTGCTCAAAGTCTATTTTTCAGGTAATGCAATCTGGGACATAGTTTTAGATATTGATCATCCTACCTTCATTCCACTTCAGCAGAAATAGAGCTTTTATGTTGTTCAAATAAAACCTAGGATGTAATACCCATTAGCCTTGTTATGTTAATTCAGTCACAAACTCTTATAATTTAAGAGGAGGTAATGAGATATTTCTATAAATATCTATAACACATTTAAATGTGGAAGTGGTTACTTTAAGAGATTCTGAAGTCAGAATTGATACCTTTTCTCATTTCCAACACTCTGCTCAGGCATCTCATCAACACACAAAGTTTCCTTCCTCATATGTCAGCTAAAGATTTCTAACTGGCACATTCAGTCCAAAATTTTCTTCTAACTCTAGATATTCGATCAATTTTCATCTATTTAAAACTCTATAAATAGTTCATAGGGTTAAAGCTAAAACACTAAAAATGGTCTTTAATATTCTACAGGGTCTTGTACTTGCCACTTACTGTGTAATCTTCTCAGTTTCTCTCCCTTGCTTTTCAAAATTTAGTTTCTAAACTATATGATGTTGGCATGTAAGGCAGGTACCTATACCAAGAAATTAATTCACTCTGCTTATACCCCCATCACCATCACTCATGATACAAACACATATGCACACACAAATACCCACACCTATGGACTAAATACACATTCATCCAATATGCATACACAGCCCTTCAGAGCATTCTCAGACTTCGATTTCAACATCACATACTCACAGGATCTCCTCCTGACACACTCAAGACGAGGTTAGATCTGCTTATCATGGCTGCATGACAGCATCAGCAACTTTTTTGTCAGAGAACTTGTTAATAATTCAGAATAATTGCTTCAAGGTGAAATGCTGGGATATAAGCGTATAATGTTCGAGACTCTTTTTTCTCATTATTATATCCCTTACACTAATTATAGGGTTGAGACATGCAGTAGTGCTTAAATAAATAATGAATGATATTAAAAACATAAGAACAATACAAAATGTAATCCGATTTCAAAGGTTAGAGAGGTTCATTCACTCCTGAATTGATTGGTTAGAAAAAGGTTATGGAAAAGGTAACAATGTGGGCTGGGAGTGGTGGCTCATGCCTATAATCCTAGCAATTTGGGAGGCTGAAGTGGGAGGATCATTTGAGGCCATGAGTTTGAGACCAGCCTGACCAACGTGGCAAAACTCTGTCTATACTTAAAATATACAAGAATTAGTTGGGTGTGGTGGTGCGTGCTTGTAATCCCAGCTGCATGGGAGGCTGAGGCATGAGCCTCACTTGAATCTGGGAGACAGTGTCTGCAGTGAGCTGAACGATGCCGCTGCATTCCAACCTGGGTGACATAATGAGACTCTGTCTGTAAAAAAAATGTAACAGTGTAAATGCATCTTTAAAGACTGTTGAGAATTTTGACAGTCATCAATAAGATATATTTCAAATTAACCAGTGTTTGGTTTAGCAAAAACTAAAAATAATACAACCATTAGTGAGAGATAAATAGGAGTAATTCTCAGATTCCAATCATATCTTCCTTTGAAGGAATTCTTAAAAGCAATCCTAAGCAAAAAGAAGAAAGCTGAAGGCATCATGCTTCACAACCTCAAACTATATTATAGTGCTAAGGTAACCAAAACAGCCTGATACTGATACAAAAATGGATACATAGACTAATGGAATAGAATAGCGAGCCTAGAAATGAGGCTGCATACCTACAGCTATCACATCTTCAGCAATGCTCACAAAACAAGCAATGGGAAATGGACTCCTTATTCAATAAATGCTGCTAGGATAATTGGCTAGCCATCTGAAGAAGACTGTGAAAGTGAACCCCTTCCTTACGCCATGTACAAAAATTAACACAGTATGGGTGAAAGACTTACAACCTGAAACTTAAAAATACAGGAAGATAACCAAGACAATACTATTCTGGCATAGGAAGAGGCAAAGATTTTATGACAAAGATGCCAAAAGCAATTGCAACAAAAAATTGACAAATAGGATCTAATTAAACTGAAGATTGTATGACAAAGTTGCTAAAGGCAATTGTAAGCAAAAATTCACAAATGGAATCTAATTAAACTAAAGGGCTTCTTCACTTTCAAATAAACTATCAATGGAGTAAACAGACAACCTACAGAATAAGAGAAAAATTTCACACTCTATGCATCTGACAAACATCTGATATCTGGCATCTATGAGGAACATAAACAAGTTTACAAGAAAAAATATCAGAAAGTGGGCAAAATAATTGAATAGATACTTATCAAAAGAAGATAAACACGTGGTCAAGAAGCATATGAAAAAATCTCAACTTCACTGATCGTTCATTAAGATAAATGCAAATTAAAACCACAATGAGATACTATCACACACCAATCAGAGTAGTTATTACTGAAAACTCAGAAAATGGCAGATGCTGTTTAGGTTGTGGAGAAAAAGGAACACTTATACACTGTTGGAGGATATGTAGATTAGTTCAGCCATTGTCAAAAACAGTGTGGTGAATCTTCAAATACCTAAAAACAGAACTACTTTTTGACCCAGGAATTCCGTTGCTGAGTATATAGTCCCCAAAATGTAAATCATTCTGCCATAAAGACCCATGCACTCATACGTTCATTGCAGCACTATTCACAAAAGCAAAGGCGTGGAGTCAACCTAAATGCCCAACACTGATAGACTGGATAAAGAAAATATATACCATGGAATACTATGCAGCTATAGAATGGAATGATCACATCCTTTGCAGGGACATGGAATGGAGCTGGAAACAATTATCCTTAGCAAACTAATGCAGAAATAGAAAATCAAATACCACATGTTGTCACTCACAAGTGGGAGCTAAATAATGAGGCTATGTGGACACAAAGAGGGGAACAATAGACAGTAGGGCTTACTGGAGGGTAAGGGTGGGAGGAAGGCAAAGATCAGAAAAAATAATTAAGGGGTACAAAGCTGAATACCTGGGTGACAAAACAATCTGTACAGCAACCCCCCATGACATGAGTTTACCTATATTACAAACCTGCACATGTACCCCTGGAGTTTAAATAAAAGTTAGGAAAGAAAAGAAAAGCTAACCTGAGGAAGACAAAAAAGCATAATTTTATTGCCATGGCAACTGAGAACTGAGTTGAAGATGCCCCTCGTTGACATAAGATGAATTAATTTGCTAGTAATCTTGAGACAGTTCTTAATGAAATGAATATTTAACTGATAGACAACCATAAACTAGAAATAGAATATTTGAATTCAAATAGATTCACGGTTATCTAAAACTGCTCTTTAATTAGACAAATGAAGATGAGATCTAGTCTAATGAAGAGACACACGCAAATTTGCAAATGGATGAATGATAAAATTTGGACTAGAACTCAGTTCTCCTCATTTCCTGTTAAGTTAAATTGGGGAAAAATACTCTATAAGGAAATATTGTTCAAGTTCTTTCCGATGATAAGTTCATATACTCCTCAGTAATACTCAGCAATAAAATGGAACAACTTTCTGCTCATAAAATATTATGAATAAATCTCAAAATACCATGCTGAACAATAGAAAACAGACAGAAAATTATAAATACTGTATATTTTTAATAGAAATTCTACAACAGTCAAATAAATCTATAGTAATAAAAATGAGAATGGTTATAGGTAAGGTTAGGGTTGGGAATTTACTCAAGAAGGGAAGTGGAGAAACTTTCAGGGAAATAAAATTTTATATAGTTTGATTGAGATGGTTTTATGTGGAATTGTACATGTATTTAAATTTATTGAACTGAAAGTTTTAAAGATATAACTCATATCTCAATTAAAAATACCTCTTGCCGTAATTTTGTAATTCATTAATTTTATTTAAATAAATGCAAACTAATTGAATTGATTGACTGTAAGAAGTATAGCTAAATATCATTCAGATAGATGACATATAGATACATCGACACAGTATATATGAATATATACATTTATAATTATCATTTCTGTACTTTAGTTCATATTGACTATAACATTATTACAAGCAGTGGCCCATATTGATATGTAGCTTATTAACTATTTAAATCATAAAAGGCGAAACAAGGAAAACAAGATTCCCTTTCTTTTCATTTTGGGATACATGATGACACGTAAGCTTTCTTCAATCACTTTTCTCTTGTGTGATGAAGGACAGGCCAAAATTTTTTAAAAAAATCCTTCCTATTACTGTGCCTGATGTATTTTTATTGTGGATCCAATTGATAACGGTCTCATGAAAATGTTGTGGAAATTTCTAGAATACTCAGAAAATTTATTTCTACTTCAAATATAATGCCCATACTCCTGCCCTTCCTCTATCAACTCTACTCACCAACTTCCAAATGGATAATTAAGATATTGGATTAAGATATTAAAGTGAAGAACACAGGCCTGGCATGATTTGTTACTTGCTAACTGAAGAGCTCTTGTGCCCTGGATAACTAGGTAGTATGCTGTGTGCCATGGGTGAGATTCTGATACCTGCTGGCTTCAGGTGGGACTCAGCACATACCAGCTATAGTGGCTATGGGAAGAGGCTCCCTCTGGTTGAGAAAACAAAATGGAAAAGTAAAGAGTTTGTCTTGCACCTTAGGTATCAGCTTGGCCACAGCATGGTAGAACACAGGGTCTTGGGGTGCCAGACTCCAGGCGTTGGCCCTTGGATGGCATTTCTGGAACTTCCCTGGGTCAGAAGGGAACCCACTGCCCTGAAGGTTGGGCCCCAGCCTTGCAGCATTCACCACAAGCTGATTGAAGAGCACTTGGGCCTTTAGGAAACATTAGCAGCAGTCTGGGAGTGCTTGCTGTGGGCCTGTGGTGGTGGTGCTTATGGAGTGAGGCTTCCTGACATAGGAGACGGGAAGAAAGAGTGGGAAACATTGCATCTTGTGGTTTGAGTGCCTGCTCAGCTGAATTGCAATAGAACACTAGGTAGATGTTTAAAGTGTTTGACTCTAGCCCTTGGCTTCTGGAAAGCAACTTTGGACCCACTTGGGCCTGGTAGAATTCACCACCCTGAAGGGAGAGATAGAGGCCTGGCTGGCTTTGAAACCTGTTTTGGTTGTAGAGCCAAAAGTCTTTGATCAAACATTAAGTAGTCACCAGTGAGTAATCACAGCATATCTTAGGTGAGACACAGTGCTGTGCTAGCCTCAGATCTGATCCAGTACAGTCCTAGTGCAGGTGGACTCAGGAGTCTTGTGCCACTCTATGCCCAGCTCCACATGGCTCAGAACAGAGATTCTGGGAAAAAGTAAGGAAAGAGAACAAGAGTCTCTTTCTAGTATGTAGAGAATTCTCCCAGATCTTGTTTAAGACCATCAAGAGTCACAGTGTTACTGGCCTTGGGGTGCCCTCTAATGCAGAAAATGCTTAGATCACAACACCCAACTTATTTTGAATACCTTAAAAGCCTTACCAAAAAGCACAGGTATAAATAAACCCCTACTGTGAAGAGTGCAATAAATACACAATTCATCGATGCCCAGAAACAAACATCCAAAAGTATCAAGATCATCCAGAAAACATGATCTCACCACATGAACTAAATAAGGGACAAGGGGCCATCATGGAGAAACAGAGACATGGGACCTTTCAGACTCAAAATAGCTATTTGGAGGAAACTCAAAGAAATTCAAGAAAATACAGAGAAGAAATCCAAAACTATAACAGATACATATAACAAAGAGATTGAAATAATTAAAAATATTCAAGCAGAAATTCTGGAGCTGAACAATGCAACTGGCACTGAATACCAGTCCATGAAAACAGCAGTTGAGGGTGTACCCTGCACAGCCACAGGGGTAGAGCTGCCCAAGGCCTTGGGAGCCTATTCCTTACATTACTGTGCCCTTAATGTAAGACATGGAGTCAAAGGAAATTGTTTTGGAGTCTTAAGACTTAATGAGTGCCCTACTGCATTTTGTACTTCCAAGGGTCCTGTGGCTCTTTGCTTTGGTGGGCAATTTCTCCCGTTTAGAATGAAAACATTTACCCAATGCCTCTATCCTATTGCATTTAGAAATAACTAAGTTGTTTTTTATTTTGTAGGCTCATAGTTGGAAGGGACTTGCCTTGTCTCAAATAATACTTTGGACTTGAACTTTTAAGTAAATGCTAGAATAAGTTAAGACCTTGGGGGACTTCTGGGAAGGCATGATTGGTTTTGAACTGTGGAAAAAAAAAACCATGATATTTGGGAGAGGTCAGCAATGGAAAGATATGATTTGGCTCTGTGTCCCCACCCAAATCTCTTCTTAAATTGTAAAGCCCATGAGTCAGAGAGGACCTTGTAGGAGGTGGTTGGATCATGGTGTGGGGGAGGGGGTTTCTCCCATCCTGTTCTCACAAAAGTAAGTGAGTTCTCACAAGGTCTGATGTTTTAAAATTGGCAGTTTCTCCTGCGTGTGCTCTTTCCTGCTGCCTTGTTTCTTCTTCAACTTCTGCCATAATTGTAAGTTTCTTGAGGCAGCCATTTGGATTTGTGAATCAATTAAGCCTCTCCTTTACAAATTAAGCAGTCTCAGGTTATGTCATTATAACAGTATGAAAACATATTACTGTGCACAGCAAACAATTTTAACCCCAAGAAGCCTAGCTCAAGGCACTTGATAATTAAACTCCCAAAAGTCAAGCCTGAAGAAAGATCCCTAAAAGCACCAAGAGAGAAGAAACAAATAATATAGAATGAATTGCCAATACATCTAGCAACAAATGTTTCAGTGGAAATTTTACAGGCCAGGAGAGAGTGGCATGATAAATTTAAAGTGCTGGAGGAACAACTTTTACCATAGAATAGTATGTCTAGTGAAAATAGTCTTCAAATATAAATAAGAACAGACTTTCCCAAACAAACAAAAGCTTAGAAATTTCACCAACACTAGTCCTGTCCTTCTGGAAATACTGAAGGGAGTACTTCAGTCAGAAAAAAAAAGATACTAGTGAATAATAAAAAATTATTTGAAGATACAAAACTCATTGTTAAAAGTAAGTACACAAAATCATAGAATATTATAACACAGTAACTGTGTTGTATAAACTACTCTTTCTTAATTAGAAAGTCTAAATAATGAACAAATCAAAAATAACAGCTACAATTTTTCAAGATATAGTTAGTACAAAAGATATATACAACAAAAAGAAAGAGAAAAATAAAGTTAAGATGTAGAGTCTTTATTACTTTTTCAAATGTTAGTTTATTAAAACAGTATCAAACTCTTATCAGCTTAAAATAATGGATTGTAAGATATTATTTGCATGCGTGATGGTAACTGCATATCAAAAGACCTACAATGGAGACACAAAAATAATGAGAAAATCATCAAATCATATTACCAGAGAAAATTTACCTTCACAAAAAAAGGAGGAAAAGAAAATAGGATGAGAGGACCACAAACAGAAAACAAATAACAAAATGGCAGGTATAAGTCCTTACTTATCAATAATAATGTTAAATGTAACTGGACTAAACACCCCAATCAAAATACATAGACTGACTAAAAGAATAAAATAAACAGGACCTAATAATCTGGTGCTTACAAGAAACAAACTTCACCTATAAAGACACAGACCAAGAATAAAGGGATATTAAAAGATATTTCATGCCAATGAAAACCTAAAAAGAGCAGGAGTCACTATACTAATATGAGAAAAAAATAGATTTTAAGACAAAAACTATAAGAAGGGACAAATGTGGTCACCGTATAACAATAAAGGAGTCAATTCACAAAAGAATGTAACAGTTGTAAATACATACTCACCCAGCACCAGGGACTCTGATATTGAAAGGAAGTACGATTAGAGGTAATGAGAGAGCTGAGTCCTGATATAATAGCTGGAGATTTCAACACCCGCTTTCAACATTAAACAGATCTTCCAGACAGAAAATCAACAAATGAACTTTGGACTTCATATGCACAATATACCAAATGGCCCTAACAAATATTTACAAATGTTTATTTCATCCAATGACTGCAGAATACATATTATCCCCCTCAGCACATTAATCATTCTCAAGGAAACACTATATGTTAGTTACAAAGCAAGTCTTAAATTATTCAAAACTTTGAAAGAATATGAACATCTTTTCCGACTTGATGGAATAAAACTAGAAAACAATAAGAAGATAAACTTTGGAAACTATACAAACACAGTGAAATTAAACAATACTCTCCTGAGTGACCACTGAGTCAATGAAGAAGTTAACAAGGACATTAAATATTCTCTTCAAGCAAATTAAAATGCGAATGCAATATAACAAAACCTATGGGATTTAAGATCCCTTTTCAATAAAAAAGAGGGACATTTAAAGCTGTAAGTGTCAACATGGAAAAGGAATAAAAACTTCAAATAAACAACCTAATCATACATCTTAATGTACTAGAAAAAAAAAAGAGTAAACCAACTCAAAATTAGTAGCATAAAAGAAATAATAAAAATGAAAGCAGAAATAAATAAAACTAAAATATAAAAAATACAAAATGTCAATAAAACAAGTTAGTTTTTTGAAAAGTTAAACAAAATGGGCAAAACTTTAGCAAGACTAAGAAAAAGAGAAAAGACCCAAATAAAATCAAGGATGAAAAAGAGACATTGCAGCTGATACCACCAAAATCCAAAATGATGATTAATGGCTAATATGAGCAACTATATGGCAATACATTGGAAAATCTAGAAGAAATATGCAAATTCTTAAATACACACCACGTATCAGGATTGTACTGTGAAAAATTAAAAACTGAATAGACCAATAACAAGTAACAAGATTGAAGCTGTTATGAAAACTCATCCTTCACAGTAAATCCTGGAACCTGATGGTTTCATGGCTGACTTCTACCAACATTTAAATAAAAATGAATACCAATACTGCTCAAACTATTACAAAAATAAAGGAGTAGAGAATACTTCCAAATTCATTTTTTTTCAGCTGGGATTACAGGTGCCCATCACCCACCATACCCAGCTAATTTTTGTATTTTTAGTAGAGATGGGGTTTTGCCATGTTGGTCAGGCTGATCTTGAACTCCTGACCTCAAGTGATCCACCTGCCTTGGCCTCCTAAAGTGCTGGGATTACAGGTGTGAGCCACGATGCCCAGCCAAGAAGTTTTACATTTTTCTATACTGCCATCTATGCCAAAGATCAAATGGTCTCTCTGCAGCTGGAACAACAAAAACTCAAATGGATCCACACAGTGGTTCATACCTTTAAGTAACCAAACCTAAACTATGTTGTTATTTGTCCTTCTGGAAATGAGGAGAGATAGACAACTGCCAGTTTCCCAAACAGGACAGTTTAAACCTTCACGGAAGCATGATAATGACCTTCCCTCTGATTTAATCCTTACACGTGAAAAAGTAGTTTTAAATAACCTGATATTAGCTTATCAGTTATTTTTCTATCATTTTGTCTTCCTGTCCCCACTTTACAAGAAAAATAACTTTGAAAGGACTAATACTGTCTTTGTGTTTTGCTTCTGCTTTCTTCAGCCCTTCTCTGTCTGTAAAGCCAACCTCTTTTGCACAGCTCACTGGAACACTTATTTTTATTTATTTATTTATTTATTTTTAATTTTTATTTTTATTGCATTTTATTTGGCCAGTATTATCTTGATACCAAAATCAGACTTCGGTGCATCAAAAATGTAAACTACAGGCCATATCTCTAAAGAATATTAATGCAAAAATCTCAGTAGTACTAGAAATTCTCATTCAACAACACATTAAAAAAGATCCATCATCATGAACAAGTGGGATTTATCTCAGGGAGACAATGATAGTTCAACACATGCAAATCAATGAAGGACAGAAAACAAAGAATCATTTCAATTGATGCTGAAAATTATTTGATAAAATTCAGTATCTCTTCATGATAACAGCCCTGAAAAACAATTATGTATAGAAATAACATATTTCAACCATAATGAAAGCTGTATATTATAGACCCATAGCTAGTTCTGAATGGGGAAAAATGAAATCCTTTCCTCTAGGATCTGGAACACGACAAAAAAGCCCACTTTTATCCGATATTCAACATAGCATTGAAAGTCCTGGCTAGAGAAATCACACAAGAGAGAGTAAAAAGGGGCATCCAAGTTGGAAAGGAAGAAGTAAAATTATCTTTGTTTGTAAATGATATGATTTTTTCCCCAACAATTCAACAAATGTTTATTGAGTATCTACTATGGGCTAGACAATATTGTAGGGACAAGGGATACAGCTGTGAACAAAAGAAACATCAACAAAATGGGAATATTAATAAAACTGAAGTTGAAATGAGACAATACACACAAATCCCTGAACTCAGGGACTATTTATTTTATTTATTTATTTATTTGACTTATTTATTATTTTATTGTACTTTTAAGTTCTGGGGTTAATGTACAGAATGTGCAGCTTTGTTACGTAAGTATACATGTACCATGGTGGATTGCTGCACCCCTCAATCCATCATGTACATTAGGTATTTTTCCTAATGCTATCCCTCACCTAGCCACCCCACCTCCCAACAGGCCCTGATGTGTGATGTTCCCCTCCCTGTGTCCATATGTTTTCATTGTTCAACTCCCACCCATGAGTGAGAACATGTGGTGTTTGGTTTCCTGTACTTGTATTAGTTCGCTGAGAATAATGGTTTCCAACTTCATCCATGTCCCTACAAAGGACATGAACTCACCCTTTTTTATGGCTGCATAGTATACTATGGTGTATACGTGCCATATTTTCTTCATCCAGTCGATCATCGATGGGCATTTGGGTTGGTTCCAAGTCTTTGTTATTGTGAACAGTGCTGAAATAAACATACGTGAGCATGTGTCTTTATAGTAGAATGATGTACAATTCTTTGTGTATATACTTAGTAATAGGATTGCTGGGTCAAATAGTATTTCTAGTTCTAGATCATTGAGGAATTGCCACACTGTGTTCCACAACGGCTGAAGTAATTTACACTCCCACCAACAGCATAAAAGTGTTCCCATTTCTCCACATCCTTTCTAGCATCTGTTGTTTCCTGACTTTTTAATGATTGCCATTTTAACTGGCATGAGATGATATCTCAATATGGTTTTGATTTGCATTTCTCTAATGACCAGTGATGATGAGTATTTACAGTTGCTACAAAGAGAATAAAATACTGGGCAGTACACTTACAAGCGAGGTAAAGGACCTCTTCAAGGAGAACTACAAACCACTGTTCAAGGAAATAAGAGAGAACACAAGCAAATGGAAAAACATTCCATGATTATGGTTAGAAATAATCAGTATCATGAAAATGGCCATATTGCACAAAATAGTTTTTAGATTCAATGCTATTCACATGAAACTACCACTGGCTTTCTTCACAGAATTGGGAAAAAAAAAATACTTCAAATTTTATTTGGAACAAAGAAAGAGCCCACATAGCAAAGACAGTCCTAAGCAAAAGAACAAAGCTGGAGGCATCATGCTACCTGACTTCAAACTATACTGCAAGTCTATAATAATAAAAACAGCATGTTAATGGTACCCACACAGATATATAGACACATGGAATAGAACAGAGGCCTCAGAATATTACCACATATCTACAACCATCTGATCTTTGACAAACCTGACAAAAACAAGCAATAGGGAAAGGATTTCCTATTTAATAAACGGTGTTGGGAAAACCTGCTAACTTTATGCAGAAAGCTGAAACTGGATCCCTTCCTTACACTTTATACAAAAATTAACTCAAGATGGATTAAAGACTTAAACCTAAAAGCATAAAAACCCTTTAAGAAAACCTAGAAAATAACATTAAGGACATAAGCTTTATGAATAAATTACCAAAAGCAATGGTAATTTATGGGCAAAGACTTTATGACTAAATTACCAAAAGCAATGGCAACAAAAGTCAAAGCAGACAAATAGGATCCAATTAAGTAAAAAGCTTCTGCACAGCAAAAGAAACTATTATCAGAGCAACCAGGCAACATAGAGAATAGGAGAAATTAGCTGGGTGTGGTGATAAGTGCCTATAATCTCAGCTACTCAAAAGGCTGGTCAGTAGAATCACTTGGACCCAGGAAGTGGAAGTTACAGTGAGCCAAGATCATGCCATTGCACTCCAGCCTGGGCAACGAGTGAAACTCTGACTTAGAAAAAAAAAAAATATATATATATATACGTATATATATATATATATATACATATATATACATATACGTATATATATATATATACGTATATATATATATACACACACACACACACACTCAAACACACACACATTTATTTACACACGTATATAATTTAATTTACAATAGTTATAAATAAAATACCTGTGAACTAACTGAAGGATTGAAAGATCTCTGTAATGAAAATTATAAAATGCTGATGAAAGAAATTAAAGAGGACACCAAAAAATGGAAAGATATTCCAGATTCATAAATTTGAAAGTCAATATTGTTTAAACATCCATACGAGTTAAAGCAATCTACAAATCAAATGCAATCCCTTGCCCATAATAGTCAAATCTTTCCTAAGCAAAAGAACGAAACTGGAGAAATCACATTAACTGACTTCAAATTATGCTACAGACATAGAGTAACCAAAGCGGCATGGTAGTGGCATAGACACAGACACATGGACAACCGGAACAGAACAGAGAACCCTGAATAAATACAAACATCTACAGTGACTATTTCTACAAATGTTCTAAGAAAATGCATTGGATAAAAACAGTCTCTTTAATAAATGGCATTGGGGAAAGTGGATATCCATATATGGAAAAAACTAGATCCCTATCTCTTGCCATATACAGATCAAATCAAAATGGATTAAAGCCTTAAAAGCCTTAAACTATCAAACTACTAAAAGAAAACACTGAATAACCTTGCCAGGACATTGGCATAGGCAAAGACTTCTTAAGTAGCACTCCTTAAGCACAGGCAACCAAAGCAAAAGTGGACAAATTCGATCACATCAAGATGAAATGCTTCTACACATCAAGGAACACAATAAACAAAGTGGAGACTCAGCCTACAGAATGAAAGAAAACATTTGCAAACCATACACCTGACAAGCGATTAATAATCAAGATATTTAAGGAGCTCAAACAATTCAATAGAAAAAAAATCTATTTCATTTGCAAATGGGTGAAAATTCTGAATAGACATTTCTCAAAAAAAGACATACAAATAGCAAACAGGTATATCATAAGGTGCTCAACGTCACTGATCATTAGGGAAATGCAAACCAAATTAAAATAAGATACCTCGCCCAGTTAAATTGGCTTTTAGCCAAAAGGAAGCAAATTACAAATGCTGTCTAGAATGTGGAGAAGAGGGAATGTTCATAAACTGTTGGTGAGAATGTAAATTTGTACGCCCACTATGGAGAACAGTTTGGAGAGCCCTCAAAAAACTAAAAATAGAGCTACCATATAAATCCAGCAATCCCACTCCTAGCTATTCGTACGAAAGTAAAGAAATTAGTCTATCAAGGAGATGTCTGCACTCTCATATTTATTGCAGCGCTATTCAAAATAGCCAAGATTTGGAACCAACTTAAGTGTCCGTCAACAGATGAATGGATCCCCCGGCACAATGGCTCACGCCTATAATCCTAGCACTTTGGGAGGCCTAAGTGAGCAGACTGCTTGTGCCCAGGAGATTGAGTCTGCAGTGAGCCATCATCATACCACTGCACTTCAGCCTGGGTGACGGAGCGAGGCCCTGTTTCAAAAAAAACAAACCAAACAACAACAACAACAAAATAACACAGATGAATGAATAAAGTAAACGTGGTACATATACAAAATGGATACTCTTCAGCCATAAAAAGAAATGAGACCCTCACATTTGCAACAGCACAAATGGAACCGGAGGTCATCGTGTTAAGTAAAATAAACCAGGCTCAGGGCCGGGCGCGCTGGCTCACGCCTTTAATCCCAGCACTTTGGGAGGCCGAGGCGGGTGGATCACGAGGTCAAGAGATCGAGACCATCCTGGTCAACATGGTGAAACTCTGTCTCTACTAAAAATAAAAAAAAATTAGCTGGGCATGGTGGCGCGTGCCTGTAATCCCAGCTACTCAGGAGGCTGAGGCAGGAGAATTGCCTGAACCCAGGAGGCGGAGGTTGCAGTGAGCAGAGATCGCGCCATTGCACTCCAGTCTGGGTAACAAGAGCGAAACTCCGTCTAAAAAAAATAATAAATAAATAAATAAATATATATAAACAAACAAACAAACCAGGCTCAGAAAGACAAACATCGCATGTTCTCAGTTATCTGGGAGAGCTAAAAATATCAAATAATTGAACTAATGGGGGAGAGAGTAGAAAGATGGTTACAAGAGCCTGGGAAGGGTAGTGAAAAGGAGGAGCAGAGGGATGGACGGGATGGTTACTGGGTACAAGAAAACAGGTAGAAAAAATAACTAAGTAAGTATTTGCTAGCACAACAGGCTTACTATAGTAAAAAATAATTCAATTCTACATTTTAATATAACTAAACGAATATAACTAGATTTTTTTAAACACAAAAGAGAAATGTTTGAGGTAGTGGTGATCCTACGTACCCTGAAGTGATATTATGCATTGTATGCTTATATCAAATTATCTCATAAACTCATAAACATATACGTCTACTATGCATCCACAAAAAAATCAAACTGAAAACATTTAAAAATTAAAAAAGAGTGGCTGCAATGTTTTAAAAATCAATTTATCAATTACAGAAGTATAGTATACATATAACTACAAAAATGAGTGTTATGAGGCAAAACAATTACAGAGGTAAAACAATTACCTTCCTTATACAGGAAGAACAATATGTGCCTTTTTATTTTATTTAAATGCAATAGGAAGGTTGGTCTGTAAGGTTTCCCCCACATATAAATAAAACAATGTTTCAAATGCAGCAGTTAGGGGACAAATTTGTGTAAATAAAATAACTATGTAACAGACATTCTGTTTAATTTAGTTATCATTGATTTGGTTTCCCACACTATTGATCTATTCTATCAGAGAGATATTAGTTGTTCATTCATATCAATAGCTGAATTCTAGAGTGGTCCATAGGTATATTATTGTTATAAAAGAAATGTGCATCCTTTGCTTCTCTCGGGTAAACTTGACAATGTTTTATTACTCTAGCTTTAGATTATTCATTTGAAAGTAAAACAAAAATGCCAAAGTTGTGTAAGCATATTATTACTCAATATACCAGTAGACTTCTTCCTACATTTGGGAATTATATACACAGTTCCTGACCATTTAGGTGTACCTTGCAGGAAGTTACCTGCAATTTAGTAAGCAAGTGTTTCTTAAGTTGATACACAATTTGAATCTGTATTTCTTCCTTTTCATAAAAAGCAGTGAGCAATTAATTTAGACCTAAATATGCAATATCTTCATTGCTAATTTTAATCTGACTCGAGCTAATTTAGAAAATAGACCATATTGACTTACCTCTCAGAGATAATTGTTGACTGTATTCCAAGAGTTTTAAATCATCCATTATGTATATTTCTATTTGCTTATTTCATTTTGATTCAGGGAAAGGCAAAATTTTATGTAAGTTGAACTAATTATTTCAGGAGAACATTTAAAATGATGTTTCTCTGCACTTTGTCGAGTGTCTTGCATATAATGCAATAACAGACTCCTGGTGATGACTTTGATTATTATAACGTTTAATGGTGTTTAAACCATTAATTAAACCATGTTTAATGGTGAAGTATTTCTAAAACATCCCTGCAAAATAACTGGCTTTAAAAAGTTTTAGGTAAAAATAAGTTATGTTTTAAAAGATTATCCTGCTAGTAAACTACGAGGTGATAGCTATTGATTCAAAGGTGAGAATTAATTTTATTTCCTAAAACTTCATAGGTCCTTCCTAAACCTATGAAAGATTTTTCCTGTCATGATAAAATATATTTGTCAATCCTTTGCCTTCTCAAGTTGGTATTTCATGTTTTCATCATGTAATATTTAAATTTAACATGGTATTCAATACAAATTGAAATAGTTTTTTTTCACTTATATATACACCTTTTTAAACGTTTTATTGATATATAATTGATATATTGAAAATGGCACAAACTTAATACATACAGTTTGATGAGTGTGGATATATTCATACACCCATGGAACAATCATAACAACTCAGATAAGAAACCTATCTACTACCTCCCGAAATTTTACTGTATTTCACTGTTTTTGGTGTAGGGGGATGGTGTGTGTGTGTGTGTGTGTGTGTGTGTGTGTGTGTAGAACACTTAATATGAAATCAACTCTCTTAAACATTTTAGGGCTATAATACAGGGGAAATAAGTTATTCAGATTTGGGACTTTTGGACATGCGACCACAGACTGAAGGCTGCACTGTCAGCTTCCCTACTTTTGAGGTTTTGGAACTTGGACTGGGTTCCTTGCTAATCAGCTTCAGACGGCCTATTGCGGGACTTTGTCTTGTGATCATGTGAGTCCATAGGCTTAATAATAAACTTCCCTTTATATTTACATTTATATATATGTATATTTAATAAATAAATATTTATCATTAATAAACTTCCCTTTACATATACATTTATCCTGTTAGTTCTGTCCCTCTGGAGAACCCTGACTAATACACTTACCAATGGGGTAGACAGGTTCTGATTTCTCCACAGTCTCACCAACACTCATCTTTTAATTTTTTGAAAATAGACATACTAACCGGTATGAAGTGATATTTCATTATGGGTTTAGTTTATACTTACCTGGTAATTAGTGATGTTAACCATCTTTTCATGTACCTGTTTGCCATCTGTATGTTTTCTTGAAAGAAATGTCTATTCATGTCTGATATGGTTTTGCTGTGTCCCCACCCAAATCTCATCTTGAACTGTAGCTCTCATAATCCCCATGTCTTGGAAGGGACCCAGCGGCAGGTAACTGAATCATGGGGGTGGGTTTTTCTCGTGCTGTTCTCATGACAGTGCATAAGTCTCATTCCTGCACATGCTCTCTTACCTGCTGCCATGTAAGACATGCCTTTGCTCCTTCTTCAACTTCTGCCATAATTGTGAGGCCTCCCCAGCCATGTGGAACTGTGAGTCCAATAAACCTCTTTTTCTTTATAAATTACCCAGTCTCAGGTATGTCTTTCTTAGCAGTGTGAGAATGGGCAAATACAAGGTCTTTTCACCATTTTTATTAAGTTATTTGTGTTTTGGCTATTGAGTTGTAAGAGCTCCCAATAGAGAGCCCAGAAATAAATTCATGCATATATGATCAACTGATCTGTAACAGGGTAGTCAAGGTACCCAATAATAGTGTAGGGAAGAGACATGAGTTGGAACAGACTCTTCAACAAATAGTGTTGGAAAAACTGGATAGCCAAATACGAAAGAATAAAATTGGGCCCCAATCTCACACTATACACAAAAATAAATTCAAAATTGGTTAAAGACCTAAACTGAAAACCTAAAACTAAAGCTAAAACTCCTAGAAGGAAATATAAGGGAAATTACTCTTGACATTAATTTTGGCAATGATTTCTTGGATATGACACCAAAGGCACAAGCAACAAAGCCGAAATTAGACAAGTAGGACTATATCAAACTAAAAAGCTCCAAACAGCAAAGGAAACAATAAACAGAATAAAAAGGCAATCTACAGAGTGGGAGAAACATTTGCAAACCATTTATCTAAAAGAGATTCATATTCAAAATATATAAGGGACTGATACTCATATCTTTGCAATGTTTTCTCACTCTTGCTTTTTACAACAACCAGTCTCAACAGTATAAAAACAACCACTGGCCCTAGGGATATAACCAGTAAAACAATTAACTTTCTCATTAACAGGTTTCACTAGAGTTGTGAGTTAAAAACAACAGTAATAACAAGTACTTATTCTTGAAATGTTAAATCATAATGTGATGCCTGCCACTTCAAGTTATAACCTGTCCCGAATTCACAGACTCTCAGACATGCCCTGCACGTTGAAAATAAAAATTGCCTTAAGAAAGCATATTAGATTTAAGATGTTTAAGCAACCAGAAAAAAACTCCAAAATTCACACAAAATTGCTAATATGCTTTAGACACTTCTCTAATCAAATTATATTAGAATCTCTAATTTTAAATAAAGCTGGTATAGAAGAAAACAGTCGTCTCTAACCCTTACCTTACAAACATCTTAGTGTAGTTATCAGGTTTAAAAATGAGTATGAAGTAGAGAGAAGATACGTCTAAGCGTTGGCTGTTCAGTGGATGAGCAGGATAAGGGTTGGGGTAATTAGAAAAAAAAACACTAAATCTAACGTAAATTTGATGAGAAATAGATGACATAATTACAGGAAAAATCTAGATGGTTTAAGAAGCAGCAAAAGATATGCAACTTTTCACATATGGTTACAGTTGAAAGATTAAAAATCAGTTACACAAAAGGATATAGAAAAAAAATTCAAATTCCTTACTGAAGTTACTTGAAATTCAGAGAATAGCTAATGTTCAAATTTAAATGTTTATTGATTTATTTCTATGGAACAATATTTAGAATATAAATGAATAGAGTTGCTGTCTTATAAAGATCTCACAGCATAACAGACATGTAGTATCAGTGTGTTTCTTGAAAATTCAACAAAGGGCTTAGTTCTCCTGCTTCCTATAGTGACAGACCAGATAATTAGAAACAACCACCTTGCTGAAGACAGAAAACTTGACTATTTTTAAAAAGGGGGTATGTAAAGGGGACACAACTTTTTGAAATTAATAAAATGTATTTTTACAGCTGTTTTAGGTTCACAGTAAAATTGAGTAGAAAGCAGTTTCCACATTCCTGTGTTCCTATACATACACAGACTCCTCAGTACTAACCTCCCATGCCACAGCAGTACATTTGTTACAAACTGTAAACCTACATTGATACATCATTATTATCCAAAGTCCACAGTTTACATTGAAGTTAATTCCTGGTGTTGGGTTTAAACAGGAATTTAATGGTATGTATCCACCATTGTAGTATCATGCAATAGTTCCTCTGCCCTAAAAATCCTATATGTCCTATCCATTAATTCATCCTTCCCTCCCTTCAAACCCTGAGGATCACTGATCTTTTTACTGTTTTCATAATTTTGCCTTTTCCAGAATGTCATGTAGTTGAAATCATACAATATGTAAGCCTTTTCAGATTGTCTTCTCTCAGTAATATACATTTATGCATTTAAGGTTGTCCATGTCTCTTCCTGGTTCAAAAGCTCACTTTTTTTTTTAGCACTGAATACTATTCCATTGTCTGAATGTACCACAGTTTATTTATCCATTTACCTACTTACCAATTTTAATTGCTTCCAGATTTTAGCAGTTAGGAACAAAGATGCTGTAACATTTGTGTGTAAGCGTTTGTGTGAACGTAAGTTTTTAATTTGGGGGGATAAATACAAAGGAGCATAATGCAAATGCTGGATCATATGTAAGACTATATTTACTTTTGTAAGAAACTGCCAAACTGTCTTCCAAAGTGGCTCTACCATTTTGCATTCTCACCAGCAATAAATGGGAGTTTCTGTTGCTCCATACCTGGCCAGCATTTGATATTGTCAGTGTTTTGGATTTTTGCCATTCTAATAGAAATGTAGTGGTATCTGGCTGTTTTAATTTGCCATTACTTAATGAACTATGGCATTAAACATATTTTCATATGCCTGTTTGTCATATGTGTACGTTCTTTGGTTAGGTGTCTATTCAGGTGTTTTGCCTATTTTTAATTGGATTGTTTCTTATCACAGAGTTTAAATATGTCACTAAAAATGTGTTTGAAGGTATTGGAGAAATAAAAGACAGGAAAAATAAAGAAATAAAATTTAAGTGACAACAAAAAATCAGTGATGTGAACCTAGAATTGGGGGCTAAATTTCCCCCTAAAATGTCTTTCAATTCCAGAAAAAGTGTTTGAGAACCTGGTGAATTCAGAGTTCACAATAATAATAATAATAATAACCAAAAAAAGATAATTATAAACTATCTTTCTTTGGGAAGGGAGGGTAAAAGACTATACTATTAAAGTAAACTGAAGAGGAAAGCTCCTTCTAGGAATGTTTCTCAGCTTCAAGGCATTCTTTTATAACTTCAAGTCATTCAGATTATTTATTATTATTTTGGATCTCTTTATTTCTTCATTCAAAAGTGTCCACAAAACAATACCAAATGCAAATGGAATTCAGAAAACGGAGTTTTCAGACGCAATCTTTAGCTAGTCCTGACCATTTTCAAGAAGATGAATGATAAGGTTGGTAATGTGAGCTTAAAAAATTAAATTATAAAAAAAGAAACAAACAGAAAACACAGAACCATAAAATGCAGTAAGCAGCACAGAAAATCTAATAGGTGTACTTTACAGTAGACCCCAAAGTTGGGGAAAAAATTAGTAAACTAAAATATGTGTGGGAAGAAAATTACCAGAATGAGACAAAGAGATATACAAGGGAAACGTTTTAAAGACACTAAGAACCAGAAAATATAGTAGAAAGTCTGTATACAATGGGAATTCCAAAGGAAAAGCAAAAGAGAAAGAAATATAGACATTTTTGAAGAAATTGAATAGTTACATAGTTTCCAAATTAATGAAAGATACTAAGTCACAGATTAAAGATGTCTAACACCAAGCAAGATAAACAAAATAAAACAACAACCTAAAATCTCCAGCTTGCTAAGAAAAAAAATAGTCCATGCACCAAATAGCATGATCTCAAAATATGTGAAGAAAATGCATGGAACTAAAACTAGAAAGAAATCTACAATTATAGTGGAAAATTTTTGCGTCCTTCTCTCAGTTACTTCTAGAATGGAGGTTAAAGAAGAACAATGACATAATTTGCTCATAAGACTGGCCCTTATGTCACCAAATGAAGGGACCAGCTAAGTAAATAGGGCTTCACATGGATCATCAAAAAAAAAACAACTCTCTCTCTCTCTCTATATATATATATGTGTGTGTGTGTGTGTGTCTGTGTGTGTGTGTGTATAAATTACATTCCACCAACAGTGTACATGGGTTTCTCTTTCTCTACATCCTTGCCAGCATTCATTATTGCCTGTCTTTTGGTTAAAAGTTATTTTTAACTAGGATGAGATGACATCTTATTGTAGTTTTGATTTTCATTTTTCTGATCAATTATTTTAAGCACCTTTTTATATACCTGTTTGTCATTCACATTCTTTTGAGAAACATCTATTCAGATATTCTACCCATTTAAAAATCATTATCTATTCAGATGTTCTACTCATGTTGTCTTTATTGAGGTTTTTTGAGCTCCTTATATATTCTGGTTATTAATCCCTTGTCAGGTGGATAGTTGGCAAATATTTTCTCCCATTCTGTTATTGTCTTCTCACTTTGTTGATAATTCCCTTTTCTGTGCCGAAAGTTTTCAACTTAATGTGACTCCTGAAACTGCCATGCTGAAAACTCATGGCGCTTTTTGGCCCAGGAATCTCCTGGTCTGTGGGCAGTGAAAATGTGTTTGGAAATGCAGTGGGCATTCACTCTCTGCGTTGTTCTTGCTGGGAACTGCACTCCGGAGCTGTTCCTATTTGGCCATCTTCTATTATAGTTATTTTTAAAATGAGTAAAATAATTAAGCCTTGGGAAATAGATAAGTCCATGTATGGTATGTTAAATAATGGTTCTTCAAATACGTCTACATCCCAATCCCCAGAAAATGCAAATATATTACCCTACATGGCAAAAGTAGCTTTGTAGATATGATTAAAAATTTTGAGATAGGAAGATGATGAATTATCAGGTCAAGCCTAATGTAATTACAAGGGTCTTTGTAAGACGGATCTCTATAAGACAGGTTTTTAAAAGGTGGTCAGTGTCAGAGAAGTTGTGACAACAGAAACAGTCAGAGAGGAGGAAGATTTGAAGATGTTGCACTGGTGGCTTTGAAGGCAGTGGAACAGGCTATGATCCAAAGAATGTAGATGGTCTGTCAAAGCTGGAAACAGAAAAGAAATAGATTTCTGCACTTGCATCTCCAGATGAAATGCAGTCCTGATAAGGCTACTTTGGACTCCAGACCTCTGGAACTGTCAGATAATAAATGTGTGTTGTTTTAGGTCACTGATTGAGGTAATTTGTTACATACACAGGGTCACATGACTGGTAAGTAATGAAGCAGTGACTTCAACTCTTCTGTATTTAATTTTGAAATCTCTCATCCTCCTTCTCTTATAGACAACTTATATTTCTAATTACAGTTGAATAAATAACAATGACATGAGCACATTAATTTTAAATAGTTTGTATCATTTTTAAATTTGTGTCAAATAATTTACTCTGATATTTTCTTCTGAACATATGTATGTTAAAATAGCCAAAATTTTGCTTCTTGGAATGCTAACTTCAGTTCCTCCAGTGTATTCTGTGTTTACTGCTTTCTTAGCTGGAGTCCCATCCTTCCTTTCCCCACCCCCCGACACATGTTGATCATGAGTCATTTTATCAGCACCTAATGCAAATGTTACTTCCCTCCTTAATGCAGTCCTGATCTTTCAGTATCTGACTCCTTGTTGCACTGGGTACTCTTTTACAATCATGTATTATACTGTGCCATATTTTATAGTTATTTATATATGCCTTCTTTCTCTGTTAGATTGTGAATTGCCTGCATCTGTGGAGAATATTTGCCTCTGTTTTATAATCACGAGTTCCTAGCCTAGGATATGGCTCCAGGTAGGTGATCAGTAGAAATATGTCGAATTGAACTATGACTGCTTATAGCTGTGTCTTTATAAGCCAGCTCTCACCCATTTAATAACTTCTAGTTCTGCCACAAGGCTTTAATAAATATGGTGCAAGCCCCAAAAATGCACTTTTGGGTCAAATATATTGAGTTCAATCCTCCTTTCCACAAATATTGCTGAAATGAGCCTGGATTCCATCCCAGTTTCTGTCAAAAGGAACTTTATAGGCAACTCCTGGCTTTGGCTAAGGCCTTTATCCCAAAGACTCAAAGGCCATTATAGCTGCAAATGCTTCAAATAATAACAGAAAAGAAGGTTATATTACTAAATTATGTGAACTTTTTCAAATTCAATATATTAATCATTCTTTTTAAAACTGTAAATTCTCTGTACAGTATAACACATTTATGAAGTAAAGAAAAATTATTTTGTATCTTGCTGGTTAGCATTAAAAGCTTGTAACTTATCTTTTAAAATTTCTATCTAGTATTTTTACATTATTAGCTCCCAGTTGGCAATGGCTCATTAGCACATAATATTCTTCTTAATTTTTATGGGGGATTCTCTTCCTTAGTGTAAACATCTACCCTAGGCTAGTCAGACATTTATTTGAATTATTCTCACAGGTATTATCATGAAATTCTGGATCAACTATAATTCCTATTTTATTTTTCTTATTCCCTAGCTTATAGGTTCCTGATACTACCTTAATGGTTGCTTAAAAATTCTTAAACATATATGTTTCTCATAGGATGTTCTAAAAGTTTGTTAGATACTATAAAAAACAACTTTCTCTCTCTCTACATATAGATATATATGTATCAAATCAATGTCTGTGTCAACATATAATTTATTTCTTCATCCTGCGTATCTAAATAATTCCAAGAGTTTAAATATATCAGCACAAAAATTTTGTAGTTGTGCAAGTGTCCTGCTGTTATCATTTCATGTTTCTGTACTTCAGACAATTTTTTAAAAACTTATCATTATTCATTTTAATATGGTTCAGATACACTCTACATCAATACTTGCCCTATTTCTGGCTGCTGAAAGACTTATTCCTAAAGGCACATGCTTTCAATATCTGTGGTAGATCATTCACGGAGTAACATTTTTAGAAAACAGATGTTCAAAACCCATTTTCTCCTAAGAGGTCACCTTAGGAAAGATCACTATTCTTCAAAACCGCAGGATTTCAAGGTTAAAGCAATGGGTACTGTCTTGGACACTACAACAGTGAGCAACTGGGAAATATTCCTGAATTAATTACTTTTGGCATGCAGATAAACATACTCATTTTGGGGTGGTTAAGGGAAGGGAGTATGAGGTCAAATAACTTCAGATCTTAGAAACTTTTGTGTTGATGCTGTTCTTGGCCAATATGTTTTCAAATACCTGTGCTCACATATTCAAAATATACTGCTGTTACTGCTTTGTGTAAAACTATCATAGTAGAAAAGCAATAATGCTAGAGTGGCAGAAGCATGGTTTAAGTTCTTGTCTAAGTTTTTCGTGTTTCCTCATCTGTTAGAATAAGAAAAACCTATTCCGGCATTGTTATGAGAATCACAAATGATGTTGTACCCGCCGTTCTTTATACATAACGAGTATTTCACTAATAAAGTTATTACTATTTTCTGATGACATTTATAAAAACAAAACTAGGCTGCTTTTCATTATCATTGAGAATTATAGATAAGAGTTAAGTGTCTCCACATTAGGCTAGGCTCGACTGATAAATAAACTGCACGTTTAAACGAAGGACAAAGTTTTAATATTGTTCTCTTAGTTCATTTGTGTGAGATGGCATAATATCTAATACAAGGTAATTTATAAAGAACGGAAATTTATTCCTCACAGTTATAGAGAATAAGTCCAAGACGAAGGTGTCAGCACCTGCAGAGGTCTTCTTGCTGTGTCTCCACGTGGTGGAAGGCAGAGGGTAAAAAGGGACAAGAGAGTGAACCTGTGCCCAGGAGCCCTGGGCATTAATCTAACAGCACTAATTAGTTATTAGTACTATTAATAAAGTACTGAGGTGGATATGATTTCATTTAATGATACTCAATTTACTTTAGGTTACATTTCTTAAACCACACTGAAAACTATGCATCACGTGACCTAAACACCTCCCAGCAGGCCCACCTCCCAACACAACATTTTGTTTCAGACACATGGATTCTGGGAACATGTTCAAACAAGAAATTGTCATCCTTTGATTAATTTTTCAATTGTGATTCTATATTTATTGCAGAATTACAGATGAAAATCGTGTAATACACTGACAAGAGAAATATTATAGGTATAAGGATAAAAGGCAAGATGTGGTAGCTTGGAAACACGAAGAGTAGAGAGAAAATTCAGAGGGGAGTTTTAAAAATATTTACAATGCATCTATTGTATTTATTTCTCATCCCTCAACTAAAACTTCTACATCATAGAATAACAGAATCGACATCACTTTTCAACGTTTTCCAATTGAATTTGTATGTATGCATGTGTGTGCACCAACATGCAATTTTGACTGTTTTCTTGACTGCAATAAGGTACTGAGGTAGCATCTGATGTCGTTTAAAGACACCTAACTTAATCTGAGTTACATTTCTTGGGCCTCATCCCAGGTTATTTATATATTCTTGTTTAATCATTTTCAGTGTGCAATGTTACTATTTAAATTCATAAAAGAAGGGAAAACAGTGAATTCAGTGATCTACTTCTTACGAAATTTAACTGAACCAATTTATGCTAACTAAGCTCATGAAAAAGAAAATTCCTTGTTGAAGTTGAAATGTCAACTCATTCAGGAAGACTTCATTGAGCAAAATCAGGCAGAAGCAATGCTCTCCCTCATCTGCCTTTAAACTATCAAGAAGGACATCAACAAGCATCATATTGTAGAGTTAACTTTGTGCCTTTCTTTTCACCCTTTTATACTATAAATTTCTTCAATATAGATAATGTGTTCTTACTTATTTTTCTATGCTTAGCTCAATGAATACTTGTTATTTGTTTTAAGAAATTTTAGCTTATGAAACAGAATATCATTTTTTCACATAGCATGCAATTTTCCAACATACTTCTTTAGTGCCTGAAGTAATTATATTTGCAAACTGTGGAATCTTTTTCTACTATAAAAATATATGCTGACCACGCAATCCAGGCAAAGGGATTTTTTGGTCTTGAGGGATACTTTATTCAAGCTGTGGTAGAGCCTGGAAAATTATCTTTCCTTCTATACAGTACAGCTTTTTAATGGCTTACGTGCTGATGCCTCTCAGATATTATCTTGATCCCATTTCAATCATTCTATAAAAATACTGATTTTTTCCTTTGCTTTATTTATTCTACCCAGATTATATTAAAAATGCCACGCCCCTAGAGGCTACACTTTTTAAATAAATTAAAATTAATTAAATCGCAAACCTCTTGCTTTACAACAAAGTTACAGACTATCTCTTTGGGTGAATTACTTTTACAAATTATTAATCTCTTCACCATGAATTTATTATTTTACTTTAAGAAAGTGACATTTTATGATCTGGTCCTCAGATTCTTTGAATACATGATAGTTGGAGCTGGCAGCTGCTGTCTTAATCGTGAAGACAGCAATAAATGAAATATAAGGCTTCAGGAGTTTTACTGCTTTCCAGATTTAGAACAGAAATTTTTAAGAAATTATTATTTCTCTCTCTCCGTGTGTGTGTGTTTGTGTGTGTGTGTGTGTTCCTGTGTGCACGCATGTGTCTGTGTCTCCTGCCTCTTTTTCTTAAAAATCAGGAATGAAATAATTATTTTTCATGCATTCAAGAAATCTAAATTGAATAAATTCACTAGTTATTTTAGTTTTATGTTAGCTTAATATGAAGGTAAACGCAAATAGAATTTTGGATACCTACTGAGTTAATTTCCATATTTCTGTTAGATTTTGGTCTTACTCCTTCTTGCACTGAAAACAAACCTATAACTAGTGAATTGGGACAAAATAGTGAAATACAGCATCCAAACGGAATATGGAGGTTTGGGATTTCCTAATGGAAATCTGGAATATATACCTGTTTCATACTTAGTGACCACTCTTTCAACTGGCAGAATATTATACTTTAGGCCATAAATGAAGAAATTAAATACTGTATCAGCAAATGGTGACAGGTAGAAAACACACAGACATAAACGTCTTCTTACAAAGAAGGCTTTTGGTGGCCTGAAGGGGAAAAAAAACTCAATTAAAACCAAACATTTAATGTGTATCCAAACTATAAAACTTACCTGTCAAAATTAACCCCGAGCTTAGCCATTTAAAAATTCATGTAACAAACAAGAAAAAAATTAATTTCAGTTTCAAATTTGTGATAGCACACTAGCAAGCTGCTCCAACTGTTTACTCAAGTTGGTGATTCTGTAATATCTCTGAACAGTAAAAATATTTGTTTTTATTACAGTGGACATTTATTATATATCTATTGTATTCTGTTACTCTGTGAAACACAAGAGAAAAAAAAGATTCTTAAATCTTGGGCCTTTCATTTAAGGGACTGAAAATCTAGCAAAAGAGAAAAGAGGTGGTGATGCAATTTACTTTTTATTTATTTATTTTTCTTTCTTTTTTTAAAAAAAAAAATTTTATTACATTTTAGGTTTTGGGGTACATGTGCAGAACATGCAAGATAGTTGCATAGGTACACACGTGGCAGTGTGTTTTGCTGCCTTCTGCCCCCTCACCCATATTTGGCATTTCTCCCCATGCCATCCCTCCCCCACTCCCCCCCCCGCTGTCCCTCCCCTATTTCCCCCAATAGACCTCAGTGTGTGGTGCTCCCTTCCCTGT
>CM052665.1:5241854-5276932 GCA_028533165.1 Leontopithecus rosalia
TATTACATATATAATACATAATATATACATATTACATATATATAATATATATCAGCATACATGTATATTTATATGATGGAATATACATATATATATTTATATGATGGAATATATATGTATGTATATATGTATATATTTAATCATATATCTATGTCCTATCATATATATGATGGGATATATATATATCCCATCATATGGAATGTATATATACAATGTAATATATATGTGTATGGCATACCACAGTTTCTTTATCATTGATGGGCATTTGGGCTGATTCCACATTTTTGCAATTGCAAATTATGCTGCAACATAAACATATGTGTGTAAGTATGTTTTTTGTATAATGACTTCTTTTCCTCTGAGTAGACACCCAGTAGTGGTATTGGTGGATCAAATGGTAGTTCTACTTTTAGTTCTTTAGGACATCTCCATACTGTTTTCCATAGTGGTTATACTAGTTTACATTCCCACTAGCAGTGTAGAAGGGTTCCATTTCACAGAACGCACACCAACATCTATTGTTTTTTTATTATGCGGGAATAAGGTGGTATTGCAATTGTAGTTTTGATTTGCATTTCTCTGATCATTAGTGATGTTGAGCATTTTTTCATATGTTTGTTGGCCAAAGTCCCAACTCAAAAGTGTTGGTAATTAATTCAAATACTTTAACACACTACACCCAACAGCAACAAAAATTTATATCCTCACTTTATAGATCCTATGTGAATGTCAGATTATAGCAGGTTTAGAATTCAGTGCTTTATCTAACAAATGTTTCCATTTGGGTGTTATTCTGCTGCATCATTTCCTGGAGTATAAAATACATGTCTAAACATAGCAACTTTCGTGTAAGCATTGAATCAGCACTTCGTGTATTATACAACCATAGAAACTGATTAAAGGACCAACTGCATATTCAGATTATCAGTGGATTGGAAAACAAGCTTACAGGGTTGTGAGGTGAAAGAAGGTCTTACTTTATCATCTCCTCTTCATTCTCAAACACACACTTACCTTCCGAAGTTAAAAAGTGCTACATATTAATATGCAATGCTCAAACAGTAAGTAAAACACACTATCATACTAGAATAATAACTTGAAAGAATTCAGTTAAGAAACTGGAAGATATTACATATAAAAACTTTTATGGTTGTTAAAAAATGTTAAATGAAACAATAAAATGAAAGCACCACACTAATGAAAATAATGTACCTCTGTGTGTGTGTTCATGTGTGTGCATTCACAAATATGCAGAATTTTCAACACTTCTATTATTTTTATAGTAATGTTTTAAGTTTGCATTTTCACCATTTTATTTCAAAAAAAGTCTTATTTTTCTGAAATAAATTATGTTTCTAACTATTCTTGGTGGTTCTTTCTTCTTAAAAATGATTTTCCTACTTTGGCAAAAAAATGTGGTGGTCTCAAACGTTATTTAGAATTTTATTGGTTCAGGAAATACAAAATTATTAAAATTGGTGCTGTTGAACTTACTTGCTCTTCTTGTGTGTATAGCAGACCTCCTCCTTCTCCCAGATTAAACTAACTAAACTCTCAGCAATGCTAACCCCAGGCTGGGTGGAGATGTGAGAGAAACTCATCTAGGGTATTGGTCTGATTTGATCAATCCCAATGATCACTTTACTTAATACATATTGTCTATCGGGAAAAATGAACTTTTGGCCTCTCTCTCAGCTGCTTCATTTCTCTGTGGCTTAAGGCTCCCTGAGTTTCCTTTTAAGATATTTTCTGGATTTCTATTTAGTTCACATTTTCTCAAAGAAAATGAATAGTATAGTAATTAAATTGTTCAATTCTTGAATGAAATTTTGAGAACAATCTGTTTATTTTGCACGTTTCTTGACTGGAGTAAATGGCTCTGACAAACCTGTTACCTAATCTCTTTCAAGGCAATGAGTTTCTCATTGATCTGCTAGGCTGCTCACCCTGGAAAAGTGGAGTGATACGTAATCACCTACCATGAAAATGAATCCACAGCACTAATTAAGGAAACTCACAATGAAAAACGGTAAACAAAGAGATGATTATCAATTCTTATAGATTTTTACCTTTGAAAGGAATTTCTAGGATGGTAAATGAAATGAAGAATTTGGTAAATAAATGAGTGTAAAGACATCTTCACATTCATGCAGATGACAAAAGCACAATACTTTTTGAATACTTGGCAAGGAACACTACAAATGGATTTAAAATATATTTGTATTTTCACAAAATCTAGTTTACATCACTTGATCCATTCTGTATAGACTTTAGCACATCCAAATGAAATCAGTGCATATTATTTCTCTTTACCAAGTGTTTAATATCTTACTAATATAAAATAGGTCATTTGTTATGTATACTTAATTTGTTTATTTGGCTTTATTAAATGTTAAATCATATTAAGTACATCATAATAAAAATTTATGGAAAATTTAATATTTAGGAAGGTACCTGATATGCAGATAAAATGTATTTCTTGCACTATATTCATGCATGCTATACTTTCTGCATATTTCTGTCTTCCCTATCATCATCCAAACCTTATTACATATACCATGGAAATGTCACTGATCTGACAAATATGGATCAATGAACAGTTAAAAATATGACCTTTGAATAAAACAAGAAAAGGCAAAAGAACCAACATTTCCTTCTTGATTAGTATATGCTAGATGTGCTGCTAGGAGATACACACACACACACACACAGTCATGCATTATTTAACAACCAGAATATGTTCTGAGAAATGGATTGTTAGGTGATTCTATCATTGTGAGAATATCATAGAGTGTAGTTCAGCTAACCTAGACGGTATACATTACCACGTACCTAGGCTATTCTACATATTCGTAAATAATATGTGTGTGTGTGTGTGTTTCAATTGGAGTTTCACTCTTGTTGCCCGAGCTGAGGTGCAATGACATGATCTCAGCTCACTGCAACCTCCATGTCTCTGTTTCAAACAATTCTCCTATCTCAGCCTCCCAAGTAACTGAGATTATAGGCATGTGCCACCACTCTTGGCTAATTTTGTGGTTTTGAAGAGATGGGGTTTCACCATGTTGGTCAGGGTGATCTTGAACTCCCGAAGTCAGGTGATCTGCCTGCCTATATTGTATAGCCTACTGCTCCTAGGCTACAAACCTGTATACCATGTTACTTTACTAAATACTGTAGACAATTACAAAACAATTGTAAATATTTATCTATCTAAACATATCTAAAGATAGAAAAGACAATGCGTTGTTGCATTGTGTTTACATCATGATGGCTACAGCATCGCTAGTTGATAGGAATTTTTCAGATCCATTTTAATCTGATGGAACTACCATCATTTAAGTGACCCACCCTTGACTGAAATGTCATAATGTGGCACATGACCCTGTGTGTGTGTGTGTGTGTGTGTGTGTGTGTGCCTCTGTATGTGTATATCTAAGTGTGTATAATCATAATATCTTAAGCTATCACCATCCTCATTCATAGCCAAGAAGACTTATATGGAGAGATTTTCTTAAATGGCTATGAAAATGTATTTATTACTCTAGACAGGGAACTCAAACCCAGAGTCACTTTCCTGTTCTCTGCCTCCATCTATGATAAACTTGTGTCAGAGAGACTTCTGCCAAGAAACTGTTAAAGCTGGTTAAAATTAAAACAAACAAGGAAACAGCAGTTTGGGAGAATGTTGGAGCAGACAAAGCCAGGATTTGAGAAGCCAAGATCTTGAGAAGAAAAATGCATTAAAAAAAGTCCTACATTTTCCACTGTTTTTTTCATTTGTTTGTTTGTAACTTGGCACATTTGAAAATTCCTAGGGCAGGACAGAGAGAGTAAACAGAAAGTGATATCATAGATTATTTGGGAGGATTCATTGGGATTGAAATGAAAAAAAAATAGAGATGTTCTGGTTTCCATATGGTAATAGAAAATTGAGCAGCCGATTCAGGAGTAAAGGGAATCCCAGAAAAATAGCGTAATATTTGGTGTGCCTTTTCCCTCAGTTCTTTGATGCTTCCTAATCTTTACATGAAGGACCAAATACAAGAAATTAGGAGGAAAAAAATGGAAAAAAAGGCTAAAAACCTAAACAGAGCTCTTAACAATTTCACAGTGCTAGGGTGACAAAAATGGACCCTTTTGTCCACCATAAAAGAGGAGAATTGAAAGTTACTAGCCTTTTAGGTAACATCACTGAAAATCTATCCTGTAGATTTGTAAGAACCTGTCATTTTTGATTGCTGCATAATATTCCCTGGTGTGGGGAGAAATGCCAAATGTGGGTGAAGGGGAGGAAGGCAGCAAAACACACTGCCATGTGTGTACCTATGCAATTATCTTGCATGTTCTGCACATGTATCCCAAAACCTAAAATGCAATAAAAAAAAGATTTGTAAGAACCAAGTAGAAGTACACCAACCCTGCCAAAACCTGAAAAAAGCTTAGAAAAATCTATCGCAAAATTGAATCAAGGTGATCTATCCATATGTCACATGCCTAACAAATGAATATTAAGTTTTCTCTGAACAAAGGTGACAAAGTTCAGAGTCTCAACAATTTTTTACACACCGTGACTACCACTCAATTAAAAACCACCAGGCATGACAAGATATAAGAGCAGATTGCCAAAAACCTAGAGAAAAAAAATATACAGTAGAACGAAACCACTAGTCATTAAGATTGTACAGTTACTAGAAACAAACTTTACTATAACTTTCAGATGTTCAAACGCATGGTAAAGAGAGATGAAATGCTGAAAAATTTTACTGGTGATTTAACATCCCAAAATTGAGCAGATGAGTAATTTTGAATGAAAAAATAAAATGTTTGAAACGAAGAACTCAATAGATGTGTTTAGCAGGAGAAAAAACATGACTAGAATATTGCTCAGTAAAATTTAAAACGTCGTTTATTTTCCTTTTTAAGATCATTACACTTGCTATTACTTCTATTGTGAAAGAAAAAGAGTTTCTCCTGATTGATTCATTCTGAGTGCCAGCATGAATATCACCTTTTCAGAGTGGCTTCTCCAATCACCCTATATAGGAGATCTCCTCCATCCCTACCTAATACATCACACTTGCTTTGCTGCCTTCAAAATGCTTGTTAGTGCAAAAAACCAAAACTATAGCTAATCAAAGTGACAAAACCAAGCACCAGTATTTCCTGTGTAAGCTTAGGCAAGTTACTTGGCTGCTTTGAGGTCTTTTTTCATCAGCATAATGATGGTACTAATGAACAAGTTAAAGATTGTTAAGGAGCAAATTATAAAAGGCATATAAAACACCTAGCTCAATGCAAGAGCAGTTTTCGTTTCCTCAAAGGATAAACCAACAGCATGAACCATTGAAGCTATTTGGGAAAGAAACTAAAAACCCATGGGCTAAGTACTCTGAAAAGAGCTGCATCATAGTCAAAACTGTTAATGGATGTGATGTCAGATGTCGTGGTCCCAGCTCTTACATAACAGCTTACCTGTGTGTTTACATTGATCTGTCAGTTTTCAGAATTATAAATTGAGGACACTGTGTACTGAGATTGAAGAAAAATCAATGGAAACTTGATATTGCTAAACCTTCCCATAACACAAACCCTTGATTCACTGGCCATTCCAAGATACATCAAACATTTCATTGTCCAAACATATAGCATCACTTCTCTTTGGAGGTATGACAATGTGTATTTTGAAGATTTTTCTCTGTTTCACTGTATCTTGATCAAGTGGAAAAAGATATAGTAAAGAATTTTATGTCTGGGAGTTTGCCAAAATCACATTGATTTTATGATTAAATGTTATTTCCTACATGAAGAATTTTATTCTCCAGTGCTCAGGTACTGAAAATGACGCTGTCGAGCTAAAAAGAAAGTAAATCGGCCGGGCGCAGTGGCTCACGTCTGTAATCCCAGCACTTTGGGAGGCCGAGGTGGGTGGATCACGAGGTCAAGAGATCGAGACCATCCCGGTCAACAAGGTGAAACCCCGTCACTACTAAAAATACAAAAATTAGCTGGGCATGGTGGCGCGTGCCTGTAATCCCAGCTACTCAGGAGGCTGAGGCAGGAGAATTGCCTGAACCCAGGAGGCGGAGGTTGCGGTGAGCCGAGATTGCACCATTGCACTCCAGCCTGGGTAACAAGAGCAAAACTCCGTCTCAAAACAAAACAAAACAAACAAACAAAAAATCATCATTTACTTTCTTAAATAAAATATTATTGAAGTTGGCTTGAGATCAATAAGAAGATCATGTACAGAAAAAACAGCATTTTTTCATTCATTTTTTTAAGCAGATATATGCAAAGCTAACTTTAAATTTTATGTCAGGAGTCAACAAGCTTTCTTAAAAGTAAGGTTTCTGTTAGAACTAATCAACACTGCCTTTGTAGTGTGTAAAAAGCCATAGACAATATGTAAACAAATGAAAAAGGCTATGTTCTAATAAAACTTTATTTACAAAAATAAGGCAGCCGACACGTGTGGCATAATTTGTCATTATATGTTTTATGTGTTAAGAAATTGTCGTGATGGAACATTGAAAGTATAGACAAGGAAACACTTTGCCTTTTTAAGAAAAGCAACTTATCACAAATCTGTGACTTAAAAGAGATAATTATTCAAAGAATCTGTGTCCTACTTAAGAGAAATAAAGTTTAGACAGAGTGTAGTGACTCACACCTGTAATCCCAGCAATTTGGAAGGCAGAGGCAGAAGAAAGCATGAAGCCAGGATTTCAAGACCAGCCTGAGCAAGTAAGCAAGATTCCATCTCTACAAAAATATTTTAAAATAAACTAGGCATGGTAGAATGTACCTGTAGTCCCAGCTACTCTAGAGTTTGAGGCAAGAGTATTGTTTGAACCTGGAAGCTCAAAACTGCAGTGGGTTATCATTCTGCTACTGTACTCCAGACAGGATGACAAAGGGAGACACTGTCTCAGAGAGAGACAGACAGAGACAGAGAGAGAAGAGAGAAAGAGAGACAGAGACTTACCAACTGTACCTATAATCCATTATTTTTCCCAAAAAAATATAAATATCCTGGTAGTGAGATATAGTCATAGGCCTGTATTTTAGCCAACAGAAGTGGGCAAAAGTTTTAAAACATGTGTAATTTCCACTCCTAAGCCATAAAAATTTCCCATGTGTTACCCTTCCTTACTTCCCCATCTGTCAGCCAGACGCATAGAACCGAGTACAAGACTGAGTCTCTGAGGGATGGACGGAGTCTGAGCAAAGTGACTATGAGAAACAGAACCCTTAGCCCCCTTCCTGCCACCAACCAAGCTCTATATCCATGACAATTAGCTCCCATTTTGTTGACTCACTGAAATATAGGAACTGTCATTTTACCAACTAGCTTTAACTATCATAAAACATAACTTGGTATGAGAATACCTGAATGTGCAGCATTGATTCCTTGGTTGTCAGATGGTGGTGAGGACACAGCTATAGCAGGCCTTATGACGGGAGCCCCCTGCTCCCCCATGAAAAAGACTTATACAATGGACGCCTGAGATACATTAGAAGTAAGACTATGTGAGAACTGGACCTGTAAGTTTAGAGGAAGTGGCTGGAAAGAATCAGAATGTATAATGGTTAGTATTGACTGTATCTAACAAAGCATTACAAGAGAAAGACAAGTTACGATAATTATTGATTGGCTGTTATGGTTAGGTCAAGAGCTTATAGTTTGGAAAAGACGATGGCTGGAGGTCAGACTGTAGATAGAACTGAAAAAAAATTTCCTTAGTGCCGGAGGCCTGGTAAGATTTCCCAACTGATGCAAGTACTGAGTCTTGCAATAAAGATCAGATGAGCAGGTGTAACCTTCCCACCTAAGAGGACTTTTTCTAACAGCTTTAAATTGTTTCCCATCAAAATGGGGAGAAATGAAGGAAGGGAGAAAGGAGCAAAAAAAAAGAAAGAAAAAAATGAAAGATGAGAAAGAAAGAGAAAGAAAAAGAAAGAAAGAGAAAGGAAGGAAGGAAGGAAGGATGGAAGGAAGGAAGGAAGGAAGGAAGGAAGGAAGGAAGGAAGGAAGGAAGGAAGGAAGGATGGGAGGGAGAAAGGGAGGGAGGAAGAAAGGAAAGAAGAAAGAAGGAAAGAAAGAAAGAAAGAAAGGAAAGAAAGAAAGAAGGAAAGAAAGAAAGAAAGAAAGAAGGAAAGAAAGAAAGAAAGAAAGAAAGAAAGAAAGAAAGAAAGAAAGAAAGAAAGAAAGAAAGAAAGAAAGAAAGAAAGAAGAAACAGAAAGGAAAGCTGAACAATTATGTCTAGGCTGGGCATGGTTTCTCACACCTGTAATCCCAGCACTTTTGTAGGCCTAGGTAGGCAGGTCACTTCGAATCAAGAATTCGAAATCAGCCTGGCCAATATGGTGAAACCATGTGTCTACTACTTGGAAGGCTGAGGCAGGAGAATCTTTTCAGTTCAGGAGGGGGAGGTTGCTGTGAGCTGAGATCGTGCCACTGCACTTCAGCCTGGGCAATAGAGTGCAACTTTGCCAAAAAAAGAAATTACGTCTAGAAAAAACTTTGGTTATGGTTACTGGCGCATAAAACTGGCAGGCAAGAAATAAAAGTCTCCTAAGTTTTGAGGAACTTTTATTTCCAAAGATACCACAACCTGGACTTAAAAGTATTTTAGTGTTCAAATGTTAAAAACAACCTTTCTCCCCAAAGGTAGTAAGGAGAACGATCTACAGTTACTAAAGGGGATAGAGATGAATACAAAAGAACCACCCGGTAAGTAGAGCTAGAAGCCTCTGGAGAACACCTCTCAGAGAGCAGAATCCAGATTTGGATTTGTTTCTCATTTCTCTCTTTTCCATTTCATACCACAAAAGTATGAAAGAGATTCAATTAGAAATAAAAGTTTGATTATTACGAAATGTAGTAAAATATAGCATTTATACAACAACAAAATGGTGAGTATATATGCACAGATACGTGCATACACACATACATCTACATATATGAGTAGATTCTTTTAGTTAGTATACGCCTGCACTTTCTGTAGTTCATAGTTCATGACCCCAGTTTCAATCAAGGGAGCAAATGCACTGTGTGTATATCCCGATCACTGGCACATGCCGAGTGAAATCTCTTGGCCTGGCATATTCTCTGGCCGTCTCCTCCATAGGACATGATGCGAGTCTTCCATTTTTGTCAGTTTCGTAGGGTAAGGAGACTAAACCTTCAAAGCGAATTCATCAAAATCAGGTAAACATTTGCATCTATTCTGCTTTTTCACTCCTAATGCATAATTACCTTCTCAGCGACAGCCGAGTTTTGCAAAAAAACTTTGTTATGAAGACGAGATTGTAATATTTTAAATCTATTTACATTTGCTTCTATTTGTAAACATTTTAATTTGATATACTTTTCATAAAAACTAAATGTACTATTTTAAATCTAGTCTTCATAAAAAGTATATCAAATTAAAATGTTTACAAATGGAAGCAAAAAATATGTTAATATTTTATTTCCTTATGAATAGCAGAAAAAATAAAATCTGACCTAATGTAGAAAAAAATTATACATTTAATCACACCTACTGAATTTTAATGCATTACATTTATGTTACTGATTACCCAGATATAAAGTATATTTTAAGTCCTTTATAGTGACTGAACATTTTGGATAATTAAAATTTAATGACCTGAAAAGGTAGAAGAAACCTCAGTAACTATACTATTTATTTTTATCCCTATTTTAATTGAAATGACTTAGCTTTACTATCATTTACTGTAAAAAAAAGTGATTTTTTCTTCAGAATTCTTGTATCTAAACCCCAGCATAATAGAAAGTTATATTATACAGCATGTATTTTAGTTCTGTGCATATAGAAAATAGTTGAAAAAGGCTGATGTATTTCTATAAAAATTTATTATAAAATATATCTACACTTTCATGCCATTTGCAAATATAAATGCAAATAAAACATCTTCAAATCTATCCATACTAAAGAAAACACCACCGGCCCTGGGGATTTGTCTTTGTGTATAGAGTTGTGTTTTACTTATTTAGATATTTTACCAAACAAATAAGCCAATACAAATGATTAAGTGGTGTAGGAATGAGAACTAAGATTTAATCCGTAAAAGCATATACTTAATATTTACCAGTTGCATTGAGTCAGGATACTTCTAGAATGTGAATCACAGCAGTGACCAACATCATCTCTTAGAGATTCGAGCAGAAAACTCTCTGGAGCTCATCCAGAACGTACTTTCTCTCATCTTTATTTATTCCTTTAGTTGTGGTTTGATGAACTTGAAAGCATAAGATGGCTAAGTGGCAGTGAAAATAAGGTAGACTTAATTTTTTAGTTTCAAAACTTTAGGTGGCTTTTAAAAATCACCATGTGTGAAAAGGCAAATGGGAAAAAAATAAAACCATCACCATCAACTTCAAGATTACTTCATGCAACAGATGACAGAGGCTAAAGAAAGAAAAGAAAGCTTTGCGAATACAATGCAATGAGAAAGGCGGATGCAAGGGTAAATGCATATTTACCTTAGATGCCACACGACAGTGCACCGAGAACTTTGACAGATGATAAAGACACGACTTGGCACAATCAGCACTTATTTTTGGCACCCACAACAGAGGTAGTGAAGCAGAAAAATCTGTCCAGGAATTAATCCTCAGCTGCGCAACAGCAAGGCTCTATTGTCTCCAGGCTGTGACTGAAAGCACACTCAGGTGTATGCAAGTTCCTTAATATTAGACCACCAGTATAAATGTTTAACAACTGAACTACGAAGAGGTATTAATAAATAAAAAATAAATGTAAAAATAGGTACAGATTTTCCTGTATATTTTAGTTTTACCTTTAGTAGTCTAAGAATAAAAATGCATTTCCTAGAAGAATATCTTCAAGAAATTCTATTGCATGCAACCCGAAATAATTTCATAATTTTCCATAGCCCAACTTGTGCTCCAACAGGATTTACTGGCATTTGAAGAGTCTGTGTGCCCAATTCAAGTCACTGGTAAAGCCACTGTTTGAAACACAGGCATGGATCCCAAGCCATCTATATCAGTGGCTCTTGTCGTGACTAATTAGATATTGCCTCTATGTTCCAATTTAGTTGCATACGTGTATGGGATTGCCTAACTAGAGTGCTGCCCTGCATACATTAAGGCTAATCATTATTTCAGGAGAAATAATAAAATTATTTTCTGTTGACAATAACATTTGGCCTAGTTTTAACCAAGCAGTTGGATGTTGCGACTTGGTATGCAGCAATAGTTTTAAGAAAACGAAAAGTATGATAATTACATTTAGTAGGGTTTTATAGAATCACAAATACATAGTAAACTTCTATTTAAAGGAGTGCACATAATATGGCATTTGTATGATTTTTTTGTATTGTATTTCATCATGTTTCACTAAAAGTAATTTCCTTTTGCAAAACTAAATCAAGTGTTTTAACCCTTTCTTTTTTCTTTCCTTTTGTTTTGGTGAATCATTGTCTTGGGTGACATGACAATGTCTACCTCTCAGGATAAAAATCTAATAACTAATTCATACACAGCTGTCCAGTCATACATTTTCAATGTGGTGATAAATCCTGAGGGTTCTGCTATGCTGGATTTTTTCTTAAAGTCATGTAAAAAGATAAAATTACTTAACAACTGATATTCAGGAGATTAAATGTGTAAAGATATGTCTTCATCTGCAATATTCTTTAAGTTATCCTATTTCCATTATATTCTCAAATTGATTTATTTGGTTTGTTCTTGGCAAACCACAAAAACTCAGAGAGTATCTCATGCAATGCTGTCTAATTCCTTGGACTTGCATTGTAGTGTTTGTGTGAGGACTAAGAACTGAGCCAAAAATGCAGGATAAAATCTCACATTTCTTCATATGTGAGTCTTACCCAAATCAGCTGAAGCCGCTCAGGGGTAATCAAGTGTACAACTGGAGTTAATAATTTTCATTTCGTTGTAATATCATTGCTTTCTGAATGTTGGCTTCTTGCCTTGTGCATTATGTGTTTTCGTTACGGTTAGCTTGCTTAAAACCATAAATTTGAATCATTTGTAACTGAATATCATAACTAGAGAATACTCACTTCTCATCCTCATCCTGACCTGGTCTCTGACTTTGAATATTCATGCTTCATTTGTCTTCTCAACTATCTAGAACCATATTTTAAATAAAAGTCACAACCACCGTAAGATTCCTCATCTCTGACCTCTGTCTCCTCACCAAACCCTTCAGAAACGCCAACAGCATCTTCCTCTCCAGTAGCCAGCTGCTGAGCTGTATTGAAGCAAATTATAATTTAAACCAATTGAACCTTCCAGAAATTCAAGCTGTATAACCAACAGGTCAATTTGACAATCTTAATAATGCTCTATGAGGGCAAAATTTAAGGTTGTCTTGTTTATATTCTTCACTGTTTTAGTACCAGAGCCTAGGATAGAAAATCCTACTTGGTAGAGGCTCAGTAAATATTTGATAAATAAATAAATTGTAGCGGTTCAAATCATGTCCAATTTTTTTTTATTTACACTACCCTTCATGCTTAAGATTGTTCATTATGTACTCCCATTTCTTGCTCTCTTTTTAAAATCATTTACATTTTTGTAATAACAGAAGTAAGGATTATTCCTGTGGAATAATTTTCCATTTTGACACACCCTCTACTTGTGCACATAGCTTGACATTTTATCTCCTTTATCTCTGGTCTCTTAATAGAGACTCTCTTCTGCTATTTTATGCCACGTTGTATTCACTTTCATTTTTTTCCTCCTCATTCTTGAGTCCATAGAAGAAGATGATCATAAGAAATATAATGGAGGCCGGGCACGGTGGCCACGCCTGTAATCCCGGCACTTTGGGAGGCTGAGGCAGGAGGATCACAAGGTCAAGAGATCGAGACCATCCTCGCCAACATGGTGAAACCCCGTCTCTATTAAAATACAAAAATTAGCTGGGCATGGTGGCACGCGCCTGTAGTCCCAGCTATTCGGGAGGCTGAGGCAGGAGAATTGCTTGAACCCGGGAAGCGAAGGTTGCAGTGAGCCAAGGTCGCGCCACTGCACTCCATCCTGGCACCTAGCGATAGAGCAAGAGTTTGTCTCAAAAAAAAAAAAGAAAAAAAAGAAAGATAATGGAATTTAAAAGACATCTGTTCCATCTTTATTAATAAATTAATGAAATAACCAAGGCAGAGAATAAAGCACAATTTTAGAAGTCACAGACAAAACAGTTACAAAACCAAGATTCTAAGGTGAATTCCAGGCACCTGTTCTACCTTCTTTTTACTCTGCCACTGTGATTATCTCTTTTTCCCTCTCTCATTTTCTCTCTCTCTCACTCTCTTTTTTTTGAAGGAGCATCTCGTGAAATCTACAACAGACAAAAAGTGGCAATATTTAAACACAGCTTCATAGAAGGCGTAAAACAACTTACATGAAAGCAAGCAGTCTGGAAAACCTGGAAACGTGGAAACTGTAAAGAATGAATGGTAGAAAAGACAGAAAGAAATGAAGTACTCAAATTCTAAAGCTTTTCTACGCCATGCTTGGAAAATGGTGTTTTTGTTGAAGACTTTAGAGAACCACTAAAATCTGGTAAGGTAGTAACAGGATCCTATTATTTCTCTGATGATCAATGATGTTGAGCACCTTTTCACATGCCCATTTACTATTTGTATGTCTTCTTTTGAGAAATGTCTGTTCACATCTTTTGCCCATTTTTTGATTGGATTATTAGATTTTTTTCCTATTGAGTTGTTTGAGCTCCTTGTATATTTTGGTTATTAATCCCTTCTGAGATGGGTATTTTGCAAATATTTTCTCCCATTCTATGGGATATCTCCTCACTTTGTTGATAGTATCCTTTTCTGTGAAGAAACTTTTTAACTTGATGTGATCCCGTATGTCCATTTTTTTTCTTTTTTTGGTTGCCTGTGCTGTGGAGTACTGGTAAAGAAACCTCTGCCCTGATGAATATCCTGGAGAGTTTCTCAAATGTTTTCTTTAAGTAGTTGTATGTTTGAGGTGGTAGATTTGGGTCTTTATTTCATTTTAATTTGATTTTTGTATATGGTAAGTGATGGGGTCTAGTTTCATCCTTCTTCATATGGATATCTAGATTTCCAAGAACTATTTATTGGAGAGACTGTCTTTTCCTCAGTTATTTGTACCTTTGTTGAAAATGAGTTCGTTATACGTGCTTAGATTTGATTCTGGGTTTTCTGTTCTGTTCCATTGGTCTGTGAGTACTGTGACTGGTTTCCAGGGTGCAGGGGAGGCTCAGCTCCCCACTAGGATGTGTTCTACCAGACTCTTGGTCCCTCACTCACCTAAGAATGGGAGGGAGGACCCTGCCCAGTGCACTAATAAGTAAATATCAGACCCCAAAGAGTTTTGCAGAAAGTGATTTATTTAGGCAGAGAGGGAAATAAAGAAAAAAGAAGTGGATAGAGAGACAAGCAGCTCCCACAAGGTCATGGAAGGGGATCCAGATATGAAGTCAACCCAAATGTAGGGAACAGGGACTTTTAACCTGGGAGAAATTCCTGCCCCATTCAATTTTTTCCATCCTATGAAAGGAGTTCCTTTAAACTTCTGCTGGAGTGATTGACCTTTGATTTTTTTCCCTACATGTGCCTAAGTCAAACGGAGACATCCAATGCCTGGATGGAGAGTTGGGTAGAGGTATGGCACCGGGAAGTTCTTGCTTTTGAAACTATACCCCTTTGTGTGTGTACCTGGGAAAATACATTCCCTCAGTACCAGGCTGCTTTGGTTAAGATAGCTCTGAAGTATAATTTGAAGTCAGATCACGTGATTCCTTCAGTTTTCATTCTTTTTGTTTAGAATCACTTTGACTATGCTGGATCCTCTCTGGTTCCACATAAATTTTAGGATTTTTTATTCTATTTCTGTAAAGAATGTCATTGGTATTTTTGATAGAGATTGTATTCAATCTGTAGATTGCTTTGGGTAGCATCTACACTTTTTAATATTAACACTTTAATAATATTGATTCTTCCAACTCATGAACATGGAATATTTTTCCATTTTTAGGTGTTTATTTTATTTGTGTAGTATAGTTTTTTTTATATAGAGATCTTTCACTTTAGTTAATTCCTAGGTATTTGATTTTATGTGTGGTCATTGTAAATGGAATTACTTTCTTATTTTTTTCACACTGTTTATGACATATAGAAGTGCTACTGATTTTTCTGACTTTGTATTCCGACACTTTACTTAAATTGTTTATCAGTTCTATTAGTTTTTTCATGGAGTCTTTAGGTTTTGCAAAATATAAGATCATAGCATCTGAAAAGGAATATTTGACTTCTTCCATTTCTAATTTGGATGCCCTTCATTTAATATTTCTCTTGTCTGATTCCCTTAGCTAGGACTTCCAGTATTATGTTGAATAATAGTGGTGACAGTGGGCATCCTTGGTGTGTTCCAGATCTTGGAGGAAAGACCTTAAGTTTTTCCCCATACATTATGATACTAGCTGTGAGTCTGTCATATATTGCTTTTATTATCTTGAGGTATCTTCCTTCTATACCCAGGTATTTTTATGTTTTGTTTTGTTTTGTTTTATATGGAGGGGTGTTGAATCTTACCAAATGCTTTGTCAGCATCAATTGAAATTATCATATGACTTTTATCCTTCATTCTCTTGATATAATGTCTCACATTAATTGGTTTGCACATTTTGAACCATCCTTGCATCCCTTGCAACCAGGGATAAATCCCACTTGTTAATAATAAATGCTTTTTCTGATGTGTTGTTGAATTTGGTTTGCTTGTATTTTGTTAATGATTTCTGCATTGATATTCATCAGATATATTATTGGCTTGTAGTTTTCTTTATTTTGATGTCTTTGATCTGGTTTTTGTATCATGGTAAAACTGACTGCAGAGGATGAGTTTGGAAGTATTTCCTCCTCCTCTAGTCTTCAGAATATTTTTAGTAGGATATTTATTAGTTTTTCTTTGCATGCTTGGTAGGATTCAGCAGTGAAGCCGTCTGCTCACAGTCTTTTCTTAACTGGGAGACTTTATCATGGCCTCAATCTTGTTACTTGTTATTGGTCTGTTCATGTTCTGGATTTTCTCATGGCTCAATCTTGGTAAGTTGTATTTACCTTAGAATTTGTCAATTTCTTATAGATTTTCCAATCAATTGCATATGATTTCTCATAGTAGCCACTAGTAACCCTTTAAATTTTTGCAGAATCAGTTGTAATGTCTCCTTCTTCATTTCTTATTTTATTTATTTGGATCATCTCTATTTTTCTCTTAGTCTGGCTAAAAGTTTAACAATTTTGTTTAACTTTTTGATAAACCAACTTGCGTTTCATTGATCAGTTGTATTGTTTTTCTTTCATTTCAACTTCATTTATTCCTTCTCTTATCTTTATTATTCTTTCTTCTACAAATTTTGTTTGATTTGCTCCTGTTTTTCTTTCTTTTTATTGCATTTTAGGTTTTGGGGTACATGTGCAGAACATGCAAGATAGTTGCATAGGTACACACGTGGCAGTGTGTTTTGCTGCCTTCTGCCCCTTCACCCACATTTGGCATTTCTCCCCATGCTATCCCTCCCCCGCTCCCCCCTCCGCTGTCCCTCCCCTATTCCCCCCAATAGACCTCAGTGTGTAGTACTCCCTTCCCTGTGTCCATGTGTTCTCATTTTTCATCACCCTCCTATGAGTGAGAATATACGGTGTTTCATTTTCTGTCCTGTTTTTCTGGTTCTTTATGATGCATCATTAGTTTGTTCATTTGAAGTTTTTTTCTTTTTTTTTATGTAAGCACTTATGACTATAAACTTCCTTCTCAGTACTGCTTTTCCTGTATCTCATAGGTTTCAGTATGTTGTGTTTTCATTTTCATTTGTTTCAAGAAATTTTTCCATTTCCTTCTTGATTTTTTATTGACCCACTAGTCACTCAGGAGCACATTGTTTAATTTCCATGTATTTGTGTAGTTTCCAAAATTTTTGTTGTTATTAATTTCTAGTTTTATTCCATTGTGGTCAAAGAAGATGATTTATATTATTTCCATTTTTTGAATAATTTAAGATATGTTTTGTGACCTAATATATGGTCTGTCTTTAAGAATAATTCATGTCTTGAGAAAAATAATGTATATTCTGCAGCCACTGGATGAAATGTTTCATCAATGCTTATTGGAGCTAATTGGTATACAGTGCATCCTAAGTCCAATGTTTCTTTGTTGATTTTCTGTCTGCAGAATATGTCCAGTGCCGAAACTACGATGTTGAACTATCCAGATATTATAATCTTGGGCCTTATTTCTCTCTTTAGTTCTAATCATATTTCCTTTGTATTTCAGGGTGTTCCAGAGTTAGGTGCATATACATTTACAATTGTTATATCCTCTTGCTGAATTGACCCCTTTTTTGTTATATGATGATGTCCTTTGTCTCTTCTTATAGTTTTTGTCTTGAAATCTATTTTGTCTAATATAAGTATAGCAACTCCTGCTTTTTTGGTTTCCCTTGGCATGAAATATCTTATACTATTCACTTATTTTCAGTCTATGTGTGTATTCATAAATGAAGTGTTTTTTGTAGGCAACAGATTATTAGGTTCAGTTTTTTTATGCGTTCAGTCATTGTATGTCTTTTGATTGGAGTGGTTAGTCTATTTGTATTTTATTCTATTGAGATATCTTGAAAAGTATTTTGTTATTATGTTTGATTGGTTCGTAGTTTATTCTTTCTACTTAAGATAAAATTAGTTACATACCACAGCCTCAGTGTTACAATACTCTGTGTTTTTCTGTGTGATTACTATTACCAATGAGTTTTATACTTCCACGTTATTATTCACTGCTCTTAAATATCCTTTTCTCTCTGATTCAAATACTCTCTTTAACATTTCTTGTAGGACATGCCTGGTATTGATGAAATCTCTCAGCTTTGTTTTGGGAAAGTCTTTATTTCTCCTTCATGTTTGAGGAATATTTTTTGTCAGATATACCATTTTAGGATAAACTTTTTTTTCTTTCAGCACTTTAAATATGTCATGTCACTCTCTCCTGGCCTGTAAGTTTCCCACTGTAAAGTCTGCTGCCAGATACATTGAAGCTCCATTGTACGTTATTTCTTTCTTTTCTCTTTTAGGATCCTTTCTTTATCCTTGACCTTTGGTAATTTGAATATTAAATGTCTTGATGTAGTCTTTCTACTTATTTTAGGTATTTATTTCTTTATCCTAGACCTTTGGTAATTTGAGTATTAAATGTCTCGAAGTAGTCTTCTTTGTGTTAAATCGGCTTGGTGTTCTATGACCTTCTTGTATTTGGATATTATATTTTCCCTTAGATTTCAGAAGTTCTCTGTTATCCCTTTGAGTATACTTTTTACTCCCCACTCTTTCTCCACCACCTTTTTAAGGCCAACAACTCTTAGATTTGCCCTTTTGAGGCTATTTTCTGGATCTTGTAAGCATGCCTCAGTGTTATTGTTGTTTTTATGTCTCCCCTGGCTGTGTTTTCAAATAACCTATCTTCAAGCTCACTAATCTTTTCTGTTGCTTGATCAATTCTGCTCTCAAAGGACTCTGATGAATTCTTCAGTGTGCCAATTGCATTTTGCAGCCCAGAATTTCTTCCTGATTCTTTTACATTATTTTAATCTCTTTGTTAAATTTATCTGATAAAAATGTAAATTCCTTCTCTGTGTTACTTTGAATTTCTTTGAGTTTCTTCAACATGGCTGTTTTGAATTCTGTATCTGAAAGTTCACTGCTTCTGTTTCTCCATAAATGGTTCCCAGGGTCTTATTCAGTTCATTTGGTGTTTTCCAGGATAATGTCCATGCTAGGCAATGTTCTTCAGTGCCTTGGCATCGAAGAGTTACATATTTACTGGAGTATTCACTGTTTGGGCTTATTTGTAGTAATCATTCTTGGGATGACTGGTCAGATATTTGAAAAGATGTCAGCCTTGTGATCTAAGCTTTATCTGCTGTAGGGAGCATCGCAAGCCCAGTAACTCTCTGGTTCTTGCAGACTCGTAGAGGTACTACCTCTATTGCCTTGAACAAGGTCCAGTAGAATTCTCTGGATACCAGACAGAGAATCTTGTTCTCTTCCCTTATTTGCTCCCAAACATATAGAGTCTCTCACTCTCTCTGTTCTAAGCCACCTCAATCTGTAGTGACACAGGCATCCCTGTGGCCAGGACCACTATGACCACGCTGGGTCAGACATGAAGCTCACACAATTGTAGATCTCACCAAAGGTTGCTGTAGCCACTCCCTGTTCTCTCAAGACTCCGGGGCTCTGCTATCAGCAGCTTACAAAACCAGTCAGACCTGTGACCTTCCCTTCAGTGAAGAGAGGTCTTCCAGGCCCCAGGTGAGTCAAGAAGTGCCTTCCAGGAATCAGAGACCAGAGTCGCAAATCTTAGAAGTCTACCTGGCGTTCTATTGTACTGCAGCCGATGTAGCACTCAAAACACACGATGCGGCCCTTCCCACTCTTCCTTCTCCTTTCCACAGGGAGAGGAGCCTCACCCCATTCTGATAGCCACTCCAGGCCACCAGGAGTATTGCCAGACTACTCCCGATGTTCCTTTAAGGCTCAAGGTCTCTTAAGTCAGCTTGTTGTGAATGCTGCCTGGTCTGGGACACAACCTTCAAGGCAATGGACTCCCCTCTGACCTAGGGCAGGTCCAGAAATGCCTGGGGACCTCCAAGAGCCCACTTGGTGATCTAGTCCCCTGTGACTGTGCCAGTACCTAAGGTGCAAAACAAATTACTTTTACTTTTCCCTCCAGTTTTCCCAAGCAGCAAGAGTTTTGCCCCATAGCCACAACAGCTGGTAATGGGCTGAGTCTCAGCTGAAGCCAGCAAGTCTCAGAGGCTCATCCAAGGCTCTTGATTTAGTACGTGGGTATCACTGCTGGTTATTCGGTGCCAAAGGGCTCTTCAGTTAACAGTTGATGAATGCTGCCAGAACTTTCTTCAAGACAGTGGGTTTCCATCTGGCCCATGTTGCGTCTGGAAATGTCATCTGGGAGCCTGGCCCTGGAACAGGGGCCTCACAGCTCTGACCACTGTCCTGTCCTACTGGGTGAGCTAGTGTCCTAGATGCAAGACCAAGTCCTCCCCTCCTTTTCCCACTCCTCTCTTCAATAAGAAAAAAAGGAGTCTCTTTTAAAGCTAAGCGTTATATAGCCTGGGGTTGAGGGTGGAGTGACACGGCACTCCCTTGGCTACCCCAGCTGCTGTCTCAGTATGTCGGCTGCCCCCTCAGTCCGGTCTCTCTTTCCCTAGTTCAGCACTGAGACTTACTAAGAGTTCACAGTCCTGATGACCTGGACCGCCTTTCAAGTTTACTTGGAGACACAGAACGCTGTATCCCTCCATGACGAGGTTTGTGGGTGCTCAAGTTTGGACCGCTGACATCAGTGATTCCCCTCTGGCTAGGGCTGGTTTAAATGCTCCTCCAGTGGGCAAATGTCTGCGGAGTTTGGTCCAGTGTTCAACAACTTTCAAATTAAAATTCACCCTCTTTAGTGTATAGCTCTGCACACTCTGACAAATTTATACTTTTGTAAAACAATACAATCAAAATATAAAATGAAATTCACTGACATCTCTTTGCAGTCAATCTCTCCCCCAACTCCAGGCCCTGGAAATCATTGGCCTGTTTCCTTTCCCTGTCATCTTACTTTTCCCAGAACATCACCTTCCTTTAGTAGTAGCTTATCTTAATAGTGATTAACATAAACTTTACATTCATGTAAAAATCATTTTTAAAAATTCTACATAGTATTCAGTTTATCCAAAGTAGGGGAGAAATCATAGGAGAGAGCAATCTATGAAAATGCCAAATGGCACGTGGTTGCTTCTACCTCGTGACAAGCTATTGCCAGGAATTGAGCTTCATCCATGTTATTGCGTAGGGCAGTAGAGACTGAAATGAAGAGCTTTATGCCTGGACGTGGACATGAATATTCTTCTGCTGGGCTGTTATGTGCGGGTGTGTTAACATTGTCAGGAATAGAACTGTGTTTGGGTTGCATTATTATTACATTTACTCTGCTGCAATGTAGATTTCAAATTTCTCTAGTTTAACGTGTATTTTGGATGGAATCTTTGAGACAGTCTTGCTCTGTCACCGAGAATGAAGTGCAATGGTGCAGTCATGGTTTACCCTGGCCTCAGCCTCCCAGACTCGTTCTATCCTCCCACCCTCAGCCTCCTTAGTATCTGGGACTACACCAAGCTAATCTTTTATAGATTCTGTGGAAAGAGCATTGTCTTGTTGCCCAGGCTGATCTCGAACTCCTGGACTCGAGAGATTCTCCTGCGTTGGCCTCTCAATATTCTGGGATGACTTTGCACTGGGCCTCCTCTCTCTCATTCCTTTCTCTGAAGACAGTTGTTACTTACTTTTTGCTAAGTAACAACTGTCTTCACGGTGGTGTATGGGGAGCAGATGTTCTCTGCTGATTTTGCTTGGCCTTGGTCTTAAGCAGGCATATTGTTTGGGTTTCAGGAGTAAAGAGTTCTCGTGACTTCTCTCGAGCTTTAATTGTTTTGGCTAAGGATAAATTTGTACTTCACCCCACCTTCCGCATCTCCTGAGACAAAGGATTTTTTTCTATATTCTTCCCTTAGCTACAATGGGCTTCCACCAATGCCACAATGATAACAGTGTTTTCTGCCTTTCCTCCAATATGTTAAGGTTCCTTAGGAAAGATAAGGAAAATGGATTTATGGAGGGCTTTGAGCCTTTGAGGCAAAAGCTACTCTTTCTGTCTCCCAGGATTATACCGTGAGGGATGGTTTCTCAGTACTCTTGTTTTGCCCAGATGTTTCTTATGAGCACATGTTGATGTGCATGAAGAATTGAGTGATTGTATATACTGTGTAAAACTCCTAACTTCCCATGCCAGCCCAAACTCGAGCTTTAACAATTTGTTACAATTTTAGCCATATTTTTTAACCAACTTGTATAATGTTTGGCAAAATCTGCTCCAGGTAAGCAGATGCATGTTCCTTTCCTCTGTGGGGGAAATCTGTATTTTCATGTATTTTTGGTTATTTGATTGTCCTGTATCCTCGGCTCTCTGTTGCTGTAATGATAGGCGCAATATTCTTTTCAGCTTTTTACATCTTCTGAAAAAGTAAGAAACCTTGATTAAGTTTTATAACTGAGACATTTAGCAGAATATATTTTGTATTTTCTTATGTCTACCACTGAAATTATTTTGAGAGACGATTCTCCCAGGAACGTATTTTGGAATTTGTTTTACTATCTGTTGTATCATGTTGAGAATATTCTAGAAGTACCTTATCTTAATAGTGATTAAAATAAATTTTACGTTAGTGTAAAAATCATTTTTAAAAATTCCATAGAGGATTCAATTTATCCAAAGTAGGGGAGAAATCGTAAGAGAGAGCAATCTACGAAAATGCCAAATGCCATATGCTTGCTTCTACCTCCTGACAAGCTATTGCCAGGCCACCTAAAGCCTGCAGTAGGGCAAATTTGCACATGAGAAATGTCATGTGCTTGTCTGTGACTTTGCAACAGCAAGAATTTCCTTTTGTTGTAGTGAGCTGAACTTTTGGTTTGGGAGTCCTCAGTCCTAACGGATTTCTCGCAACAAGCATGCTGCTGAATCTCCAGAATTATTGGTGCATGCCAGGATGAAGAAAAGAGGCAGGAGTGATCCTGCTTGCTGTGTTCTTAACCTCGTGTCTGCCCTCTGCACAGCGTGCTGCAGGTTTGATAGTAAACTAAACGGATAGCTACCTTAACCGCATCAAGTCATCACTCGCACCTGCTCTCAACATTGAGTCAATCCAGCTCCCATGCATACGTGTTTTGAAGGATTTTTGTTACTGAATCACTTTTGCTAGAATTTTGTGTACACATTTGTTAAATAGAGTATTGAAAGTTGGTTAATAAAACACTTTTTAATTCTCAATGTCTTTTCCTCTAATTTTCTTGCAGTGGTTGGCTCATATGTAAATATTTGACTCTACTAGCAATTTGATTTCAGTTTATTTATGTTTGACCGTTCTCAGTGTCTCACCACATATAAAATGCTTTCAATCTGCCCGCCATCTATCATACCTGAAAGGTACTGAAATAAGACTGTATATGTATATTTCTAAGTGGTCTACATACGGACTCTACATGCATTTGTACTGTGTATATACAACATATGGAAGGCATATCGACATAAGATCTGTGTAATTATTTTACCTTTTGTTTCTTATGTATTAAAAAAAGCTACTTGCAATAAAAACCCTCTCAATTCTTCTTATCTATAGCAGTAGATTAGAGCAAGCCAAAATCATATTTCAGCAAGAGCTTAATGTCAGATGTCTTTGGTAAGGGGTGAGGAATGTATGACACAGTTTTGCTTTTCTAAGTATCTAGAGGTAAATTTGTGTACAAATAAAGCAGAAAAATCGCTACTTTCAACATAAGTTTATATACTGTATCAAATTATTTGTCATTTTGAGATGGTTTGCAAATATCACCTTTTTATACACTTATCTTTCTTTTTTGGGCCTTCAGATTTTTAAGAAATAATTCACCTGTACTCTGGGGGCTTTTATTTTCAGAGGAACACAGAGGCAAATACTAAATCACAAGGTTGCATTCTAGTTTTTAAGGGTGAACCTGAGTCCCATACATAATAAATCCAAGTTCCATATACATAACAGTCGTTTCTCCAACTTTGGTAAGTAAAAGCATTCACACACATAACTGCCCATTTTAAGCATTCAGTAGGACAGAAAAATTTGTTTTATCTTTCTAAATTAATATAGTAACTTCTGAGCATAGAGATCCTGAGGCATCTGCTCCTTGTAATAAAGCAAAAATGGGCCGGGCGCGGTGGCTCAAGCCTGTAATCCCAGCACTTTGGGAGTCCGAGGCGGGTGGATCACGAGGTCAAGAGATCGAGACCATCCTGATCAACATGGTGAAACCCTGTCTCTACTAAAAATACAAAAAATGAGCTGGGCATGGTGGCGCGTGCCTGTAGTCCCAGCTACTCGGGAGGCTGAGGCAGGAGAATTGCCTGAACCCAGGAGGCGGAGGTTGCGGTGAGCCGAGATCGCGCCATTGCACTCCAGCCTGGTAACAAGAGTGAAACTCCGTCTCAAAAAAAAAAAAAAAAATCATCCAAGTATTTATTAAATTGAACTACAAAGAACAGAATGATTAGCATAGTAATTATTTTATAATCTTCAGATATTTGAGGGTCAACTCATTGTACAAAAGCTACTTTATTGTAACTATCATATTTACTCCGTCTCAAAAAAAAAAAAAAGAAAAAAAGCAACAATGGCCTCACAGACTAGTTTTGAGATAATTGTTTCTGTTGATCATGCTTTCATATGAGACTGAAATGTGATCATTCATTCATTAAAAAATCTCTAAAGTAGATATAAATTATGAGTACTATAAAGTTGTGAATGATAACATTAGAAACAGTGTAAAGTCTATTATGTACCATTGTTCATATCAACTATCTGAGTGGCTGCTAAGTGCTAGGCATTGATCTATGTCCACTGTATCCTGTTGTCTTCAAGAAACTTTTGTTGAGTAACTATTGTTTACATTTTATGGATGAGCCATGTGAAGCTTGGAGAGAGAAAATTGCTTAAGTACCCAAAACTGGTAATTTACATTGCTGAAAGTTTATTCAGCTTCTCTAGATGTGAGCTCCCATCCTAACTGAGGTCATTTGAGGAAAACCAGCACACCAGACAGAAAATTAAATGTGCCTTTAAATCAAATTAGGAATTAGGTGCTTCTCTTGTTGTTTATTCTCATATAACCAAAATATTTACTGTGATATCTGCCTCATCCAGATATTTGCATACAGCAAAGTAGATAGGATTTAAATTATTTACAAATTCAACAAAAACTTTGTAAATCCTACCAGAACCCAAATTCTGTAATGAGAATTGCAAACAGAATATTATGATTGTTTGTATAAGATTAATTTTAGAAGATATACAAGAGATATTGTCAGCCATCTTTGCATCCTCCTCACACAGCCATTAAACAACTTTATTTGAAGTAGAATCTTCTTCTGACTGTTTTTCCAGGGATGTCCTGTTTTTACTTCAAGGATTTTGGAACTTGTGATGGTTAGTTCTTACTCTTTGCCTATTAATTATGTCTTTGATTCTCTGTAGCTATAAGAATAATATCTGGGTCTGTAATTTATCTGGGACAATAGATCTTCACCTCTTTTAGCATTTGTGTTCCGAATCTAATTTAAAGACTCTCTATGTGATACTGTTTAACTTTATGCTTTGGAGAGAGGAATCTCTTTGTTTTTAAAAGTTCATTTTCAATTGTTGAGTACCATGTTATGCCCTAAGTAACCTTATGTATATCCTGAAAGAGTTACTAAGAAAGTTAACATCCGTGCCCTCCAGTATGTGAATTATAAATATTAAATAGCTTTGTTTCTTGATAAGACCAGCATTGAAAGAATAACCTTGATTCCAATAATATTTTCATATTGAACAATTTTTTCTTTCCATAATTCTAATAAGATGAAAGGACCTCAGGCTCCAATCACTGAAAATGTGTGACATTTCTGCTATGAATTCATGTCTTCTGCAAGATAAGGTTGTGTCTCTTCATAGGTGGGTCTGTCGGATCCGAGTCTTGTTTGTTTTGCATGTTTTTCTTATTATTATCACTTTGACTAATGTATAAAGTTAACTACGGAATCTTTGGTATTAGAACTTGGGCATTTACAATGCAGAACTAAGGTGCAAAATGCATTTTCAGGAACTCTATAAATAGGATTAATGTATTTCAACAAACAAACAAGAAGACCGACATATTTTCCTCTGTAGCTGAAATGTGAAAAACTTCTTCACGGCAAAAAGGACAACAGGACAAAGGGTGGACACACATTCTCTGTAATTAAAAACAGATGCTGTGTCTGTCTTATAGTGTTCATTGCTTATAAGTAAGAGGATGACTTGATTATATGATCACTTTAGTTCTTTACCAATAGATATGCTGTGATTTGGTTTCCATCATACCTTCTGTGGTTTAAGCTTTTATATTTAAATGTTCTATTAAACCTGCTTCTTTCCATTTGCCTTAATTTTCACATTGAGTTTACAAAATTCCAACAGTCTAATCTTTAGTAATGCATAGAGACACCTGGGTAATGTATTATGTCAAATTAACACAAAAATTCTAATACTATTTATTCCTCCCAATAGTTCATTTTAATTAAAAATATATTTCTAAATACTTTCTTGATTAGAGACTAATGCTCTATTAATTTGAAATACATCTACTGAGAGCAGAGTAAATTAAGGAAGAGGAACTGATATTACATGAAACATAACTTATCACCCTGAAGAATACATTATGCCACCGTTCACAATGCACGCAGGTTTTCCATTATGCCTTAAAATGCACAATGAAAGCACAATGACAGTTATGGAAAAAAGTCTGTAGCAAAGGAAAGGCATGAAGGATACTGTGCAAGTATTTATGCTAATGGTAGAAAAACATTTACAGTTTGCAATACCAAGAGGAAAATAAGCATGTTTGATGAATAGAGGTTCCAGTGAAATGTTTTCTAGAATATAGTCATGGATTTCTTAGTGACTGAAAGCTTACATCAACTTATCAATGACTCTGTTAAGATTCATTGAACACCAATTGTGTGTTACATGCTAAAAAGTTCAGGAAGAGTATAAAACATGGAAACCCCGTTCCATTTATCGGGATATTTACATTCAATCCAAGGAGGTAACAACCAACAGCAACACCCAACAACCTTAAAATATTTACAAATAAGTGTTTTCAGAGTCAAAAATTTAAAAATTACTAAGAATTCTGAATAAACAGGTAAGTTTGAAGCTAGAATATAAAAATCAGTGAGCACTTTCTACTAAGAGAGAAGAGCTACAAAGCTATTCTGGCCCAGATCATATGTATGAACAAGTAGAGTAAAAAGACATGTTATAAAAAAATATTACTTTAACCTGGAAAAATGTATTTGAATATCAGTGGAAATTGGCTAGATAATGTAGAGAACAAGGAACTGGACTGTCATGATGATAACTAGTGATAATTGGACTTTAATATCACTGTCATAACAAATGTAATATACTACTGTTTTATAATACTAAGGACTTTGTATAAGTGGAAAGTATGCCTCGTGAATGCAATCAACGAAAAATTTTAGAAGCACTAGCTAACGAAGCTTTGATGAAATGTGTCACTTTGATGAATGTGTCACTAACGGCTTGAAATGTGTCACTATGAAGCAGCAACATTATTTTCCTCTGGTTACTTATTAGATAATAAGAAAAGAGGTGAATAAACCTTAGCTAGAGCCCACTTGTTGCAGAAAATATCTTACTAAATTCAAGAATACACTTTGCTAGGCTAAGGAATTATACCTTCCTTGAAAACTTACACTGGTCTGTAAAGTAAAAGATCATTGGCAGGACAAGATGAAGGAAGTTATTTTCTGACTATAAACCGGCAATATAAGTATTTTATATTAACTGTGCAAGTAGCCTCAGCTGTAGTTATATCTATATTGTTTTTTATTGTTTTTGATTTGGTTTGAATTAACTTTTAAATTGAAGAACATAAACATATTTTATAATAAGATTAATAATTTTTAGAATAATGACAAAAATAATTTAAATATTATTTTAATAAAAACTTTCGTATTTCTTTTCTCACTATATACACATGTAAAACTCATAAGGTAGATATTGGTATCTCCAATTCAGAATTAAGATAACTGAATCCTGAAAAGTTTAAATAACTGGCCAAAAAAAAAAATGGGAAAGCGTAGAAATCAGGCATTAATCCCAGGTCTTTCTCACTCAAGACCATGTTGTGGAATAATTACAGAATTCAAAAAAGAGAAAAGGAGGAAGAGGAGAAAGAAAGGAGTAAAGAATCCAGAAACAAAAAGAAAAAAGAAAAAGAAGAAAGGAAGAAGGGAAGGAAGGAAGGAAGGAAGGAAGGAAGGAAGGAAGGAAGGAAGGAAGGAAGGAAGAAAAGGAAGGAAGGAAGGAAGGAAGGAAGGAAGAAAGAAAGAAGGAAGAATACTTCAGTCATAATCCAGAAATGTTGGTTGAAACCTGTTAATTGCTATATATGGTAGGCAATTTTATCAATGAGTTATGCTGTAGAATACACCTATTGTGTCTCATCTTTCACCAATAGTACACTATCTTAAATGTTGTGGCTTAATAGAAATTTTTGGAAGCAGTTACTGTGAGTCTTCTTTTGTTTTAATTGCTTTTTTTTTAGACGGAGTTTCCCTCGTGTTACCCAGGATGGAGTGCAATGGCACTATCTCCGCTCACTGCAACCTCCACCTCCTGTGTTCAAGCAATTCTCCCGCTCAGCCTCCTGAGCAGCTGGGATTACAGGCACGCGCCACCATACCCAGCTAATTTTTGTATTTTTTTAGTAGAGACGGGGTTTCACCATGTTGACCAGGATCGTCTCTATCTCTTGACCTCGTGATCCACCCGCCTCGGCCTCCCAAAGTGCTGGGATTACAGGCTTGAGCCACCGAGCCCGGCCGTTTTAATTGTTTTGACAATTCTAATTAATTTGCTTTGCCATGCAAATTTTAAAATCAGCTTGTCAATTATACAAAAAATTTGTTTCTTGCAAGGATGAACTTGGGGATAATTTACATTTTTACAGTATTGACTCCTCCAATCTATGAACATGGTATTTATTTATCTACTAATTGAATCTTTTCTTATTGCTTTCATTGGAGTTTTGCAGTTTTTGGCCTATAAATTGTGCACATATTTTGTTAGATTTATACGTCAGTATTTCTCTGTGGGTGGTATTGTCAATTATAATCTTATTTAAATTTTATTTGTTCATCCTCCAATAATCTGAATTTTTTATATTGAGCTTTACTTAGAAATGTTGGGAATTTCTTTGTAGACAATTATGTTGTCTGTGAATAGACACAGTTTTATTTCTTCTTCTCCAATGTGTACTCCCATTTCCCCCCTTACCGTAAAAGCTAACATCTCTGTAATGATGTGAATAAAGACTAGTATGATCAAACATTTTTGTCTTCTTGCCAATTTTTGATGGCAGAATCATTCTATCACAATTGTATATAATGTTAACTGTAGTTTGCTGTTGTTTTAGTAGATGATCTTTATCAGATTGTTATCCATTGTTTTCTGAGAATTTCTATAATAAATGTTGAAATCTGCCAAATTTTTTCTTTCATCTATTAAGATAATTCTCTATGTTTTTCTCACTTAGTTATTTGAAATGATAAATTATATTTTCTGGTTGTATTGGTATCTGGTTGTTCAACACAGAATTAAATGTGGATTCCTGAGATTATTGCTCCTTGGTAGTGATGTATTATCCTTTATGTATACATATTTTAAAATTTACTAATATCTTCTTGGTACTATTTATAACTCTATTGAACAAGAATATGCTTTGTACATCTTTATTCTCATATAAAACTTTGAAACAATTATTCTGTCAGAATAATATTGATTGCATAAATATTGGGGAATACTTCAATATATAAGATTTTCTGGAAAACTTTGTGTAGAATTGGCATAATTTGAGTTTTTCCCAACTTTTATTTTAGATTCAAGGAACACTTGTGGGGTTTGTTGCATGGTGTACAGATAATTTTGTCATCTATGTAATCAGCATGCTGCCCATTGGGTCGTTTTTAATCCTCACCCTCCTTCCACACTCCACTCTCAATCAGACCCTGGTGTCTATTGTTCCCTTCTTTGTGGCCATGCATATTCAAATCACTCAGGATAATAACCTCCAGATCCGTACATGTTGCGGCAAAGGACATGATCCATTCTTTTTTATGGCTGCATAGTATTCCACGGTACATATGCACCATATTTTCTTTATTCTGTCCACCATTGATGGGAACCTATGTTGATTCCATGTCTTTGCTATTGTGTATTATGCTTTTATGAACGTACAATTGCATGTGACTTTATAGTAGAATGATTTGGGGAGGGCATGTACTCAGTAATGTGATTGCTTTTGAAGTCTGTAATTCTCATTGTAAAGATCTTTCTCCTCACTGGTTAGCTGTATTTCCAGGTATTTTATTCTTTTTGTGGCTATTGCAAATAGGATTGCACGCTTGATTTGGCTCTCAGCTTGGATATTGTGTATAAAAATTCTACTGATTTGTGCATATTGATTTTGTATCCTGAAAGTTTGCCGAAGTTGTTTATCAGTGCTAGGAACCTTTGGGCAGAGACCATACGGTTTTCTAGGTATATAATCATACCATCCATGAAAAAAAAACATAGTTTGACTTTCTCTCTTCTTACATGGATAACTTTTATTTCTTTCTCCTGCCTGACTGCTCTGGTGCCATGGACTTCTAGTACTATGATGAGTAGGAATGGTGAGCAGGGGTATCGTTGTCTTGTTTTGGTTCTCAAGGGGAATGCTTTCAGCGTTTGCCCATTCAGTATGATGTTGGCTGTGGGCTTTTCATAAATGGCTCTTACTATTTTGAAATATGTTTCTTTGATGCCTTGTTTTTTTAAGGGATTTAATAAAAGATAAATTTTATTGACAGTTTTTTCTGCATCTATTGGGTTTTGTTTGTAGTTTTGCTTATGTGATGAATTACATTTGTTGATTTGCATATATTAAGCCAACCTTGTGTCCCAGGTATAAAGCCTAATTGATCATTGTGGATTAGCTTTTAGATGTTCTGCTGGATTTGGTTTGCTATTTTGTTGAGTATTTTTGCATCTATGTTTATCAGGTATATTGGCCTGAGGTTTTCTTTATTCATTGTTTCTTTGCCATGTTTTGGTATCAGACTGATGCTGGCCTCATAAAATGAATTAGGGAGGAGTTCCTCCTCTTCAATTATTTGGGAAATAGTTTCAGTAGGATTGGCACCAGTTTTCCTTTAAACCGATGGCAGAATTCAGCTGCGAATCCACCTAGTTTAGAGATTTTTCTGTTTGGTGCAATTTTCTAGTAACTGATCTAGTTTTGGAATTGCTATTAGTCTGCTCAGGTTTTCAACTTCTTCCTGGTTCAATTTTGGGTGCTTGTGTGTTTCTAGGAATTTATCCATTTCCTCTAGGTTTTCTAGTTTGTGTGCATAGACATGTTCATAACAGTCTCTAGGGATTTTTTTTTACTTCTTTGGCTTCAGTGGTAATGTCCCCTTTGTCATTTTTTATTATGTTTATTTGGATCTTCCCCATTTTTTTGTTTTGTCTAGCTAGCAGTCTATCAATCTTATTTATTCTTTCAAAAAACAAGCTTTTGGCTCATTGATTTTTCATATGGACGTTTTCATCTCTCTTTGATTCAGTTGAACTCTGATTTGTTTCTTAAATATTTGCACACATTTATTATTGATGCTATCTGGGACTGTTTTGTTTGTAGTAAAGTTTTCAACAAGGTAAATTTATTTATTCGTTATTTACATATTTGTAGGGATATTCTTGGTTATCTGTATTAGATGAACTTCAGTTGTTTCAAGAAATTTTTTAAATTATTTCTAATATCAATTCTGGATATAAAATTGAATGTAATATTTTTAATTGTTATTTTAATATCTTAAAAGTTGATAATGGTGTATCCGTTTTAATCTTCATATTGAGTATGTGTATCTTCAATCTTTCTTCTTGATAAGTCTGGTTGGGGATATACATATTTCTTTGATATTTTAAAAGGCACAACTTCAATTTCTTTGTTTTGCTCTATTTTTTGTATATTCAATCTTATTGATTTCTGTTTTTAACACTTATGTTTATTCTGGCCTTATTTATGATTTATCTGGATTTAATTTTCTTTTTTATTACTATTTCTTACAATCACAAGATAGATCATTGATTTGAAAACTGTCTTCTAATATAAACATTTATATTAATATTAATGTTATGATAGCATATAGCATGTTATAAATTTCTTCTAACTATTGCTTTATCTTCAGGCCACAAAATTTGGTATTTTATGTTTTCATTTTTATTTAGTTCATAATGAGGGAATGTATTCTTTTCCTGGGTGCACAAGGGGGCGTAGTTTCAAAGGCAAGAACTTCCCAGAACAATATCCCCCACCTCTCCATCCAGGATCTTAAGGATCTTTGTTTAAACTTTGGCGCGTGCAGAAAAGAATCAAAGATCAATCACTCCAGTGGAGGTTTAAAGGAACTTCTTTCACAGGGAATTCCTCCCAGGTTAAAAGTCCTGGTCCCCCACTTCCAGGCAGACTCCACGTCTGGATCCCCTTCCACAATATTACGGAAGCTTCTCTCTGTCATCTTTTTCTCTCTCCTTTTTCTCTTTCTCTGCCTAAATAAATCACTTTCTGCAAAACTCTTTGGGGTCCAATATTTACTTAATTGCTCACTGCACCTGATGTGGTCCCCTCTCCCATTCTTGAGTGACAGACCAAGAGCCTAAAATAACATCCTCTTGGGGGAGCTGAGCCTCCCCCACTCCCCAGAATTTGGTTACAATAATGTTGTCTGATATCTAGTGTGACTTCTGTTTTAACTCATGGGTAATTTATAAGTATAATATACAATATCAAAATATTTCTACATTTTCTGTATATCTTAATGTTATTGATGTCTAGTCAAATTTGGATGTGGTAATAACAAATATACTATATGAGATCAACCTTTCTAAATATTATGAGTTGTGGTTCTTTTGGTGAATGTTCCATGAGTACTGTTTATTCCACTTGGGCTAGTGTAACAACAACAAAATACACCAGACTGGGTGGATTGAATAACAAACATTTATTTCTTATAATTCTGGAGGCTGGGAAGTCCAAGATCAAGGTACTGGCAGGTATGGTATCTTGTGAAGAGTTTTTTCCTGGTTTACAGGTGGTTGCTTTCCTGCTGTGTTCTCACATAGCAGAAAAAGAGGGAAAGATAGCATGTTGCCTCCTCTTCCTAAAGGGCACTATCTCATCAGGGCAGCTCCAACATCATCTAAACCTAATTACAGAGACACAAGAATTTTCTGCAACTTGTGCTCTAAATTTTAAAAGAAGTGCATTCTGTTGATATTGGTTGGGTTGTTCTATAAATTGCATAGTTCAATAGACTGATAGGTATTTTTTTGTCTTCTTTTAAAGAACTTCTTGGTTATTTTCTATCTCTTTGTTCTATTGCTGAGAAAGAAGTGTTGAAATCTCCAACTAAAATTGTTGATTTGTGTATTTCTTCTTTCAGTTCTGTTAGCATTTGCTTAAGGAGTTCTGAAAGTTTGTTATTAGAAAAACACGCATTCAGGATTCTTGCGTATCTTTGAAAATATGGCATTTTTATTACAATTTAATATATCTTTTTATTCTTGTCAATGTTTCTTGTTATAAAATCTATTTTATCTTGCATACCCACTACAATTGTATGCTAATTATGTTGGTAGAGCATACCTTTTTCCTATCATTTACTTTTAACTTATTTATGTCATTATATTTAAATTTGCCCTTTCAGTGGGCAGCATATAGTTGGGTCTCATTATTTGAGCCAGTTTGACAATATGTGTCTTCTGTATTTTTAAGACTTTTGTATATATAACATTTATGTTTAACGTAATTATAACACGACTGAATTTAAAGCTACAACCTGATATTTGTATTCTACTGTATTCATTGTTTTCTTGTTCCTTTTTTCCATATATATGCCTGCTTTTGGATTAATTTAGATTATAGTAATGGCTAATATAACTATCATTTTTATTTTCAATTGCCTTTGTGTATACAGTTTTCAATTACAGTCTAACTTCAAATAATATTACATTATATAAGTATATAAAGAAACAAACTTACAAAAGTGTATATGTGATTATTTCCTCTCTTATTTTATGATATTATTTTTATGCTATGTGCTTTTATATATTCTATAAACCCGAATTGCTACAATTTTTCCTTTGGACAACCAAGTATTTTTAAGAGTTACTTGAAATTTTCTGGGTTTATTTTTTTCTCAGAGTTTCTATACTCTAACATAATCATTTCTACTTTTCCTAAAACACATCACTGATAATTTTACCTGCATTCTTTTAACATTTTGATGTGGCACCAGGATCTCTTCCTTCTAAAGCTTACCAAAGGTGAGCCATCTCTTCTTGGAGATTTTTATCTTTTTAGATTTCAATCTACTTGTTCACTTTGCACCTGTTTCTGGTGGATTTGTGAAAAATTATGGTTTTGTAGTTTCTTCATTTTTTATTGTTGTGGTAGCAATGCTTTTTTTTCCTTTTTTTCTACAATCTATGTTAAAGCAATTTAATTTTTTGACTTTTTAATAATTGTCATTCTGACTACAATTGAATTTTAGGAGAGATGTGTTGCCAAGGTTAAAAGTATTAATTCTGAGACTTATTACTTAGTGCATTATGAATACACGGTAGAGGAAGTGAGTTAACATATTACTCTAATTTATAATTATATTTTATTAAAATATTCCATTTTAAAGTGAATGTTATAGGTTAGTGTCATTCATTCTACAACTTGAATAATGTCGTCTTCAACTAATGGAGGTTACTAAAGTGAACCTTTATTTGCTAAAGTCGTTAGTATGATATAAATACATAGATACAAGTTGATTTCAGATATTTATTCAGCAAATATTTATTCAGGCTCACTTTTGAAAGTTAGGGTGGTAAAATGATAAAGACAATTCAAACACCTTCTCAGGATGTACTTGGAATTTCTTCCTGAAGTTTACATTAACAGTGAAGGAATAAGAAACTAGAGCTTTTTTGACGTTGTAGATATAAAATACAGAATGAAAGATTTGCTGATATTTATAATATGCTGTGAGAAAAGTAATTAAGACACTTGAAAAATATTATTTTTACAAAGAAAAAAGAAAATAAACCATATCTCTTAAAATTAATGCAAGAGATAACTCAATGATGTATATAAATATAATACACATAACCAAAGAAATAATGATTGAAAAGAGTATCAAAAACCAACAAGAAAGCCTAATGGATGTATTTTGAGTAATAGTTTTAAATTGAAAGAAGTTTTGACCAATTCAAAATTAGCAGGT